>MUAA02000181.1:0-381877 GCA_014180765.2 Marchantia paleacea
CAAGAAGAGAATCGTGCACTGTGAGGTGAGCGCAGGATTTTGTGACACAAAATCGGACGAGCTAATCGGAAAGGACCGTTTTAAAATTTCTGGTAACTGCATGTAATTCACGTGATTTTGAGACCAGCATTCGGGAAGATGCGTTTCTGGGAGCAGAGCGGATTCAGCCAGATTTGGTGGCCGGAATTTGTACATATGTGACGGTGGAATTCTCCGTCGTTCGAGATTTCCCAAGGCATAGGAGTGATTTATTGAAAAAAAAAAAAAAAAAAAAAAAAAAAAAAAAAAAAAAAAAAAAAAAAAAAAAAAAAAAAAAAAAAAAAAAAAAAAAAAAAAAAAAAAAAAAAAAAAAAAAAAAAAAAAAAAAAAAAAAAAAAAAAAAAAAAAAAAAAAAAAAAAAAAAAAAAAAAAAAAAAAAAAAAAAAAAAAAAAAAAAAAAAAAAAAAAAAAAAAAAAAAAAAAAAAAAAAAAAAAAAAAAAAAAAAAAAAAAAAAAAAAAAAAAAAAAAAAAAAAAAAAAAAAAAAAAAAAAAAAAAAAAAAAAAAAAAAAAAAAAAAAAAAAAAAAAAAAAAAAAAAAAAAAAAAAAAAAAAAAAAAAAAAAAAAAAAAAAAAAAAAAAAAAAAAAAAAAAAAAAAAAAAAAAAAAAAAAAAAAAAAAAAAAAAAAAAAAAAAAAAAAAAAAAAAAAAAAAAAAAAAAAAAAAAAAAAAAAAAAAAAAAAAAAAAAAAAAAAAAAAAAAAAAAAAAAAAAAAAAAAAAAAAAAAAAAAAAAAAAAAAAAAAAAAAAAAAAAAAAAAAAAAAAAAAAAAAAAAAAAAAAAAAAAAAAAAAAAAAAAAAAAAAAAAAAAAAAAAAAAAAAAAAAAAAAAAAAAAAAAAAAAAAAAAAAAAAAAAAAAAAAAAAAAAAAAAAAAAAAAAAAAAAAAAAAAAAAAAAAAAAAAAAAAAAAAAAAAAAAAAAAAAAAAAAAAAAAAAAAAAAAAAAAAAAAAAAAAAAAAAAAAAAAAAAAAAAAAAAAAAAAAAAAAAAAAAAAAAAAAAAAAAAAAAAAAAAAAAAAAAAAAAAAAAAAAAAAAAAAAAAAAAAAAAAAAAAAAAAAAAAAAAAAAAAAAAAAAAAAAAAAAAAAAAAAAAAAAAAAAAAAAAAAAAAAAAAAAAAAAAAAAAAAAAAAAAAAAAAAAAAAAAAAAAAAAAAAAAAAAAAAAAATTGTTTTTGCAGTACATTGTCATCGTAGCTCACCACAATTCATTTGCAGGTTCCGTTAGAATCTTTGGCCGGTCCTGAGTTTTTCTTGCATACGTCTGTCTATACTCGCGGCGTTTCTGTTGTATGTTGTCAGAAGAGAGGTCGAAGCGCTTATCATCCACTCTGGAGATCCATTCCTTGCAGCCGCCGCAATTCCGTTGACGCAACACTCTGTTGTTCTGACCATGACTGGGTTCTCTCATCAGGTTACTGGCAATGGATCTGATTCGAAAGAGCCGAAGGGAGCACGTAATACAGCTGAAAATGACACTGAACCCATGAATCCGTCATCTCGAAAGCTTCAGGTAACCGACTCATCAGTTTTTCAACGCATACACCATATCAGACAGGACGGGAAAATTGTTTACAGTCTAGATGGCGGTGTCAGGCTGAATTTGCCGCTGCTCGTTGAACGTGAGTGAGATCAAACGTGACGTTGCTGAAAGGCGGATTGCTAAATTAAGCTGTCATCACCCCTGCATCCTCCTATTCTAGAAGCAAATATAATAATCCGATAAATAGAAGCCAAGGAGGTTGTAGTTTAGCATCTAGTCGTCATTTCTTATCCATAAGAACGTCAACCAAGTGAGCATCGGCGGTTCGCTGTTTGTTCAACTGGTGGAATCATGATGTTGTCCAAACTTCCCACATCAAACACTGTCACGTATCGACAGAATCTTCTTTCTCTCGGTCGTGGTGTACATATGAGTGAATGGATGAAAGCTACATAACGTTAATGAGTTCTTCTGGATGTCACAGGAGTCAGCAACGGCGATGCTGAAGAATATGACGCCGCTTCTGCAGAAATGCCGGTCGATGTCGTTCAGGAAAATGCTCATGCCGAATGCAGCGGCGGTGAACAGGAGCTCTCAACTAACAGAGCTGATCAAATGGCAACAAGAAATGTTCCACCGTATCTTGAATATGATGTGTTTGGTCGAAGAAGGACTGACCGAACAAGCAGAACTGGATGCGTTTCGTGCCGATCTGTTGCAAACTCTAACTACTGCGCACCCAAACGGAGAGTGGGCTGACTTTACCCGCGACAAGCTGCTTTATCTGCAGGTAGGGACCCGTGTTGATTGGTTCACCGTCTCTGGGAAATATCGAAATTGGGACTGAATTCCTCCCGCACCTCAGTCAAAGTTCTGTGTTTTGTTTTCTAGTCTTTAAATTTTATTTTCTTTGGAGTGTCCGACTGTGGACATGGCACATTCATTACTCATCATCGTAATTTCAATGCCGCTAGTCTTGCACATAATGAAAAAAAATATGCAAGCAGCAGATCAAGGACACTCACTCACTGACCCATGTGAGTATTAAAACGTTAGTTTACGAGAGTGAAGACTGAGAGGATCGCATCTCAATATGCTGATAAACACAGCATTCGGTGGTGATGTAGGAGGTAGATAGAGAGTAGACAAGGGATTTTACGCATCGTTATCTGGTTGAAGCTCGTCAGCTTCCGTCTTCCGAAAGGAGAAAGATTGCTTCGATTTTACACTCCCGCAAATAACTGAAAATTTGGGACTCTTTTCTGTCGGGTGTCCAGGATCTTTTCCAATCAAAATGTATATCGGAAGAGGAGTATCACAAGGCGAAGCGGCCAATCCTATCACGTTTAGCTGATCAAGGAGCAGAGCTTGACTCGCAAGACTTCAAGTTCAACTCGAAAGCAATCAGGCATACTGGCGAATCATCGTCAAAAGCAGAAATGGACCCCACAAGGAACGTAGCTGAGGTTGCACAAGCGCCAGAGGCAGAATCGCCTTGTGACGTTCCCGCAAATTCAGGATCGGCCAAGAAGACCCCGATCAAGCATGTGATGGAGGCTATGGCCCGACTGAAAACTGTGGGAGTGGGCAAGAATGTTCACCAGGCACAGCAGGCAGTGAGGAGAAGCCCAGGGTTCCTCACGCTTTGGATTTCGTTCGTCGCGACCCCCGCGACTGCCCTACTCGTGACGCTCCCATCGCCGCGCAGAAGCCGCAGGATATCCCTCTGGACTCGCCTCTGTACTTCGATGCCAGCACCGGGTCCACCAGAGATCTCCTCCCCGAGCTGTCCAACAATGCATCCCAACCTCAAGATGTAGACATGCCCCAAAGCCCTGCCTCTGTTCCTTCTTCTCCCAGCATCGCTTCCTTCCTCAGCCCACCTTCGGTCTCCTCGGCCACTCTCGCTGAGCAGTCCAAGTCCCTTTTGAAGCCACCGAGGAAGTTTCACTTTCACCTCTTCTCAAAATCCACCTCACTCCTTCTAAGACCACTGGCTTCGCAGCCGCTCTCAGTCCACCAGAGTAGAGTCCTCTTCGTCGCCCATTGTCGCGAAGCCCGAGAGATCCCTGAGTCGGAAGTTCACGGGGATGTTTGGCAAGTGGCAAGGATGGCAGACTGGAGAAGGGCAGAAAGAGGAATCTGACTGCGATGAGTATGCCGACTCTGATGACGAGCGGGAGAGGACGCCCAGGAAGACTAGCGTTTGGAAAAAGCTGGATTTGTTGAGACCTGTCTCTAATAAGAAGCAGCAGGAAGACGATGACGACGACTTTGGCAAGGAGATTTCAGACAAAGATCCCCTCTTGAAAGCCATTGACAATTATCCTTCTGATAAGATCAAAGGCGGGTACATCCATGGACAAGGTCCGGACATCAAGAAGCTCAAGAAGAAGGTGGCCGTCAGGGCAGCTCCGACTAACTTCTTCATTGATCAGGTATGCTAAATACTCTTCGATACAGACGGTCTCAGAGAATGTGTACTGCCTTTTAGACATAATATTTTGTGTCCAACATTCTTTTTTATCTAGAAAGCTGTCTTCATCTTCGTATGGCAAAGTTGTAACACGCGGAATTCCTCGCAGGTGCTGGGCGACAATATCAAGACTGAACTCCAGGATACGCGCTGAATTGGCACGCACTAATCCCGTGGAGCAAGCTTTCACGTGAGTTCCTTTGACTTCAGTTCATTTTGATTTTTCAAAGACATGGATGCCATTAGCTGACTTCCGCCTAAGATTGCATACATGTGCATCACAAGATAAGTTGACTTTTAACATGAACTATGGTCATTTCTCAGAAACGACCAAATTGATGCCATCGCAACCCGTTTGCCAGTCGACAAAACGGAGCTCATGCGTTTCTTTCCCAAGTAAGTCATCCCAGCTATAGGTGGACAAGCTTTTGTAAATCAGATACGAGGACGCCGCCGCATCTCTGAAGAGAACAACTAGCAGTCTGTTTAGCCTTCACAAGAGGCTAAAGGATGTGAAGTGGAGCCTCAGGAACTGTATACAGTTCAATAGTTAAAAAGCAGGACAGTTTAGGTGAGAAGATAATTAGCTTTTTTTCTTGATCATTGAAGTTTCTCAACAAGAAATAAACATGTCGGAATATGTTTGTGGTGTACTGATTCTGTAAAAGGTGGATCTTTCTTCTGCAGATCTTGGTGCGACAGATACGGTGATATTGTTCTCGAAGTGTGGTCACATAGGAGTTCAACACCCATGTCAGTGAAATGGATGGTTTACGGAAGGCCATGAAAGATAAGAAGGCTGCTGGAGAAAAATGCCTGTAGGTGAGAACGATGAGAACAAAGAAAGCTGGAAATCAAACCACTACTGAGAAACCTCCTGTTACGAAATCTACGCCTCAAAGTAAAATCCCTTCTAGGCCTGTCCTGAGTAAATGCTACACAACAGATGGGGCAGAGATGAAAAGTGCCTCTGTACATCAGCAACGAGAATTCTCTCCCATGACTACTACAGGAGGAGGACGGACAAGGCCAGGACTGGGCTTCGAGAATGACCTCGATGTGAAACTCGGAGCTGAAATTTTGAGAATGCCTTTCAAAAATTTCAACGACGCCACTAACCTACGTTCCTAGCTCGAAATAAACAGGTGTGGATTCACGTGAACTCTAGAAGGGATTCGCAAGTTTTCCTTCACAAGTCTGTCGTGACAGCTGATGTTCCGTGCAGTTCTCGTACATAAACTACCGCTAGGATAATTACTATACATATGCTACTCTGATTGAGCCAGATTCTCGGCATTGATAGATAGATGATAGAAGTGAGATCTCAATGAAACGTCTATCAGATCTTCGTCTCCTTGATTGACAAGGGGTAGTCACCCAGTATTCTCGCGAAACTTCTGGCCTGTAACATAGTTGCTGAAACGCCTTTGACATTGCGTCTTGGCTTTCGGGTGTTTGTTCTTAGTTCTCCACTTTATGAGATCCATTAGGTGCATACTTTGTGCAAGTCCTCGTGTGGATGTTAATAGTGGAAGCGTATTGCTTCTCGAATTCTTGTAAACAAATATTTCTCTGAATCTGAAAATAACTCCACTCCACCTCCACTGCCCAGTCTCCATTCTTGAAGGTGCACGTGCGTCTGAATGTAATTTATGTCCGACTCGTCCAGATCACGTCTGCTACGTTGGTTTGGTGGGTCAGATGACAAAAAAGCTGGTGACTTAGGGCGGCTATGCATAACTGGTTTTTGCGAGTACGGTTCCTCTGTTGATTTGTCCGTCTTCGTAAACTTAGTAAAGCTTGTGATCCTGAGACACACAGCACGCACAACTGACACAGCGATCGCAGGAACACAGTGAAGGAAGTCCACTTTCGGTTGTAAGCCATTGATACTGAATGTTCGTACATATAGTACATATTGTTCACGGAAGTTTTCTCATAGATAGCGTGAACATAATGGTCAGCCGTGTGTAGTACATGACACACAGTAGAGTCGCTCGGAGACCAATCGGCAATCTATAGGAGTAGAGAGGATATTGTCGTACGTCAAAGATAACGCCGGAGAAGCTTGAATTGCAGCTGGTTTGGCCGTGGTCAATTCTAGACACCAGCAAAAACATGTGGTTTGGGAAGCTGACTGTTCACATATTCGTAGTAATGCAGCTCCAGAAAATCTCAATGGAAAAAAAAGGCCGGAATCTACGCATCGACAACGGTGATCTTGGAATTATCAAAAACTCTCGGAAGGATCACTACATAGAGAGCAGTCAATCGAGAATAGAAAACAAAATCCAGGATTCGTATGCCTGGAGTACGCCCAATGTTTAGTTTATGCACATCAGGTTGGTTACGCACCTTCCAACCTTCGCCCTCCCTGACATGACCTGGTCAGCAGCAGCCTTGCCTCCAAAGCTACGGTAGCTGTAAAACGATGGCGCAGACGAATACTGACAGGCTCGGCTGCGAGATTCAGCAGAGAAGAAAGTGAATGCTCGCAAAAGCAGTCGACACCGTTTCCACCAGACGAGAATGAAGAAGAATCATTGCCGAAAAGAACCGACACCGAAGTCTAGGACTGCGCTGTTCTGGGCCACTTATCAGCTTATTACGTTTGGCACCTTAGTCCTCGCGGTAATTCTCCAACAATTTGGATGAAAGAACCATGCTTAACCAAATTCCTGCACGACGATCGATGAGGTATTTTAACGTTACCATTGTCGGTATTGCAACGTCCTTGCAGCAATGAATGGGTATAGAATATAGTGCCTGGAATCATGGAGGACCCATATCCAGCTGCTGGTCTCGCTCATGCAAATTCTGGGGGAAATACAGTAGTAGAGAAGTTCATGGTAAAGCCTCATTCACGTATCGGGATGAGTGCTCTATTCCGAAATGGTGGTGAAAGCATCATGCCTCGACAAAGGCAGCGAGAGTGTACGCACCTATCAAGTAAAAAGAAAGACAGAGGCAGAAGATGGCTAGAATCCAATTTTTAGAGCAGAATGTTTTAATTCGAGTCACTGGCCATAATATTTGGCGACGGTCTGGGCAATAGACCTGTGCAAATGTCAGACAAGTTGCTCGCGGGACATATCTCTATATCAGACAAGTTGCTCTTGGGACTCATTCATTTTTGCATATATTTATCTTTTCCATAAGCGAAGATCAGACTCGGTCAGTGAGTGGAGAAGGTAATGAACCCATTTGTATGAGGGACTCAGTTCTTGAGTATTGACCGAGGCAGCTACAGACTAATTCTAAACCGAGACCAATACACAAACGCTTCCCGGGCTAGGATGAAATTTTCAGGTGAAGAGGCAATAATTTGACGGTGCCTGATAGGACAGCAGAAAAGGGCAACATTTATATGACAAGCACCTGAGATCTTCACCACGATATACTCGTGTAGTATGAAAAGCGTGCGGTGTTAACTTAGGGCCAGAGGCGAATGATTCCTGCTGAATATCAGGAGCCTGCGATCTACTAGAGATACGGTGCAGCATGATTCCATCGGACTGCTCTTGCGTTGCGCAGCTGAATCGCCGTCATGAGGGAACGAATCCATGGTGTGCAGATGGTAGAGACTGGGAGGAAAGGAAAGAGAAGCAAAATTTCTCTCTCCACGTACCCAACTGCAGGGTTAGAGAAATACTGGACGCTGAAGTCTCACCTCTCAGATGGCAGCAGCAGCCACGAGACAAGGAGTGACATTGCCTTATTTGACATAAGGCAATGTCACTAAAAAGAGCCAAACACCTAGAGCAGCACACTGTAGGGACTATAGGGACAGGAGAAACCAAAGCAAAAAAATTCACCTCACCATACTTCCTATGGACAATCTAGCTGAGCCTTACATTGAAGCCGATTCTAGAACCGAATTTGATGAGAATAGAAGTGGATCTGTGCATGAATCTCAGCCATCAGTAGAAAAATATTGCACACAACGTCGAGTAGCCATTTACCCTTAATGGGATGACGGCCTGAGGCAAAGGAGTGAAGGACTGGTAGGACTAGAACCGGAGCCAGACAGACAGCTGACGAGATTTGTTTGTTGAGGACTTGAGGCTCACCAGCAAACTTGGTATCGAAGTTTCTAACAACCAGTTAGTGATCGGATTATGAAAGATGGGTGGCACTGTTGTTGTGAGAGTATTGACGGCGTTGTGACCTCGATGATGGGGAATAGAATTAGAAGTGTCGAATGTGTTAGAAGCTCTCACCAAACACATGTATGGGAGCACCACGACATGGGAACATGTCCTAGATGCAATAGGTGAGCAAAAGTGTATGGCAGGAACTCACCAAACATACTGTTGTCCGTAAACGATTGGTAGACAAGATAAGAAGCGTGTGTATATCCAGAACTCACCAAACACACGTGTAAGAATTTTTACAGCGTAAGGCGGTGGTAGGAAGAGTGTTTAGGATTTCGAGGCCACCGAGGACTGTTGGTTCTAGGTTCTACTTCTACAACCCGAGTCCCCGACCCCAACAACAACAACTATCTCGCAGTCCAATTCCCGACGGTTGCTCATAGACGGTCGACGTCTTCTTTATTTCGCCCGAAACCGGCAGCCCCCTGCCGGTTTCGGGCTTACCCTCGGGGCCGAAGAGGTGTGTGGTGGAGGCTCTTCAGAAAGAGGCCTCTCTCAGTTCGTCGTCTGAACTTGATGAAAGTGACAGGACGTGTGCCATTTTGTTTATATTTCACTTCTGGGTAAAGATTCGTGGTGATCCTTTGATACTCCTGGGGGCCTGGGGCCAGGGCGTACCAAGGCTGCTGCTATATGAGCTGAGCTGGTTCGGGTAGTCATAGTGTCGCAGAGCAATCAGTCTGCTTCCAGCGATTGCAGCGTTGGCCCGAGGAGCTGCTGCTGCTCTTTCCCTCGAGTGAGTGATCACGAGCAATCAGGAGCCTCTAAGGTAGACATGCCAGACATCCAACCGTCTTATGATCAGAAGAAGGCCAGGATGTGACTTCAGCTGGTACCATGTGCACTCTGGACGAGGGAAGACAATTTCAATGCCAGGCGACCTGTTGCCACAGCATGCATGACTCACGCCAATAGTAGCCGGTAAGATCCTCCAGACATTTGGGGCCAGCCTGCCTGACTCAACCAGTTTGGTTCCCAGTTTCTTCATTAAATTATTCCAGGTAAGGTCTCGTGAGCCCAGAACAAATTCGCTGGCATTTCCACTCTGATGACGAAGCTGATGTTCTGGTCAGTCCGGATGGCTGTTGCCCTCGAGGAGTTTACATTTTGACCCGCTCATAATCTACATCACCTGCTGCTGCTTAGTGTCATGTGCTTCAGACTGTCTCCACGAACTAGCTTGTATCACGTTTGCATGGTTGATAGTTTTTTATGTTCGTCTGTGAGAGCACACGAGCTCCAGTAAATCCTACAGCCCACTTCGATACTAGCCAAGCTGAGGATTCCGGAGAAGATTTCTGCGAACTCGAAATTGTGAGACTTCTTGATCATGCTGTACCAACAGCTTACAATGCAGGATCACAAGGTTTGCAGGGAAGAGTTGCGAAGTGCACGGTGAGCTTAAAGTTTTCCATGAAGTCGGACGTGGATGTAGGTCGTCTTGGCTGCAGGTGCACTGCTTCTGGATCGTACACGCATTGGCTATCCAATCAATAAAACTTTTCGACCATATTCTGAGCAGCATTCAAGTGGAATCTGGTTTTCCATTACAAACACTTACTGAGCTCGTCGTGTTTCTAACGGAGAACCGCATTCCACTTGAAATATTAAAAAACAGAAACCTTAATAATTCAAGGACTACTATTTCGATGTAGAGCATATTTCAACCTCCAGATATTAGCTCTTACAGTCATTCCATCCTCTGCACAGCACCGCTTGAAGTCACGTCAAGGACTACTGATTCAGAACTATAAGACAAGGTTGTGGAAACAAAAGAATGGAGTAATTTTGTGCACGCCATCCATGACCGACCGCTTGAGTTGTATTCTGTCCTGTGCAATTTTGCTTGATTATTGCTGAGGTGGATGTGTGTAAATCCAGCTGACTGATCTTCGGGTATTCCTTCTAAGTCACACTATTCTGTATGGACGTCAGTCTTGGGAATCTATGTACATAAGAAGAAGCTTTCAGCTGGCTTTTGATCAAAACATGTAGCAATTGTGGAAGGGTTTGTGTGTTTGCCTGCCTCCCTGCTGGTTGATCTGCATCCACTGAATGCCAGGCATCTGCGTCTTTGACTTTTGTCTACTCACAAACAACAGTGATGATTTTTGATTCACAATCGTGGTACACATGACAGAAAGAACGTACTTAATGTCGATACTCGGACCCCCTGCATGCCCGCTTAAGAAGATGGCGAGATGATCTATGAATTGCAGTCTGTTGCCCATTGACAGAGACTGTTTGCATGCTGAACCAGCGTGGCATTAGAACTCACAAATCGTACAAAAGTGGCTGTAGATTCTATCTTTCTGCAAAGAGCTTGTACTAAAGACCATGCAGCTGTCATGTCGGTTCATGTCGAGAGGTGAAGACGATATATGCCTTAAATTAGAATACTGAAACATGTGTACCGCGTCCGTCCCTTTGTTCCCTATTTTAATTACCAACACACGGGATGGAATAAGTGGAAAAAATGACTCATGAGAAAGGCCACTAGGCCATATGGCCCAGTGGATAAGGCGAAGCTGAAGATTTTGAGTCCGATCCCCAAAATGGTCGCTTTAGCGAGTCTGATGATGTCTATAATTTGCAAATATGTTCCCTTGTTCATGACACTTTAAACATGGGCTCATTTGCATTTGGCCTTACACGTTTTTCTTTTTATATGTGGGACCGCATTATTGCAACTTTTAGGGCATATATCAAAATTTAGATTCTTTTGTCTCATATTTACATAACATGAGACAAATGAGAACTATCTTTGGTTTACTACAGGTTTTTATGGGCATGGTCATGCTCGTCTGTCACTTCATGGAATAATTACGATCACTAGACTAGAGCGATCCCCTTCTTCGAGCTTTGTTGCATATTAATACTTCTTGGTTCACGTTTCTTCGACTTCGGCTCGGTTTTCCTCTTTGAAATAGAAGAGGGTGGAAATTGCGCATAACAAGGATGCATTCCCATCATGTATTTGGCGGTCGCAACTGTGTCCAGTCTGCAACACGTACAATATACACTGTGTCTCCACGCTTTGGAATGCGGGTTATTTATCAGAGGGGTATAAACTTTATGGGCAAGTGATGTGGAGAAATTTGAGCAGCAGTACTGTGAGAAATATGAAGGGCAGCTTCCAGGCACCCTCAAACTAGCTCTAGTCGGCCGCATTCTCCTACGTCTCTGTCCTTGCAACATGAAGCTCCTACCTCATCAGCTTTTTCTCTACATAGTATATAATATGTCTCCTTGAGGTTTTCAAGACATTTGCAATCATATGTGTGACTCCATTGTTGTAGAAACTTTAGCAGAGATTTACCTCCACGAACCCATGTGGAACTCCCATTACTCCCTGATGCACCAAACCTTAATAATTAAGTACTTCCTCATACCCCCAGTCATGGGACTGGACTGGGGCGTCCGGTCGCAGGGCATATTCTAGTGCAGATGGAGAGTACCTGGTTTGCACGCGTGCACATGTTTCTCATGGTCACAGTGTGATGGATTATACTGCTCAGACTGCAGGATTTTCAACCCGGTTTCAAGCTCAGTGAGCGCAAAGGTGAAATTTTTAGCGACAGAGGAAAGTAGATGCTTTCCCACATCAGGAATGCGGAATCTATTAAAACCATCAAACGTTTCGCCGAATTTTATCCTCGTAGTTTCTGCCTTTAGTTACTTGAAGGTTCCCCTTCACGTCTCGTCTTCCAACTGCGATCAATGCTATTCTCCAGCGCTGCCATGGTGACGGATGTTTGTGAGTTGTACGCGGGTGTCACCATGGCAATGTTGGAATGCGTGAACGAGTAATGAACATGAGCTTGTGAATTCCCTAATATTTTCAGTGGTGAGTCCACATACTTCTGAATTGTCAATCCAATCCAATACTTGAGTGTTCTCTAACTTGGCATCCATTCTCTTTGGTTTTCACTTCTTTTTAAAGTTTTGGTAATGTTAATGTGGTAATCTCTATGTGGTTGATTCTAGACCGAACAACTTATGTAGCTGTTTCCTAGATAGTTGCACGTGGGGATACCAGTTAGAGCTAGTAATGCAGTGAGCGCTGTTTGCGGTTAGGGCATATAGCTCCGTTGAGAGACATAGTGTTCAAAGTATAGAGTTTTAATTAGTGTCCATTAGGATGCACTTTTTGAAAATAGCCTTGGATAATGTGTCTATGTTGGAACATTAGATAGTGCACTAACCTGTATTTTTTTTGAAGCTCAAAGTGAGTTTGACTCCGCTGTAATATCTTTTATATACTATTGTTACAAGAGAGAAAATTCCAATTTGATTTTATGGTGAAAACTATGAATTCTTTGAGCGCTGAAGGGTATGACAAGTTTTGATTGATTGTATCTTTGATCTAGTTGATGTTGAATGTGTAGGGTGCTCATGGAGGGAAGACCATGGTAGTGATCCAAAAATAGAAGCAATGCAAAGCTCTCAAAACTTTGTATTCAAAAATCAAGCACTAAATTTAAAAATAGATTTTCAAAATCAATCATATAATATTAAAAATTGACCAAGTGAATCAATGGTTATAGTAATGTTGATGTTTAAAATTGATAGTGGTGAAAATGATTTTGAACATAAATAAGCAAACTTTTAATTTTTTTTGTTTTGAAGGTTAATATGAATGTGTATCATCATCTTGAAAGAGTAATCTTGATCAATTCTATAATTTGAGGAGATAGTGTGTATTAGAGGTTGGTTATGGCTATTGAAGTGAAAGCTGATTATTGTGGTTGTATATGATGGATGAGATGATAGAATAGTATCAAGATTTTATTTTTTGGTATTTTTCATATCAAACTATTATGTATTGAATGTTAACTTAGTATTTAGTTTATCATTTTAGTGCCAACTTCATGGACCAAGTGATGAGATTTTTGAGATCCAATTGTCTTATTGATAGTCACATATCATGTTACTTGAAATCTCACAATGTACATTTTAATTTAGAAATGAATCTCAATAGATCACCAACAAGTGATATTCAACACACGATGTGAAATCTTTTTGTGTGTATAATCCTAAAATTATATTTAAAAATTAAGTAGTCAGAAATTTTGGAGAGAAATATTATCAAGATATGATAACATCATCTATCTCTTTGTGTTCCCAATCATGAGGAATTAGATAATGTTCATCTTAACCTTATATTGAGAGAGAAAGAATGAATGGAGACGAATCATGGAGTACACTTTAAGAGAAATGACCCATGAGTTGATGGATTTGAATGCCACATTTGAGCAAAACCAAACGCAAGTGCAAGAGCTAGCTTATAATTATTTTTAATTAGTGAGAACATAAGATGGAAATAGATAATCTTGAGTTGACTATTAGTGGATTATTTAAAAATGCCACATTAGCAATTCATGTGCTCATTAGGTTGTGTTTGTAGTGTGCTAGTTGGAGTTACTTGTAAGCAATCCATGTGATCCTAGTGATTTCTGTCTTATCATTGATCCACGAGAAGTTAGATAGATGGTTGTTATGTGACCTTATCTTTATTATACTTTTGGAGTACTATATATGGAGAAATAGAAACCAATGAGTTATCTCTCAACTTAGGAGTTCTTGAGCGATTTGAGTTATTTGTATTTACTTTTAGTGTTACAATAATATTTAAGCTAACTTGCTATTTCTTTTTAGTGTGGATTATCCCTTTGGGTATAGCAAGATGGTGATGATAGCTTCAAGTTGTTGAGAAATGTATAAAGATTGTTAGAAATCATTGATTGCATGTAGAGTATGGCGAAAGGAAAAATTATGATTTGAAAATATGGATATGCTAGAGTGGGAATTCAATACCAAATTTTTCATATTCCAACTTGTTCAATATTTATATTTGATTCATGGAGAAATATCTTTTTATAGTGTATCTTGTGATCAATTGCCATGGAGATTTTATGTTGGAGTGATGGCGTCACCAACGTTTGAGGAACTACTAAGTAAAGAGACCTCGGCAAGATGATAAAGTATGTTCAAGGTAAATTCACAGCCGTAAGGCAAGCAAAGGAGAAAGATATTTCCAATTATAAGTAATCAATTCACACGAGGGCCAGGAGAATTCTTTCTACAACCTAGGGCGCTACTGAGGTATTCTCGTAGTAAAGCAAATGTCCATGCAACAATAGGAGAAGAATGTATTGGTGAACAGATATGAATCTTATACCAACATAGAGAACATGTTATTTCATCAAGTAGCAGATGAGTTATTTAGAAGAGATGTTGGGAAGGAGGAATCAATTCAACTCATGAAGAAGTTTCACAAAGGCTTGGTATGTGGAATACACTTTGCAGGAAAGAGCAAACCAAATACATACTTTTGCATGATGTTGGCCAAAGATGTAGACATGTTTGGGAGCAAGAAAATTTTGAACAAGAGGCTACATGCTATCTTGTGGGAGTATAGGATGACATGGAAGACATCAACATGATACTCACCTTTCCATTTGGTATATGCTGTCAAGTCAAAACTTCCAATTCAATTTGATTCAACAATCTTTTAACTATCAAACTAAAGCTTAAAAGAGTACAAATGGAGTGGAGCTTTCAAATCAAGATGTCAATAACTCTTGATTTGGAGGAGGCCCTAGTTATGGCCATGGTACATATGGAGCGGGTTCAACAATTGCAAAAGAAGTATCACGATAATCTACTTGGGGGCAAAGAAGACAAATGCTTTCAAAGAAAATAATTGGGTATTATTTTATGACTCCATTATATATAAGATATATAGAAAGCAATTTTTTGTAAAGTACTTTTGAACCTTTCATAGTTCATAAAATGTGAGAAAATTTTACTTACGATTTGAAGGCTTTTGAGGGATAACATTTTGATGTTCGAGTGAATCATTACAAGTTGAAGTTGTTTCATCAATAATCAGATTTTTTTGATCCAAAGACAGGATTAAATCTTGGTGTGAGGATAAATATAAGATCCATGGTTGTACATATAGCATAAAATATGAGTATATCTAAAGTGTGACTAAGTTTATCTTAATCATGAATATATTTAGCTAGTGATGATCAAGTTGGAGGAAAAATATAGACTAAAAAGATGTAGTAAATGAGAACAATTATTTTATTGTTTAATAAGAATCAAAAACAGATTCTATCACATGGCTATCTTGACTTTTTCTTTGAGTTAGACTAGTTTTTTCATTGATTTGAGTTGGTGAGGACTCTTAAATCTGGGGGCAAGATTGACTTGATATACCCAAAATCAATAAAAGTGTAGTTGGGCTTTCAAGATCCAAATGAACCAATTGCATGTTGTCATGTATCATTTCTCATTTCTCATTGGGTTTTGTGATCTCTATCTTGATTAAAAAAAAAGTTACATGATGATTACTTTTAGTTACTTGACCAAAATCTAAGTAATATAAATAGAAAGTGTGAGAAACTCCACCAAGTTAGTTTTGGTTAAAGTTAGTTTTAGAGAAGACTTGTTTTGGGAAGCTTGGTTTTGAGAAGTCATGTTTGGGATTGGAGCCTTTAATTCATTGTAGCACCCGGCCTCCTTGATCTTAGCCCCATGAAGGGCATATCATGTTATGGACTACATGGCTACCACAGATGTTAGAGAACCTAACCGCCAATTAGGGGGCGATTGTGGTACACTCTGTGTTGGTGTATGACCATCTATGTGTTGTGATGTTTGATGACAGCGATGTATGTTGTGATGCAATATGTATGTACACGACATCCGTCACGATTTATGTAGTGACATCTCTAGTTAGGTATAAGGCATGTATGCAGGAGCAGATACAAAGATAGTTAGAGCCGGTTGTGCAATTAGCGCCGCTCGCACTAGAACCGCCATTAGGCCAATAGCGCCATTAGGGGTCCTAGGGAACAAGAGTGCGATTAGAATTGGGGGGCGGAGGGTAATTTTCGAAGTTGAGCCTTTGAGAGCGTGGCTATGGTGGATAGTAGCTAATGCGGGAACCCGGAGTCTTTAAAGCACAAAGTGGGTTTGGCTTGACTGTAATCTCTTTTTATGCTATGGTTAGGAGCGGAGTGTCCTTGTGGACGTTTTGAGAGTAGAAAGATTATTGTGGTACACTTAGGTGGGTGTATGACGATCTATGTGTTGTGATGTTTGATGTGACAGCTTATGTATGTTGTGATGCGATATGTATGTGCACTACGCCTCTTGTCCCGTCCAACGCACCTGAAGACACTCTAAGCCTAGCTAGCCCGCCCGGCTAGCTTCTTACCCCAACTCCAGCCTTCGCTCTCTATCCCGCTTTGCCTTCCAGAATCGACTAAAGCTCTCTCCGTGACTGAAATTTCCACCGATCCAAAAGAACAAGCCCGATATTCTGTGCCATGCTTGCGCTTCAAAGAAATGGGGTCCATGTTGGTGAGTTAACTCAGGTCTTCAAGAACTTTCTGGTTAGAGTTGACTATATTTATTAGGAATAGGGCTAGGGGCCGGTACTACTATATAAGAGGGCGTGCGAGAAGCTCCTACTAACACAAATTAGGGTTATTTAGTAAAGTGACTTAGTGTGTTCGTTCGCGGCCTCGAAATGTGAACCACGTATTTCTTCGGCCTTCGCCTCTTGATTGCATGTTGCTTTAGTGTATTTAGGTCTTTCGACCAACGTTATAGATCCCGTGAGTCATTGCTTTAGATTTGGCTTCCATTGAGATCAGTGATCGAAATAAAAATCACTATGATACCAATTGAAGGTCTAAAAAGGAAATATAATGAGAAACAAACATGCAATCATGGTTCCATATAAGAAATACGTGATTCACCCTCAAAGGGAGGCTAATACGTCCTGGAATAACTCTAATTGTGTCACATAGAGCTTCCGCGATCCTCTTATATAGTAGTTCTAGCCCTAGCTCTTTGTCTACTAACTATAGTCAAACTAACTTGAGTTAACTCCCACTGCAAATGGCGGTTTAATTAAGTGAGCTTTATCCGATGGAAGTGAAGCCGACGTGTTTAGGGTTTTACCCTAAAGGGTAGAACTCTTCCATAGAGTAATGCTCATGGCATTTGAGAACCTGACTATTGCTTAGCATAGAGATACATATGATTCTCTTTTCACTTTGCTCATATAAACACATCCGTTATATGAGTTGTTAAGGAAAAATCAGAAGTTTGTATGGGAGAACCGATATGTAGAGGCCATGAGAAAAGCTTGAGAGGTAGCGCGTCATTGCCTTCGTTTTTTCTTTAAATGATAGAATATCATGGTAAGAAACTATGATATTATTGTGTGGAAACGAGTGCTATTGCCATAGGATGGGATGTGGGACGGGGATGACGAAGATGAAGGGAGTAGGTATGTTGTGAGATTTGGAGCCAGGTTGAGTGAAAGACAATGAAGTCCGAAAGGAACTTATTGGAGCACATGTGATTGTTGAGACGGATTGTTTAATATTGTAAGGATGATCACCAATTGCAATACAACAGATATTGCAATGTTGAGTTGATAGCTAACATCAAGTCACTTAATTTGGAGTTCAAGCATGTGGCAGGAAAGGATAACAAGATGGCAGATATGTTGTCAAGAGCTAGATATGAGGGAGGAGAAGAGATGATTGATGATATTGATGATGTAGGAATAATATTTTATTATGTGGCCCATCAGTGAGGAGTAGCACAAAGTTTGGAGTTGTTTTTGGGGATTTGTATGAGAGTGATTTGATTAGATATCGCAAAGTTCGTTGGAGTGATCACGGTTCAAACATGTAATGAGGAAAGCTTACAACTACATGTTACAAGATGGATACCTATGGAAGAGACCAAAGTAGAAGGGTGACATGTCAACGTGTGATTGGTGGAAAGGAGGCTCAACAAGAGTTGATGGAGTTTGATGAAAAGCTATGGGTAGGCCATGGGTATATATGCTTAGATTTCATGAAATTGAAAGAGAGATATTAGTGGAATTTCATCTATATGATGTGGTGGATTTGTGGAGATTTGTGAGACGTTGTCGTGTTGTGACGCTGCTACTATGAGAAGATGATGACATGTGTCATCTTCAGAGCCGTTGTCATGCGGGCGATAGTTTTAGTTAGGGGATAACCGACGAGGCGACTTGTAAAAGTTTCATAAGAGCCCACCATTGATCTACTTTGTAGGGGTCGGGATGTTGAAAAGGCTCCAAGAGATATTATCTTGACCTTATCAGATATAAAGCGATCAAGATGGAAAGGGTATGGGAGAGCGCTAGACACATTACTTTGTCGACTGAGGCATATCGATCGGGCGGAGCCGACGTATATTATTGGATGAGGGATAACATGATCCTCCTATATGTACCGATGCCTAATCCATTTGTGATCAACATCCGTGTCTTCATCGTGATCATTTTCGGCGTGGTTAGTATATCATTTTGGAGATAACTTTTGCAACAAGTGATAAACTCTCCAATCTCGATTATTCTTCCAAATTTCCTCACGGCGTGATTTGGGCGTAACAATGCACGCTTTTGATTTAGTTTGGGCTGCTATGGATTTACTCCATCACTATTTAGCTTACCGAAAACAAACCATAGGGAGTTGATTGTTAGAACTTTGGCGAGGAGTATTATTCTCAAGTTATAAACCCCGGTTCCGTTTGTAGTTCCGTTCATACTTTAGCCATTTCGGGTTGTCATTTTGACTCTTTATTAGTGGCAACTCATATTGTGTATAGGACGGCTAGAATAGTGTGTTTAGGATAGTTGTAAAGCTCTCTTAGTTAAAAATGGAGCTAATTTGGCCCACACTAGACGTCAAAATAACACTCTTTTCATTCTCATTGGTCTTGGGTTTGTAACAATAGGGGCTCTTGGGCAACTTCTTGAGGTTTTGAGGAGTTTTGGAGACCTTCCAAAGGGACATTTGGAGATCTGAGGATTGGGTTGGAGAGCTGACGGGGCGAGCCACGACGTGGGCTCAAGAATGGATGGATTTGAAGGATTTGTCACTCTGAAAGTGATGATTCAAAGTTAGAGTGAGAAATTTGACCTTTGAGTGTATTTGGAGTTTTTCCAAAACCTTACAAGGGTTTTGGGAGATCCGAGTCAACAGAGATATAGTTTCGACTCGGGCTTGTGTTTTGATCGACTCGATTGGACGAGTTTTGAGTACTGAGTGATAGCTTGAAGTTTTGTATACAAATAGAATTGCGTGACCGCATGGATCATCAATTAATCTGAAGTTAGATCATATCTTTTGATATCAAAAATTTCTGGCTAATAAACTTTGCACAGTTCAAGTTCTGATGATGATTGACCTCCCTATGTAAAATTTTGGGAGCAATTGAAGTCAAGGATTGGGATGTGTGACGGGTTTTGTACAACACAGGATCTACATATCGCCTTGTGTTACAAAGTGGGTAAATCACCAATTGTTTTGAGAGATCTAGAAACGAAAAACATCTGAAACTTTCCGAGTGATAGTAAGGGTCGTGGAGCAACGTTCTCAGAAGTTTGAGCAAAAGTTATTTGTCGAATCATCAGATATCCACAGTCTTCTTCAAGAAGCCCACCATTATAATGCAAAGGCTTTGAGAAGAAGAAGAGATTAACTCACACGAGGTTCTAGAAGGTTCTTCTACAAATTGTGTGCTGAAGTTTCTTAGAGCAAAGAAATATCCATGCGACATAAGTGGTGAACTCGACGTGAAACTTCCGAGGTGGAGGAACTTTCATGAGTTCTCTTGTTATGAAGGTTTCGTTCATGAGTTTCGTGTATGGTTGGATGTTCCAAGTTTAGAGTTAGGTGTAGATTGCAAGGTTAGGTTGTGGGTTGGCCTTGAGATATAAGGATGCAAGTTAGAAGTTTTGTTTGGACTTGAGATATAAAATTAGTGTTTAATCGATTGCTTAAGAACTCCTATAGATAGCTTAAGTTTCGGTAGGTTTATGATATGTCAAATGCAAGTGCCGGGCAAGAGTCGGTCAATGTTGGGTTGGGAAAATTCAAGTATGGAGGGTCATTTGTTTGCTTTTTGTGTTTGGATCCACTCCTCTGGCTTTTGTTATTAATAAAATGATTTGTGTGGGATTCTATAGCCTGGGACTTTCACCGGATTCTACTCACAGATGCGTGTTGTGTATTTTCTCTTGTGAGAAGTTGGAAGCGATGGCCAACTCCCAAGAGTGCTTGAGGTGATGGCAGGTTAGGTTGCCCAATCCATTTTCAGGCACACGGACCACGGGATCTAGATTTAGATCAGAGTAGATAGATCGGAAGGTTAAATGATTTTGAACTTAGTGTCAACGATCAAGACGACTTTTCATTGACAATGTTTAGTGGCGTTCGGGATCACAAGGACGGTTACAATGAGTGGGAGGGGTCGAAGCGGGCAAGCAAGGTACCTAAGGTGCAGCAGTCCCGCAACAACGGAGATGTTTGTTTCACTTTTTCTCCTTTCAATGAAGAACAATTGCAAAGACGAAGGGGAGAATTCGGAAATACAAGGCCCGTAAGGCTGTGGGGGGGGAAGATGGATCAGTTTGACGGGAGGGATGTCTCAAAGTACTTGAGATACTCGTCAGGAAATGGAGCTGAACATTGTTGCTGAAAAAGAGATGATAGAAATGTGTTAACAGTGGGTAAATCACCAATTTTTTTGAGAGATCTAGAAACGAAAAACATCTGAAACTTTTCTGAGTGATAGTAAGGGTCGTGGAGCAATTTTCTGTAAAGTTTGAGCGAAAGTTATTGATCGAATCATTAGATATCATAGTCTTCTTCCCTTTGAAGTTTTACCCGGCTATAATGTGGAGGCCGAGGATGAAGAAGAAGAGATTGTCAACTCACACGAGGTTCTAGAAGGTTCTTCTAGCCCACCATGCTGTATTGCGTTCCTGAAGCAAAAAAAATGTCCACCGACAACGTATCACATATATTGGAATCCGACATCAGGATGGTTTGTATCCTACATATCCACTTGCTATCCATTACAAGTGGATTGTGGATTTGGTGGTCATGCCATGGGAGTATGAGATGAGGTAAAAAGTGTTAGCGAGGGAGCATCTATCCAATCAAGTGGAGGGAGAGCACTACCATCAAAAAGCAATAGAAGGGGTTTTGCAGATTCTTTTGGAGGACGTGGTGTGTTGTTTGCGTGTTGGGAAGATAACCGCTTGATCAAGGGGAGTTGGATGCCCAAGAGGCACATGACTTCTTTGAGAGGTGTGGAGTCAAGATATCTTTCACCAATGCTTTAATCCTGAGGAATGTGAAGAGTGAGAGGGGTCATACACCTATTGTCAAAGCAATTGTGAAGTCATGGGAAAGGCTTGACAATGGCCTCGCTTGTTACCATTTGCATTATGGGATGATCACAACCCATAGCCTGGACCGGCTTACATGTCGAAGATAGTTAATGCAAGGCCAAAAGCCAATTATGCCAATAGAGGAAAACATTCCCACATGGAGTGTGTTGCCTTGGGAGGATAATGAGTAGAGAAGATCTTTTGGCAATGCGCCGCTTATGATAGTTGAGAGGAGAACGGAGGATGTACAATTGGCAATGGAGAGACTTAGAGAGGCCTTTGAAACAAGGATAGATTTGACAAACGTCATAGGTTGAGACCAAAGGAGATCAAAGAAGGTGATTGATGTTGGTGTATGAAAATACTTTGATAAACCAACATAACACCTTGAAGAAGTTCTCAAAGAGGTGGTTTTGGGCCATATGTGGTGATCAATGTTCATGACAATGCTTCTTTATTCTAAGAGAGTTGGATAGCACAAAGCTAAAATACCCATTACAGGAAACAAATCAAGATCTTCAAAAGCTTGGGATAAGAAGATCAACCCAGCCAACTTGGACGAGTTTTGACTTTTTTAGTGAAGATGAGTCATATGGGGAGTATCTAGCGGGAGCGGAATGATAAGGTTATTATAATCGATACAAAGACACTTTGTTAACTTCTTGATGCTCTTTGGAGGATGCACAAGTTTAGGGGGGTGGATGTCGTGGTTGTGACACTTTAATTTACTGATTATGAGAAGATGATGACATGTGTCATCTTGGAATTTATTGAGATGTCAATGATATTTTAGGCTGGGTCAAGATGACCGACTCGGTTCATTGTAAGGTTGTTAAGATTTCATCTGTTGGATTCACATCCTAGGGCCGGGATGTGGATCCAAGTGATATTATTTTGCACCTTATCGGATATAAAGTCGTCCAAGTGGGTAAGGGGAGGGTGAGGTCAGAACATTGCTTTGTCGACTCATGGAGTTTATCCGATAAGTGGAGCCACGTGGGATATGGATAGAGTACAACATGATCCTCCGTATGTACCCGATGCCCAATCTATTTATTTATCAATATTCAATGTCTACACGCGATCACTTTAGGATGTGTTTATTTTCTCACTTTTGGAATAACTTTATGCAAGTGGTGATAAACCTCGGACCCATTCATACTCACCAATTATTTCCTATACTGACTTGGGACTTAAATAAAGATATCGTTTGATTTGATGTAGGCGTTATGGATCTGAATTTGCCGGTAGTGATGGCTTTCAACACATGGATTCCAATCCATCACTATTGTCTACTAAAGGCAAGCCATGTAGAGTTGATTGTTAGGAATTTTGGTGAGGAGTATTATTACGAGTTGCAACCGTCAGGTCCCTTTTGTTGTTCCATTCATACTTAGCTAGTTTCGGAGTTGTTATTTTAACTCTTTATTAGTTGACAACTCATATTGTCTATATGATGGCTAAGTGGTGTGTTTAGGATAGTTGTAAAGCTCCAAGTTAAGTATGTGCTAATTTGGCCCCACTAGAGTTCAAAATGACACTCTTCATTCTCATTGGTCTTGAAATTTGGATCAATAAGAACACTTAGTCAAGTTTTTCGTGGTTTTAAGGAGTTTGGGAGTCTTCAGCTAAGATTTCAAGATTGGAGGGCAAGTTTGGGAAGTTGGGAGGACCTACGATTTGAACTCGGGGAATGGGCGATTAAACAAATTGTGATGATTTGAAGTTGAGAGTGAAATTTGGACTATATAGAGAATTTGGGTCAATTGTGAGTGTTTCATGAGGGCTTTGACAGATCAGGTTCAATGAAGATGTAGCTTTACAACTTGGATTTGTGATTTGATTGAAATTTCAGCTCGATTTGATCGGTTTTGAATCGCAGTGGCAGATTGAAGTTTATGTATTCAGTTTGAGTTGCACCGATTGCACCGACTATCTCGAAGTTAGTAAGACAATCATAATTTATGCTATCAGCAATTTTGATCAAGAAAACTTTACAAAGTTGAAGCTTAGATGATAAAATGACTTTCTCGTGAAATTTGAAAGCAATTAAAGTAAAAAATTTCGCATTTGTGATGGTTTTAGTACATAGGGATGCATATCACCTTGTGGATATAGTGTATAGTCCGACATTTATGCTAGATATCTAGAAAGGAAAAGCATATGAAAATTTTTCTGAGAGTTTAAAAAGGTTGCAAAGCAATTATGTGTGAAGATTGATTGAGAATTAACTATGTGTATTGATTCGAATATGGAGTGGTGAGGAGATGAAAGAGAGAGTACCATTCGCACTAAGGCCAAGAGAGTTCTTCTACAACCAGCGAACAGGCGTTCTTGGAGTAAATCAATGTCCATACGACTGACCTTCAAACTTCTTAAGAAGATGTTGGTTTAGGCTCATATTTTAGCAAAACCAAATCGGGATAAACCTTTAATTCTCTACACGGATGTATCAAATATTGCTATAGGATGCACTCTATGTCGGTTAGATGATGATAATCATGATCATCCAATTGTTTATGCTAGTAGACAAATATTGCAAGCTGAGAGACTTGTAACTAAGGTTTTTATATATACATTATATGTAAAAAATTATGTGACTGCATAATATAGATATTTTAGTTTATGCATGAATGAGTTCTCCTTATGGATATGGGTCAATTGTTATTGATTTAACAATTACTTTCAAATCTCAGTAAAATATGAAAATGTAATTTATTAATTTTTCTTTAATAATTTAAATTATATTAATATAGAATTATGTAGATCATACTCCATTTAGAGAATAATCAGATTCAAAGGTAATGAGGTGCCTTTGTGATGGACTACAACATCATCAAAAATTGTTTGTTTTGTTTATTAAACTATAAAAGTAGTTCTTACTTTATTAATTCAATTTTCTTACCAATCTTCATATCACGAAGTAAGTATCAAATAAGCAAAGGAAAAAGGGACCCTATGCCTAGCACAACCTAAGTACCAGATATGACCTGTAAAGATCGTTACTTCACCCATTATATCCACGCCTAGAGTTTCAAATATTCAAGCAACAATACAAATACCAAGGCAGACTTCCATATACCGTTCTCTAGGTGGCCTCAACAACGCCTTCTTGTAGTGGTCGACAAGATGGTACCTTCAGTTGAACTACCTCCATTGTGTTCCAGTATACAAGTTGGCAGAGTCAGTCCAAATACTCTCCAATCCTCTGGCCTAACTTTTTAGATTCCTTTCTACTTTTAGATTCTACTCTTTTTGTATAAAAGGCTATAATTGCTATAGAGACAGAAGGAATTGACAAACACACAGAAGAGGTACTGACAAAATAACTTTTCCTTCACACTGAGAAGTATGACCTGACTTCCTTTGTAAACATTTCTTCACGAGAATCTCAAATAACTATCAAACCAAAGATGTTTCCCTGAAAACAAGAGTCATACCTACTGAGTTAATTTGGATTCAGATAGGAAACAAATCGGAAATGTTGACTTCGAGGAGACAAAACATCTGTGTAAGAGAAGTTGTAACCGATCAGCACTACTCAGGTAGGACTCTTCAAGGCATCCTGGTTCCGATCATGGACAAAGTACATTCAACACTCACAGAGTTATCAGATTATCAGATTGGCTCAAAGCAATCTGCAACTCTTACCGTGCACATTGCAGATAACTTCAAATTCTACTTTGGGCGAGGAGTGAACTTTGGGCCTTCAATTCGAGGAAGAAACCTGCGATCATGACTGACACATGAGATTGAGAATGTACAGATATGATGGCGCTGTAGCATCCAGGACATTCACGTCCAATTTAATAGCTTATTATTTATTAGCTTGCATGATTCGAATGAGTTCAGAGAGAAAACAAACAGCTCAGGTGAATGATTCAAGTAATCTCAAAAAAATGTTATCAACTGTGCGTCGAATGCAGATTCGTTGAGGACTCCGACCATCGACAATGATGAGAAGAATGTAGAAAGTATCGTAGTGGATGAATAAGGTAGAGATCCCTGGTGCATTCCCAATAATGAGTCCACTCTTTCACAAAACTCTAGAAAAGGTGATAACAGAAGAGGAAATTTTCAACTATCAGAAGTTTAGCGGTCCAATAAGAATTCAGAATAAATCATGATGTACATACTCAAGCCTCCATCAGATGTACCCAACATATAGACTCTGTATACAATACTAACAATCTTCAAAGCTTTCAATCTTACAGGAGGCGAAGATCTTAATCATGGAGAACCGAAAGAGCCTGAACTCTGGAGGTGTATTCAGTTCAACTTCTAGTCCACGTTAGATTGACTATCTTCATCAAAGACATACGGTATGGCAGTCGATTACTCCAACAAAGCCTTACAATCAATCTAGGAAGGTCTTATTCAGCTGTAAACTTGCTGACTCGAATGGATTCTCTTCCGAAAAGTTGCTCAAGATTTCTTTCGTCATCTTTGTGTCATATCTTGTATCTACTGTGGCGGCCTACAATTCTCTAATATAAGCTTGAGCTTTTGCAAACCCCTGGCTAATCTGGAGTTTAATACAATTCTTAAACATCTACTGCTTCACATCTGTGGAAAAATCCAGGGAGCGGTACAAGGTTGTATCTGTGCCATTTGGATCCATCACAACAACCCTCAACGGAAACTGGATGGCAACTGTCCGGATGAAACTGCGGGTCGATGAGAATGTTTCACCACAGCAGTAGGTAGTAACTTACTCGGGTGTGCATAACCCTGATTCGAAATCCGTGCTGTTTGAACGCCTCAATAATGATTCACTTTCAAGTGAATTTGGTGTCTAAACTTTGCAAACAAACCGACTATTCTGACTGTTAAAAGATAAAATTTTCGGCTACAAACCGCTTTTACGTAAGTTTGGCATCTGTATGTGGCCGAGTAATATTATATTAGTCCGAAGACAGTCAAGAAAGGAATGAGAGGACCCGAACAAAGTGAACAGAATACGCAATATAAATGCCGTATATGTCTCAAATACATTTGTAGTGTGATCGTTTGAAGTCAAGCTGATTATTCTTATGGTCAAGACTTGACAATTCTAACTTAGCCGCCCACGAGCATACTTCTGGAAAGCTCAATTGTTTGTCAAAATGAAGGGGTGTCCGATGTATACTGAAGTACTATTACTGTGAGAGAATTTCTTCTGCCCAGTTAGCGTTGTAGAATGGACTGACGCAGATAGCTCAACCAATCACCACCACATTCGTTGTAACTTGAGAGTGACCTAAGTATGAATGGCAGGCAACTCACAGATCTAGATCTGAAATGCATGAGAGGCGACTGATAGATGATCGGGCATGCGCACAAAGCTTACGGAATTGACCTTCGCCGCAGTTTGAATTTTTAGTAAATGTGTTCTGGATTAAGGAGGAGAGATGAACTGAAGTTTCGTGAACAGAAAAGACTATTTATTGTGTCGGAAGCCCATCATTGTAGAATGTATTGACAAGAGTAAGGCGGAGAATGCGACAAGGGTTGAGAAAACATTTTTATCTGACCATCTCAACTATGAAGTCTTGAGACTTCGATACTTATGGTGAGGAATCTGGAAGGAGTAAACAAATGGTACCAAACAATTAAAAGCTGAACAGAGTGGCCATCTTATGGTGAGTCTGAGTCATGGCATGTTAGTCGCTTCAACACGTCACTACAATTTTGCTTAAAAGAAGTTGAGACAATCATCACGACTATTGATTTAATGCGAATAATCCACCATGCTTTTCTGAGACTTTGAATACTTCAGAGATCAAACAAGGGTTCAGCGTAGAAAATTCAAACTTCCCGCAGATTTTGGAATCCGAGGAATGTTTCTTGCAGAGGCACGATGCACTTTCACATTCTGAACCTTAAAATTTAAACCTTCCCATTTTATCTGTTGCCTTGTTGGAGATGAATGTGGCGGTATTCCTGTCGATCTGATAATGATTGAAAACATAACAAAAATAAAATCCCACAACTATTGATCCTGTCTTGTGAATGGCTCTTCGGAATGAGACGCCATCGATATTGACAAAAAAAACAGCCACTGATAGAATCATATGTTTGGGTCGCAAAAAAGTCGAATCAGTTAAGAATATGGATTGAAAATATGTTAAAACTGCATATAAGGTCCAAGAAACCCAGATTCGAACCTGCATCGTGTGAGTTCGCTCAACTGCAAAAATGCCTGACGACTCACTTTGACTAACCACCTAATGACGCCGCTAGCCTTTACAGTAAATTTGTTAATCCGTATCTCAATTTCTCCTCAAATCCTTCTAAGCTCTAATTTATAAATATACCAGAAATTTCAGAATCTATTCTCTACCTGTACAATGGAGTAAATCGCAGTCGACTCCAAGCTCTGAAGCTAGTACAATATTGGTGCTCTTGAACAAAAGGAATCCAGGCCTTAAGTATGAGGGTTCACTGTCTACTGATCATCGTTTGCATTTCATTTTCCTCTTTAAGGAACATTTTTCTACACTGCGAGGCTACAAAAAGCCTGACATGAAGCTGTTTCGGGTCGATAAGATAGTCTAATCCGTGACGCAAAGTCAATCGATCTCTCAACAACAAAGATCACAATCGATCATTTCTACTTGGAGTGGAAACCAACTTTCTGATCGCTCCGTGACTGACTGGAGACGGTAGAATTCACCAATAGTAAGGTATATTTATTAGAAAGTCATCACAGAGACGGGTCTACATGCAATTGTTTATAGACTAGCTGTGACAGAAAGAGCATGCCACTGGAGCATTTGCGAGTTCATCATTACAGCAAGAAAGGTCGTCGAAGATCTGTTCACATGATACCTTGGTGATCCGGCGGGACCCTTCGCTGGAAACGAGGAAGGAGACAAGACCAAGATAATGCTGGGGATTTACAAATCTGTGATTTTCATGGACCAGTTTCTTTCCAGCTTGAGCAGGTGCAGATGAGTGAAGAATGCATACTCGTTCATTCACGAATAATATGTCTGAATTGTATCTAACACGCTTTACTGAATCAGTTGAGTGTCTGCAAGCCGAGAACAGAGGCGGCAAGCTCTGACCTTCAGGCATTTATGTATATTTTGAGATCATGGTAAAGCCCATGAGTCAAGCAAGCGCTGTCATGATCACGGGGTGTTGTCAACTAGGAAACGTACTCATAAGTCTGGTTGATTGAATGTACCGCTCTTTAAGGATTTCTTGACTCATGCGATGTACACCATATGCGTTACAGAATTATATTCGAGTTAGTTTAACTTTGATTTCTTCATATTTCAATCTTTCAATCAAGAATCTGACTGACTGACACTATCATCGATCAAAAGCAGCTAGTGTAGATTATCATCATATTCCATGTAGCCGTACTTTCTATTTCCAACACTCTTCTATAAAGCTTCATCACTGGTTTCGTGATTACTTCGACTGGAGCAAAGTAACATGGTTCGAAGAGCATGAGAATTTACTCAATAGATAAGAATAAATTTTTATTTAAAAAAAAATTAGACATTGAATTCGAAGATATTTCAGTCAAATTTTTCGGAATGTTACCAGCCAATCTCTTTGGGATTCCGTATGTCCTTGATTCTTGAAAACCATCAATTCGTCACATTCTACTTTATCGAAGTTGCAACTGGAGATATTTAATGCTGAATCTCGAATTATTCTTGTCCGGAATTGCGGAAGCATGAGACTATCATTGTAACCATGGGAGTCATGTTCTAATTTGAGCATGTTCAAAAGCACATGACAGCCTCCAGTAGATAAGAATTCTCGTTAGTATGAGGTTATTATGAATTAAATCCAAGAAGTGATTTCGTCGACTTCAATGGGTACCTAGTTACTAGCTCCTTGACCTGATTGATTTGACACTCTCTAGAGAGAAGGAACACACCCTTAGACTTCCAAAGAGGGCGGAGGACCTTATTGCATTAGCCACATACTTACGCATGGCACTGCGAAATATTTTATCTCAATCATAGATGTTTATACTCTTTAGCTTACGAAAGCGTAGAAAGTGTTCTTATAATATTTGATGTAAGGTAAGGTTTATTAGGACTCAACTTCTTTCAGGACTTTGTGACCTACAGGTTTGATGATGTTAGCTATCTAACAAGAGTAAAACGTTATTTCTCATCAAAGTCAAGAACCCCCAATATCGTACTCTGTTGTCACGATCGTAAGTGGGAACATGTAATTTACGTACGTCTTGAAGTGAGAGAGTAGAAGCGCGAATACATAACGTGAATATATTGTTATGTATTCACGCTTTCTCCCAGACCGAGTGCTTTTGGGCGTGGTTTTTGTTTCTCGTTTTTGTTTTGGTTGGTTCTGGCCATCCTTCTTTTAGTTATCCCATGGATGGTCATTTTTCTTTCTTTATATAACATTCTTCGTTCTTTCATCACGACGAGGGTCTCTTTTTCTCACATGCTTTCGCAATGCACCAAGTTCGTCAAATTGAATGACCCATGCGTGATTTGTACTAAAAAAACAACCACTGCAGCAGTACTCCACATGGCTTTTGCTTTTCTTACAGCTTACCTGCTAACTTTTCTTACTAGCGTTATCATAAAGCTCAATCTTCTTCTACGTATCAAATGGAAACAAAATTGAAAAGCATATAGAGAGATGAAATGCACAGGTGATGACTAGAATGTTGAGCCACTGTAGCTACCTCTTACAGGCTCATTTACACCTTTATTGTCCTTGCATTAACCGTTGGCATGTAGACGGCCACAAAGCTATCGTTTGTACAATCAGCCCATAATGCAAATGGTAACAAACAAGGTCATTGTCTAGCCTTCCCCCTACATGACTTCACAATTTCTTTGACAATAGGTGGATGACCCCGCTCACTTTTCGCATTCACTTCTAGAATATAAACTCTGGTGATATACAACTTGACTCCACATCTCTCAAAAAAGTCACGTGTATCTTGATCATTCAACTTTCCTCAATCAGCGATTATCATAAGTACACACAATGTCCTCCAAAAGAAATCTGCAAACCCCTTCCGTTGCTTTTGTTCGCAAGGCTTTCCCATCTTGATTAGATAGATCATCCCTCACTAACAACATATACCTCATTCGACCTACTCCCATTGACATGACCACCAAATCCACATAACACTTGTAATGGATAGCAAATGGATATGTATGATGCAATCATCATGGTGTCGGAATAGATAATACATCTGACATGTCTCACAAGCCTTCACAAATCCCACCACATCCTTGTAGATGTTTTTTCACCGATATCTCTCTTTCAATTTTATACCCCTATGGCCTAGCCATAAGCTTTCATGAAACTCCCAAATCAACTCATGTTGAGCCTCCTTTCCACAAATCACATGTTGTGACATGTCACTCTTCCGCTTTGTTCTCTTCCATAAATTTCCATCTTGTAACATGTAGTTGTAGGCTTTCGTTGTCATATGTTTGAACTTGTGGTCACTCTAAGCACTTTGTCGTGCAAGTGTACTGAAATATTTTTTGATATCTAACTACTCACCCTCATACAAATCCTCCAAAAACAACTCCAAACATCGTATTACTCCTTGTTGATGAGACATAGAATAAAATGTCATTCCTACATCATCAATATCATCAATCATCTCTTCTTTTTCCTCATATTTAGCTATTGCCAACATATCTGCCACCTTGCTACCCTTTCCTGCCATATGTTTGACCTCCGGATTAAATGTCTTGATGTATACTATCCACCTTAACAATTGCAATTGGTGATCATCGCCAACAATAGGGATGATTACCAATTGAATGTATATCATTTATGTGAGAAATAAAATACTTTAAATTAATACACAAAAAAATAAGAAATAAATAAATTTTCAGAATAATCTAAATATGATGTCTACAGAAAATAAAGCTTATTTTGGGATATAATTTTGGCTTGTTTTGGAGAAAAAAAATTGTAAAAAATTCGTGACTAGATCTTCAACCTAAGGACATCTGATTTGAATTAAAAAAATTAATGGATGTTTTTAAATAAATTAATTAATAACTTTTGATGAATTTTAATTAGTTAACATATTTTTTTAATTTGTTGAAATTTTGACTCATGAAAAAAATTAAATAATACATTGTAATTTTTTTAATTTTTATTTATTTGATTGCAAATATATATATTATTTGAAAAAAAAATTGAAATAAATTTTTTTCTATTTTTTGACAGAAAAAATAAAGGAAATGTTTCACTAAAGGTTTAAATTTTACATTTTGGTAGACATGTTTTTTCAAAATTATACATTTTTTATCATATTTTATTTAGATCATCATCATTTTTGGATTATCTTTTACATGAAATATATCAAATATATGGATGAAGAGTTTTATAAATATTTTGAAGAAAAAATTGATGATCATAATCATTTATAAAAGTTTTAAAAAGTTAATTTCTAGGGGATTTGAATAACTTCAAACTGGCTTCTACAAGATAAAATGTTAATTTATAAAGATATCATTTCAATATGAACCAGTGATTTATTGAAAGAAAAAAAAATTACATAATTTTTATTTGGATCCGTTTAAAGTACTTGTATTATAATTTAATTTGAAAATTAATACATCCACATACCAAATAAAATTGAATAATGAATCCTATTTGAAAATTTCATTTCATTTACAAACAAACTAGAACATTCAATATGATGATTCTTTGAAATCATGGTTTAACTTTTTCGTTATTAGTTTTATAATTGAATTTTTAATTTTAATTCTTAAAAATAGATTTTATATTTTATGTTTTAATTCATTAATTTTGTATTATTTTTTATGTTAAGTCATACATTTAATTCAAATTATTTCAAAAATATATGGATCAGCTGAAGAACTGAATACATATTTTAGAGGAAAAATTCATAACTATAATAATATAGGAATATAAACAATGATAACACTTTTCAAAATAGAAATATCATTAAAAGCATATTTGAAACGTGTACATGAACAAGATTTATAATTTCAAATCTTGCATCTTCATTAGAAGAAGGAATCAATTTTGTATGTACAATTTTAAATAATCAAAAAATTAAAATTTTTAAACAAATGAAAATAAACTTAAATTTTGTACAATCGTTTGGGTGATAGACATGTTTCACTTGTCACAAAAATTAATTTTTTTAAGATAAAAATAAAAAAAACTTATTGGCACTCTAGTTTTTTTATAAGTTATTATTTAACGTATTTTTTATTTTTAAAAATATTTTTATTTTCATTATCTAAAATGAAAACTATCATAATTTCAAATCTTGCATCTACATCAGAACATTACATCAATTTTTATTGTACAATTGGAATAATCCACTAAGTAACTTTGAATGATATGAAATAAAAATATCCATGAAATATTTAATTCGTATTTTTAAAATTTATAAATAAATATTTTTGATTGTGAATATTTATTTAAATTAAATTTTTTAATAAATATTTAAAACACACATTTATTTGAGACTTTCATCCAACACAATAAGTTACTTTAAAAATGCACTTAATTAATCAGCACCTCAACAAAATATACATGTCATCTAATGTGGCCACCACCTTGCAAGGATCTATTGATTTTCATATGTCTGAACATAGTTCTATTAAACATGTAGGTTATCTTTTAATTGATTTTTTATGTGAAGGGATTCAATTACTACTACTATAGTATTATTCATGATCTTGCTTTCGGCTCATTACCACTAAAGGGCCTTAGAGTCTAACCGAATCTATATGAGTAGATGAGCACTTCGATCTCAAAAGTGACTTCCAAAAAGTATAAATATTTCATGTACAAAAAAAAATCGTATTTTAAATTTCAAGTTATGTTGACAATAATATTTTTTTTAATTTTTTGGTAATCAACTAACATGCAACTTCTTGCTTGATTTGTTGAAAAAATTTTACTTGATCTTTGAGCCAAGTCATTTATTTTATTATGATCCTTTTCAATTTTTTAGCATAACGATTTGAGTTATCACCATCACGCCATTTTTAAAAGATGTAATGGACATACGTTAAGAATTCTGTTGTCATGATCCTTTTTTGGAAAAAATTAATGCTCTAGGTGATGAAGATGTTATTCCATCCTATCTTTATATCATGGACTCATAACATAACGCCCTTCATTATTTTGTAGCCAAGCCAAGTGCAAATTAATCCCTTTCAAAGACCCTTCAAATATAAAAATTAAAAATTGATACATGCATTCATGCATACTTTAAAATTGTATACTAATTAATTTTTGAAAAAGATTTCATGTATCCAAAAAAATCCATATTTTACATTTCAAGACTAATTTACAACAATAAAATTTATGTATAATTTTGTTTTTGTCTTTGGTAGTCAACAAAAATGCAACTTCGAATTTGATATTTTCAAAAAAATTTACGTGTCCTCCAAGATAAGTCATTTTTTTTATTGTGAACCTCTTTGCTTTTTTTTTATATAACAATTTTTATTTCAACATCATTTAATTTTTTTAAGCATATAACAATCTTACATTAAGGCTTATGTTGCCATGATCCTTGATTGATAAGTGTGAATGCTACAGGTGATGAAGATGTTATTGCACCCAATCTTTAAAGTGCGGCCTCAAAACTTAATGGTCTTTATTATTTTGTAGGCAAGTCAAGAACAGATTAATCCCAACGAAAGATCCCTTAGACACACATATTAAAAATTGATACATGCATTCATGCCTCCTTTTGATTTTTAACATGTGCCCTACTATTTTGTAGATTGAAATAATTTACTTAATGACATGAGAGATGTAGAAGAATATAGATTTTGTTATCAATTCTCAAAAAATATATAGTTATAGAGATATTCTACCAATGCATGCTTGATAACCTCTTTAAATTTGTATTTATGTAAGCAAAAATTCAATTTTATCTTTTTGAGATCATGTGTAATATTATTTTATTTTTTAATAATTAAAAGACAAATCTGGAATTTGATTGAACTAATTGTGCCTGATCAAGATTGGTTGGACAAACTATATCTTTTCTATCAACAATTGCAATACTAAGAATAATGACTTCTCCTCTTGTTTTATATACTAGAGTCTTGAAAAGCGTGTAGAATCCATGGTAGCCAAATATCACATAGCCATCATGCGTTGGTCAGATCCATCATTTGTCATCCGAGCCAAATCCTAGAAGATATCTACCAAATTAATCTATTTCATCAATGCATGATTGAGAACTTATCTTGTATCCATGCAATTCAAAGTTACCTTTTGGTTTTTAGATCATGTGCCTCACTATTTTGTCGTTAAATGATTTAATGACCAACATTTGAGTGGGTAAATTAACTACGTCTAACCAAGATTGATAACAACAATTGAGAAGATGCATGTAATAAAGTCAATGTAGACCATGACTTGTAAAAATAATGTAGACACAACCTTTTTTGCACTAGTGCATTATCAAAAAAGATGAAGATTTATAGGTTGATAGAAATGGAGTAAAGGTGGAGTCAAAACTAAACTTTCTCATTGGAGTACACATTGTATTTTTTACTTTTATCTTTTCCTTCTATACTTTTATCTTTTTAGCGGACAAGTCATTAAGATCTTGTGATTGGTAGCATTTAAGTTTTGTTTCGATTATAATAAATGTATGAGACATCAACAACTAATATATGTAAGGAACCAATAGGTTCACAATGTTCATGTATAAAGAACAATGGGTGATGTAAAGATGATTCAATATTTAATAAAAAAAGTTGATATTCATGAAAATATTTCTTGCAAGAATGGAGAGATTTATACTTCTTATGTTGCTTTTCAGATATATCACGCATGTAACACTTTTCTTGATGGTATTCCTCATGCAAGAATTCCATAAACAACGAAGAAGTGATACATGTATTTTTTCTCAAAAAAATATAAGAAAAATGATACATATATTACTTGAATGAATAGGTACTGAAAAGGATCAACTAGCATCATTTCTCTCATTGACAATAGGAGAGTAGTGACACATGTTTCAGTTCTCTCAACATAATGCACAAGAAGTGAGACCTGTATTTCTTTTCTCCATGGCTAATCAGAGGTGATACATATGTCATTTCTCTTCGAACAACAGATAAATGATACATGTGTCATTTCTTTGGTGTTTGTTTTGAGTTGACACTTAGTGTTTAGATACATAAGTAAAACTTTTCTCATAGCTTCATTACAAGGAGCAACTTACTAACTTTTCTAACATGACAGTTCTGATCACACAAAATATTTCCTGATAAATAGTTCGTACCTTTTGATGTTGCTTGCAACCATTTCATTTCAAATATGATTTCCAAAATAAATGAAACATGGACTGGAAGAAACTTCAACACCAGATTTTGTGGAGATATAAACTTCCATGTGACACTTGTGTCACATGGTCCCTAGTAACCCTTTAATCATCAACTCACAAAAGTCAGAATATTTTGCTATTTCCCAAGATTTACAATCTTTTGAAACTTTAACAATACACAAATCACCCCTTCACCTTGTATGACCATGAGTTCTTCTCACTCTCCTTCCTGTAATATTGCATGAAAAAAATATCTTGCTTGTTTTTCTTCAAATAATAGAACAATGTCAGATATTTTTTCAACACCCTTGCTCATAAATAAATGAAACATTTGTGCATACAACATTTAAAACAAATAAATTTTCTCAGCTTCCTAACATCAAATATGTCGGTTTAAATATTATTTCTTCTAAATTGTACTTGTAAAATAGCTTTTCTAATCGATAGTTGATTCAGACTCACGTAGAAGTCATATTTTGATAGAGTCTTTAAACCAATAACATATTCGGCTGGATTGGACTGCTCTTTTTCATCAGATGATCTGTCACGTCCTTCATATAAAGAAGTTTCTTGGTTGAAATGAAAATTTGACATTCTAATTTGCATGAAATAAAAGTCATCCCCTCTCGTCCCTGAGTTGTGAAGATCCTCTTCATTCATAAATCTATCTGAAAACTCCATGAAATTCTCAACCAGCTAGCTTAGAATTGGTTTAACCTCCTCTAACAGTTCATCAATCTCATTTTAATCACCAAAAAACTCCTTTCAGCATCGTTTGAAATATGCATTTGTTTTGAATTTCTACAAATTCTATATTGGCCTCGGATCATTGAAATACTTGCATCATTTTTACTCTTCAACTACTTCTTTGCTGTTGTAAGCTCACTACCCTTCATATTTGTCTCACAAAATGGCATGTTTTTTCTTTACAATTACCCTTTCTATTTGATTGTGGATGATGTGACCCTCGGAACTGAGAGATGTTGCAAGTGATTATCACACAAAGAGACTGGAGAAGTGATATGTGTATCACTCTTTATTTTTGCAATCAAGTCATCTTAATTGCCTTGGCTCTCTTCATTTTAAGCATTCTTCTATGAACACAAGTCAACACCTTCTAAAACAAAGTTAGACTAAACCAAATACAAAATACTCCCGCTTGAATGGGTTAGAAGGAAAAATATGAAAAGCTCATTTAGAATTTGCAAAAAGCTACAATGGTTCTCAAAATGCATTTTATATTCCCCATGTTTCTTCTAGCACCGTGAAATTGTGCCTTTGAAAGGGTCAAGGAGAAGGAGTTGACTGTACAACACTAGGAGTCAAAGACAAGTTTAAGTAGTTACAAAATATCTTGAAAAGAATATATAAGATCTTGGATAACTTCTCAGCTAAATTCTATGCAAGTTCAACTACATTTTTCATACTCCTTCGCTCCTCAACCTTGATCCACATGACCACATAAATTTTCTTGATGCTCCTTGTATATTTTTTGAGCCAAAAAATGACAAAAAAATTGGTAACACTAATTTTTTAACTATGATTGTAGATGTAGAGTATGCATGTATATTTTTACAACAATAATAAAATCCTTACCATTGTGTTGTATGAAGATTTCAATCAGAGATATGAGTTTTACATAGATGATCATTCTTAAGTTAGACATGATTGATAACTAGGGCTATAAAATTTTTTTATCATTAACGGAAGTTACTTTCATGGATGGATTTTAACTATCGAATGAAGTGTGACTAGATTTTTTATAGTTTGGTCATATTAGATATACTTCAGTTGTAGGGTCACTACCATGGTAATCTCCGATCATAGTTTGTTGCTGTGAAAAATAAGAGCTTTTCTTGAAATTACAATACATAGTGGAGAAATAGTCATACATGTATCACTATTTCTCCTAAACATTCCCTAGTGTCTAGTTCAGCCGTTAGAAAGTCTGAGAAGTGATACATGTATAACAAGATTTTCTTTCCATCGTCTCTGCATATAGAATGTCAATTGCTTTGACGTCGAGGAGAAGAATTTCATCTTTCAGTCTTCACTATTCATTATTTTTCAAATTTTTCAACATTTCAGAATAATCTCATATTTCACATCATTTTTTTCAGAAAAAGTAATTTTAGATATTTATTCTAAAATCGTGATAGTTGAAAATCAAAAAAAATGATCCGTAGGTGACATTTCAAAAAATAAAGTCTTTGCGTAAAATGTGTGACAAATTTTACTCCTTTTTAAGTGAAGTCTCATTTCATGGTCGCATTAATTGTTTAATCCGTCATTGTGTAACTAACGTATCATGGGCAAGAAACTAGTTTCAACATGTACCACAGTGTACATATACTCAATGATTTTGTTATTTTTTAGTTGTAAATTGATAGCTTGGCATGAGGTTTAGTTTTACAAAATTAAATTATTGCGGAAAAACCATCATCTACGATTATCTTCTCATAATTATACTAGGTTGTTTACCAGTCATCCACTTCAAGCTGGAAACCAAGCCCTTCTTATCCTTTGAGATGTGTTTGAGTTCAAGGTACAGACTGAATATGCACAGTAAATAGATTTTTAACAAATTAGAGTTGTGATTTGTGTTGAATCAGGACTCCAACTTCTGATCCAATCACTTACCCATCGGACCAACTGGACTGGAGTCCGTAGAAAATGCCACGTGTATGTGAAGCTGACTGAACCAAGAGCACTTTTATTATCAACTTGAATGCATTTGTTAGGAATAACAATAAAATCTTCAATATGCATATGTAAAACCTGGCCAAGTAGATTCAAAGATTCTAAGTCTCATGATTAACAATCCATTAAATGATTAAATCTCTGTGATCATGATGCTTGACTGTTAGTTTTTATCTTCATAAAATCTCAATGAGTGTGAAAGTTGGGCTAGTAAATTTTCAGCAGCAATATTTTGGATGCACTGCAAGGGATATTTTCTTTATTTCGTTAGGGGTGCTTTGGCTTTTGGAGCACATTGAGCCCTCCTTGCTCAAATTTAAGATTACTTCGAATTCTCAATCGAGAGATTGGAAATAATTCGTTGAATACGTTTGCCTGTAACAAGTTTCAGATTCAAGTTCAATCATATTTGTTTGCGTGTAAAATAAGAATGAGATTGACTGGAGTTTATGAAGGCATTATCCATATGCGACTTGAAAAAGGAAGGATTAGGTCTTGGTGTAGGAGATAGAACTGCTTCGAGTTTGATGATACATTCAAGATCCATATCCTGCAAGTTTCTGACAGAAAATGCAGTTCCATTGTATTTGAAGAGCTAAGCTAAAATTCGATGACGCTCGCTAAAAATTTCTTATTCACTGCATGAGAAATATAAACATTACGAAGTATCAAAGCGACTTTCTACCGCAAGTTAGGATGCTAACATTGGGAAAACTTTTCTTAGTCAAAGCATACCAGGAAGAAAGCAGTTACTCTGAAAATCATTTGTCTGCAAATCTCATCCATATTTTAAAGTATCTTTTTTTTTTTTTTCACCTACATCCAAACTAGGTTGGTAATTTATGTGGTTAATCTTACAATATCCATTTCCGAATCCGAATCCTGAAACCCGAGCATTAACTAGCGTCGTCCACAAAACCATAATGCTACTGTAGTACAATCTTAACTTACATCCTAAAAGCTTAAGTAATTGCACACGAAAAGCAGTCACTTTTTTTTTCTTCTTTTTCTTGTTCTGTATTCGTTGCTACTTTTCCAAAATCGCCTTAGCCTATGCAGGCATGATTCTCGGTTCCCGTGTTGATCGAGATCAACACGATAAAGGGATCGTACGAGCGGACTAGGGCGGCCATTATTCCAACTTCAAGGCAAGCATAGAGGAAATCTATGGGAATGATTTTCTCTCCAAAATGATTATCCTCCCAAGGATAATCTTTTGGAAGATCTTTTGGTCATAGGCATTTGACAGTTGGAGAGAAGAACACAATATGTACAATTGGCAATGGGGAGACCTAGAGAGTCATGGTTAGAAACAAGGATAGATTTGAAAAACATCATGGGGAGACCTAGAGAGGCATGCGTTAGAAACAAGGATAGATTTGACAAACATCATAGGCTGAGACCAAAGGAGATTAAACAAGGTGATTGTGTGTTGGTGTATGACAATAGTATGGATAACCAACATATCAACTTGAGTAAGTCTTCAAAGAGGTAGTTTGGGCCATATATGTTGATCAATGTTCATGCCAATGCTACCTATTTTTTGGGAGAATTGAATTGTACAAATCTAAAAGTATCTATTGCCGGAAAACACATCAAGGTCTTCAAAAGTCGAGATAAGAATATCAACTTTGGCCAACTTGAGGAGGGATTTGACCTTTTTGGTGAAGATGAGTCATATGGGGAGGATCTAGCTAGAGCAAAAGATCAGGTTGAGCTAATCTGATGTCGCACACACCTTGGTTAACTTCTTGGTGCATACCGGAGGATGTGTACCTTGTATTTCTCTAGCTCGTTATGTGCAAATTGATATGAAATTTTACAAAAAATGGAACTTCTTGATAAAATCTCTATTTTATGATCCACTTTACTTCTTGGTGGTAGAACTAAAGCTAGATCATTTGAAAACACGTTTTGAAATATGTTGAAGACACAAGTTAACTCCTCATGTATAAAAGATTACTTTTGGAGGGCGTACATCTCTTATTAATCTTAAACTACAAACATCTTTGTGATTGATATCAATCCCTCTTATTACTTATAGAAGTAAGTTTTTTTGTTTTGATTTAAATCTATCTCCAACAATCCTTCAACGGGTAGTTTTCATTATATTCCTTCGTCAATCCACATCAAGATTATATTTTTCCATCCAAATCATATCCAAAATAACATCATAACCAGCTAATTTAATTTCTCTCCACTCCAATGATTCTTTGTATCGTCCAACCTTCAATTCCACTTCTCTAGAAATAATCTCAATGCTATTTGTTTGCTCATTTGACAATTATATTTTCTCATTTTCATCTTTCTCTAAAGTTGATCCTAACTTTATATCCATAAATCTAGATAAGAAGATTTTTGTAGCTCATAGCTCAATCAACATCCTCACTTTCACTCCTATCTCGCCATCCATTACAATCAAACATGTTTATTTCTTTCTTAAATCATTTACCTCATGTCACTGTTTCCTTCCCTCGCCTTTTCTCCTTTTCATCAAAATATTAAAATACAATGCAAGTTTACTAGTCTTCATCGTTCCATGGATTGTCATTGATCACTTCATCTTCAACTTCAAGATTATTGAGGGGATGTTGATACGGTGTTCTAGCTCCTCTTGCTAATACTCAAGTTTGACAATTTATAGCAATATGATCAAATTTTCCACAATTGTAACATTATCTCATTTCTCTGTCTCCTTTCCAAGGCGCCTTTTACTCTTGAATTTACTTCTCAATAAGGTCCAAACATTTGCATATTCATGTAACAATGATCTCCTCCTTGAACATTCAGTCCTCTTGAAATGAAATCTTCTCCCCTCTTTATATTGCACAACTCCATAATCATTGGTCCATAGTATTAATTTGTATGAATAGATTTCTCTCCACCATTGTGGTAAATGTTGACCATTTTTTGTGCACACGTAATAGCTTTGTTCAAGTTCCTTGAATTATCACGAATCATCTCATATTGAATCTTTTTCTTCAACCCTCTTTTGAATAGATCAAAGGCTTCAGCTCCGCTTATATCTCAAAAATCCTCAATGTATTCCTCCATTATTCACTTCTGCTCCAATTTTCACAACCTCATATGTGCAGTGATTATAAGATCAATTTCTTGAAAATTTTGAAGAATATCTTGTTTCACTGCACTCGAAGTGACCTGCTGATCCAACTCGCTAAGATCAACCCTTCAAACCAAGTAGAAAATTTTTCCAACAACAAAGTAATGCTAAAAAAAATTTACAATGTGATTGTTGATGTTGAAAAAAGCTAAATGATATTCCATTCTTTCAATCTAATCTTCCAACACTCTCATGGTCCGACTTCCTTGATAAAGTTTTATTTTATAAACTTTTGTCATTTTCAAGATCATGGATGTCTGAAGATCTAATTCTTTTTTTTATTGTGATGTTTGGTTCTCAAGAGCTTGAGCTCTCACTATTTCTTCACTCTCTATTATTGATGATGATGTCTTTATCTCAATTTTTGCTTCTGTCATTTTCCATCCCTTTTACTTTGATTGATGTCAATTCTTGAGCTAACTCTTGCACTTAAGTTTGGCTTTGCTCAAATGCAACTCTAAAACCTCACAACTCCTAGATTATTTCTCTCCATGCTTTGTCTCTAAATACATATTAAAATGAATATTTTTCAATTTTTCAAGGTTAGCAACACAAAAGAAATAGATGATTTAGTCATCTTTTGGTAATATTACTCTCCCAAATTTCTACCAACTAAGCTTCATAACAAAACTTTAGAATCAAACACACAATAGATTTCACATTGTGTGTTAAATCTCACTGATAGTGATCAAGTAAGGTCCATCTCTAAACTAAAATGTTTATTGTGAGATCCCAAGTGACATAATAAAGACAATCGGATCTCTAGATTTCATCACTTGGTCCATGAAGTTGACATCAAAATGATAAACTAAATATTGAGTCAACCTTGCGCCTTCAATATATAATAGTTTGATATGAAAAGAAATGTTGGTATTATTTTATTTCCCCCCTCCATAACCTACACCAATAACCAACTTTCAATACTTTCAGTTCAATGGCCACTATGAGCCTCTAACAAACATTCTCTCATCAAATTATAATACCAACCAAGATTAGTATTCCAAGAGGGGGGAATGCACACTCATATGAACAATAAGTATGTTCTAATTTTAAGACATTTTCACAATCGGTAGCTTAGTCTTGGACTTTGTAATTTCTTTCATGTATTAAAAGTTATCTTTCAATAAACACATAGTTGTATTATTTTCTCAACATATGTATGTTGTTTAACATTCACGTGCAAATACAAGACCTTTCCTTGAATGGTTTAATATTTTCCCCATTTCTTCACGAGCTATGTCAGAAAAAGTCATCGTTTCTTTTGGACCTTCACAACTACTCATGAGTGATGTACTCAACTTCTACATTGGTTATATTGTGCACACAACAACTCCTCCTTCCAAATTAACTGTTGTCATTTTGACAGTTTTTTATTTTATGCACAACTTCAAGTTGCTATCACATCATCTTTACCACTGGATTTGCAAAAATTATGCCATTTACCACAATGGATTAGATCCAAAGTTACCAATTGGAATTGTATTAGATGGTTTCTAATTCAAGTCCACACATATGAGCATGACAGACACTACAGTCTCATCTTTATCCAGTTCAAAATATCAGAGAGCAACGTGTTTCCATTGCTCTACAGAGAACACTAGCTGGTGCAATCCATAGGAGAGCAATCACGTTAGGTGATGATTCTTCGGATGCTCTGTTATTTGTAGACCTTTTGACTTGGATAGTTCACATATCTTAGGTGCTATAGGACATATTTCCCAATGTGATACTATTGGGGCCTAGCCCCATGTTACCGGTTTGGTTCCATCCTTGTCCGATTTGATGGGGTCTTCCCATCCCTTTTGTTATTATACTTTCTCTCTTCTTGATGAACGCTTTTCGACTTTTATCCACTACATCACCTATCTCAGCTCCTAACCTGTCGCCCAAGAGAGATGCTACGACTTTATAAGTTGTGCTTAATAGGGTGATGGGTCTGGAGTTTCGCAAGTGCTGCAGGTTTCTTCTTTGGGGATGAGTTTTACTACACCACGTTTTGAAGCACTCCGGAAGATTAAAATCTTGGAAGAACTTCCTTACCAGTATGGTCAGAGCCTTTACTCCCTCTTCGCCCAAAGCTTTTACACCGTCTGTACTGTTCTTTCTAGTGCTTCGGTTCAAATAGACATAACCATCAAGAGCTGTGAACACGAGAGTAGGTTTCGTCAGCTCCTCAATAGACGACGTTCAAGACTGTCAATCTGAAAGGGAATCATCTACCAGGCTAGAGATTGATGTACTGCACATCGTCAATACGTCGTTACTCTGTCGCCAACATTCAAGACTTCTAAATTTATACAACGCACGCGTTGGTAAGATGTATAGAATGTGCGGGCAGCAGAATCAACGATGAGATTAAGGCAGAGAGGGATGTGATACGTTAGCCTTGCTTATATGAATGATTGCTCCTGTCCACGTGCCACAGTATGAATTATATTGTTGATTGTAGTCGTCATATCTCCGTTCCTTGGATATGAGACAGAGCATGGAAGTATCATCACTTTTTCGATACTAACTTCAACAAAGAGTGTAAGACACAAAATCAGGGAGACGTTCATGTCACATAAACTCAGTCGGGTATAACAAGAGCGCATCATGAGTTCAGGATCAGAACTTATAGCAGTACAGTAATTGAGGATACTGCAAAGAATTCGACCTCATTACTTCACGAAGGTCCATATTGAAAGGTTTAGACCCCCGTAAATCAGCGTAAGCGGGATCGGGAGCTGCTTCCCGATCCCGCTGTCTACACATTGTCTAGCCGTAGTCCATATTCTCAACTGTTACTTTTTTCATTCTGCTCCCATCGAGTGGAGACGCCAAGTATCTATTAGTCTATTATTACAATTATTGTTATTATACAGTTTGTTATATTGCTGCAAACTGGTGAACTGTTTAGTCCAAGTGACATTGGGATTGATACGGTGAGTTATCTCACTCGATTGACTACATTTATATCTTTTGCATTCCACGACATTTGGCAAATGCAATCGGAAGCTCAAGAATATATTAGAATGTTAACGAAAGCAGAAGCGGTTCATCGGCATCTTGGAAAAATAGGCTTTAGAAGGTAGTTCTTCGATCCACAGTGATTCGTGGCAGCAAGTGCTCGGGAAACAGAAATTCAAACGCACCCAGCAGCTCAGTCGTCCAGTAGTGGCAGGACATTGATTGGAGCGGAAGGAAAAGCAGTGCCATTCAGCGAATGTAATGATCATCGGGACAAGACGAGGGGAATTGTATTACAGCTCGGTGGATTCTTTCGGCTATGGCTACAACTGCCACCGGATTGACTTTGTGAAGGGGTCAACGGACCGATTCTTTCACAATGCACGAAAGACAGGACATCCGTTCAATTGCACGGAACGCTCGAATACCGGCCAATGGGCGTACGCATCAGAGCGTACGAGCATCTTCAAAGCGCGGGGCGGCGCTATTCATTATTGGAACGATGCTCTCGCGACAATAGGCCTCGTATTAATATGCCGAGAAAGGGAAGAATTTTAAATTGTGGTGGAACAGCTTTCGGATGAAAAGACCAGGGTTGGATCAGAGGCATGTGCTTTGTCCTGAGGGCCATTCGTTCTGGCTGGCACAAAGCATATTTCCATGATGGCTGGGGCCACGTGCCTCGTTGTGGTGGCCGAGTACTGTACTTCTGCAAATACAATCACGATGACTAGAGCCCGGGCGTTACATAAGGCTACTCCAGTGAGAACAAGACATGACCATCCCACATCTGTGATGCATTACAGCATGAATTATCGTAGATAACATCCTCTCCATCTCTCCTTCACAGAATCTAAACCCCTGGTGACTGCATATGCCGAATTCGCTCAATCTCCCTCCTTTCAAACAGAGCTCTTGCACAGCAAAAACGCACGGGGTCTAGAGTCTCAAGCCCCCTTCACTGTCACTTAGTAGCCAGGGGAAACATAAACCGAACTGCCTGATGTAGTACACGACCTAATTCTCCCCTGCCTCGATCTAAACTCTGTGAAGCAGGAAGCTATCAGGTTTCTAGTATAGGCTAAGACTTCTGTAGAACTCACTTTGACCAATACAAGGTTTCCGTTGAGTTGGATTGATTACCTGGAAAGGCTTGGTCATGAGAAAAATATTGTTTCACTCGCAAGCTTTCCTTGGTGGTGCGAGCGACGTGAGAGCGACTGATGCACTACTATCCATTGAACCCTTGAAAGCACATACAGTCAGTACACAGATTCTGATAGATGGCACCTGAAACGAGAGGTCTGGTTTGGAAGCGTCAGCAGTTAGCTGTCTTCATATTTGATTTGCTGATTTGCGGTGTGGCACTATGACTCTGAGTGAATCGGTGTTGATCATGGGGTGATGAATCTCATTGGTCCGTGGCATGTGTGACCGGAACTCAAGAGCTTCGGATCTCTTCACGGACCATCTCATCTCATCTCACCAGTGTTCCTTGCATGAAACAGGGAGTTGTGGAAAAGTTCGGACACGCTCGTCAGATGCCTCGTTAAATTTAGAAGATTCTTAGACGTTATCTGACAAGTCGAAAAGCTCACGCAAGGCTTTGGCCGACAGGTTAAGCTGTCCATAATTGAAGCTTACAATGACACCCGTTAGCCAATAAGACAATTTTGATTCGCCTTGAGAGCATCCGAGCGAGCCCAAATGCTTCACCTCTGCTCCTCTGCTCCTCTGTCGAGCACTGCTGCGGATAGTTTCAGACTCACGTCCTTGTTCTTGGTTTCCCTATCATCGTAAGCACAAAAAGTGCATCTTGGAGCAGGGAAGCTCACAAGGTAGTAGTAGTATAGTAGGGTTGGCATTTGTGAGCATCCTCGAATGCGATGAACACCATGCACGGACCATGCAAGGAAGACTGAAAAGATGGACATGTGTGCAGAAGGAGTAGTCCGAGTGGGCTCCGCAAACTGTATGGAACATGTTCGAATTGAATTCAAAATTTATTTATTCATCTGAAGCTAAGACGATGGAGTTGAAGTCTCTTTTCGATCTGATTTCCAGGTACTTCAGAACTTGAATGGACTTTTAAACGGAACCACTCGAACAGGCGGAAACAGTTGAAGTTTCTACGTTTTTGACGAGTAGAGGAAACTGCAATTGTCTCGTAAACGATGCAAGAAACACCTCCGAGTGGGCCTTGCTCTGCTCGTCAATGGATAAGGGAAGGGGTGGGGTGGGCACTGCACATCTCTCAATAGCAATCTCCTGATGTGACAATGCCGATGCATAATTTCGAGACAAATAGGAGTGCTAAGGAATAGTCTCGATGTTTGTGAATGTGCCTACAGAGATTCTTCAGTAAACAACAATCGGGCCATAATTTTCGTACCTCCTGTGAGATGAATAGAAGAAAGAAGCCGCTTTGGGAAGCGAAATTGTCAAACAGTAAATGCGCTCCAAAGCTCTTGTCGACTATGGAGAGAATACAAGACTTAAAGCCGAAAAGATGAAATGGTGATAAATCCAAGACTCACGGTTCTCTTCTCCTGTATATTCTTTCTGTTCCCCTTTCCTTGAGCATGCTGCGGCACGCACACGCGAGGTTCCATATCTCGGGGAGATATGGCTCACTCTGGTTGATCCAATGCCAGCTGATTAAGCGGAAATTTTACTTTCGGGCCATGCGCTTGATCCTGTGTGATTTAGACACGAGGCATATCCCCAAAGATCAAGCCCATCATCAGTCGACATTCAGATCCGACTTGCACCCTTCACTCTTTTCGGACAATCCGCCTCCTTCGGTTTAGAGCCGTTTTTTGTCGGTGAAGAATTTCCCTTCGCATACCTCTGAGGTATAATACCAAAGCTCTTGTACGTGTATTCACGTATAAGCAAGCTTGGGACGAGGATCAACGACTGCTTACTTTCAATCCTGATTTAAGCAGTTTACAATGTGCCGAAAGGACTTATCTAACGGATCCTAGCAGCTTCTTCAAGCAGCACTGAAATAGCTCTTTTGACCAGAACTTTAGTTCTGGCACTCCTGGAGCCACTGTGGTAACACAACACATGAAACTATAAAAGACACGTGTTCTCGTTTTCGACTGCGATTGGAGTATAATATTGGCATGAAAGCACGCTAGAAAGGATATTCGTGGATAAAATCGAGACGGAAAAAATTGACATAGATTTCGCTTCAAGAGTGGAGGGGAAATCTCAGCAGCTTGCAGAATTGTAAATCTGAAGAATATAAGCTGTAAGAATTTTAATTTGGATTGTTTGAACGCTTCGAACTGGCAGAAGGGAAAGGAAGATTTGTTTTTGGGAGAAATTATCACTGAATCAGCTGACATAATGTTGAAACAAGATTAAAGGAGGACTCTAGTGAGCTTGTGATATCTCGCCAGAAGTGTACGGTCGCGGAATGATGCTAGGAATTTCTTCTGAAACCTATTGCTGCTGCTACGCATCTCTAACTGCTGAACATACTGCATGAGTCGTGCCAACAAAAACCAGAACGAGAAGCAGCTTGGAAGCACGCCCATAGTACATGGCTACATGCATACTCGAGCAGATGTAAACAATAGAGTCGTCACTGTGAATGGATCTTCGGATGTAGACTCCAACATCGCTGCGATTAAGCAAGTTGACCATCAAGTTTTCGAGGAGAATCCTGAATGAGCATCCATCAGGAGAGGCATTCGATCCAGACAACGCTTCGAAAATATTCCAAGAAGCCGAGGCTTTTTGGTGTGTACAGTCACAGCAGACATTTAGCCCGATGCACATGCAGCAGCCACGCTTTGCATTGCCTGGGGCAGGTCGCGATCGCACTGGAAGTCAGCGCTTTCAGACAGATTTGAGCGCTTGAATCAGGATCTATCTATACTGCCTCATCGGTTGAATTTCGTCGAAAGTCATCTACACCTAGGCATGTGAATAAAGCCAGGCCTCCGAACAGACTGCCGAATCAAATTTGCATCTCAAATCTGGATTGAGATGCCATTGCCGCATCTAGAAAACAGGATGCTGCAAACTATTGACCGAATTCGAGGGTTTCATATCCATGGAGGCTTTCTCGATCATGAGACCGCCATGCCTCCATCTGAGCAGATGCTACTACAGACTCCCCAAATTTACGGCTGGCGAACGAAAATGAGTATCTTCTCCGCTGACCTTCTCGTGGAGCATCATTCATCACGCACAAGAACTCCTGAAATCACTGAGAAAGTGAAGATTTCACAACTGTTCGGCCCACAGTGTCCATGTTGTGCAAAGTGGGTGGCGACGCACCAAAGGATTGCATGAACATGACCAGGAACCGTCGGAAATGTCCGGGAAATGTCCAGGTGAGCTTCTTCCGGAGAGGTGACCAGCTACACCGTTTCCGACGACGCCTGCAGATGCAGCAATCCTATCAAGGAGGAGGAGAGGAGTTCATTCGCTACGTGCTTACTCTGACTACTCACTCGCCTGCTCGCCCGGGTCACCAATTACAACGCTGCGGGCCAAGAATCTTGCGGACACGTCTCACGCAAGCACTAGCCAGGACCAGACGCTTTTGACGTACGCCCAGAGCTCAGTCGCTCCGGGACAGCCATATCTACGAAGCGTCTGCTGCTGAGAGAACGGACTCGCCGAGAGCCTGTTCACAACCACTGAGATCTGATGGTGAGCCACAAACTGCACCTCTTTAAGGATTTCGTAGATACGAGGCCGTGTCTTAGGCTCCGGTTTCGTTCCACCAAGACTACGACGATTGGGTGACTCGACATCGCACCCGCCTTAAAGCTACTCCCATGACCTAGATCGAGCCTCGAGCCGCAGGGCCTGTCTGACTCCATAGAGAATGTGTACTCAATAGACCAGACCTTACTCCAGTTCTTTCAACGATGGAGAGCGGAGGAGACCGACCTGCCAGGTCGTAGCATCTGAGCCTAGGGACGGAGGGAGGGCGTGCTACAAACATTACTTTCCTTGGCTAGTTGGACCTGCGTTTGATATTCCGTCGACTCTACGCTCTATTCTGCACGTACAGCAGCGAACTGTGGGCTACAGAGGTGGCCATGGAATTTACAGCAGGCAGATGTTCTCGAGTGTGTTGGTCCTACGAGCAAGATCGACATGGGTCTGACGGTGGAACGGTCGAACGACCAATAAGATATTAACAAATACAGCAAATTCCCGTTTCTTGTTCATGATGACGACGACTTCTTCCTTTGGCTCGAGGGGAAATATTTAAGAACTACGAGAGTCCGGGCTCATTCAAAGACTTCGAGCTAATTCGAGCTGGAATTTGGCCATCTCTCATTTTTACTTCTCTAACTTTAATTCTTTAACCCTAAAACTTCCAACCCGTCGATCAATCCCAATAAAAAGCTGTCAGGCCACGGTGCTTCGAGCGAAGAAGCGGTGTTCGAGAAGGCCAGACTGGATTTCAGCTCCTTCACCCTTGACGTAGTATTCAACGTAAACATGAAGGCAGGAGCCATGTACATGTACCGGAAATGCTCATGCACGTGGAAAGCGAAACGCATCAATAATTGGCCATGCACCAAGCAGACCGCGGCAGCTACGACGGGGCGGGGCGATTGAGACGAGCTTTGCGAGACAGCACTTAGTTAAACAAAAACTTTATAAACCACTTGCTTTACATCTCGAGTCACATCGATCAAAGCAAAAGCACAGGATCCCTTGGGCCATACGACTGGTGCTGCTGATACTTCAATCGATGATAAGTGGTCCGAGCATACAAAGCACTGTTGGAGAGTTTGAGGAGGATTCAGTGATAACTACACGGTAGTAGTAGTAGTAGTACGTAATCCTAATCCTATCCGAGAAGAAAAAAATACTTTACGCCCGGAGAGGACTGAAAAAAGCTGGGCCTCTGGACAGGGTCCAGTGGCGCATGCGCATGCGCAAGTGCCTTTGCCATCATGAATCCTCCAGTTTCTTCCTTAGGTCTAAGTATTATATAAAACCAACAAAAGCGTGAACCTTCTACGTAGCCCGTAGATTTATTTAGAAAAGCTGTTGAGTCCAGTGCGCATAGCCACCGGCCGAGACTTGGTTAGCGAGGCCCTGTTGAACCATCGAGGTCGATTCGGCTCCTCCCGTATCGACATTTGCACCGACTGGTGCCATCTCCACTATGTCTAAAGATCCCGCTGAATTCTCAGCGAGAGAATCGGGAAGAGGCAAGGCAGCAGGTGAATGGCCAACGAACAGACTCACGTGTCCGAAGAGCTTATCCTTCCTGGAGAAAGTAGTGCCGCAAGAGCACTGCCATTTGTCGCAGCCACAGTGTTTCTCATGGGTCTTGAGATCAGCGACCACGGAGAATTTTTTGACCTTGCACTTGCTGCAAGCCAAATTCTTGGCACAGTGGCTTCTCCTGTAGTGATTCTTAACGCACAGAAGTGATTTCAGAGGCTGGAATTTGCGATGCTTCACGTTGCGCTTGCAGCCAATGTGAGGACAAGAAAACCTTTTGGGAATCTCGGGGGTCTGCTCATCTATTGGTTTCTGAGGCCTGGCGAGAGCCTCTGGAGTCTTATACTCATCTCCGTGGCTTCTCATATGCATCCTGAGGTTTGCATCTCGCTTGAAACCCTTTCCACATAGCTCACAGAAATGAGTATGCTCGGCTAGAATTTCCTGATCATCCAGCTCCACCAGCTGATAAGAACCGACGACCAGAATCTCCCCCTCCCCATCATCATATTCGTCACGTGAAGCTCCGCCTCTGGATCTCACAACCATTTCCTGCTCATCGGAACCATGGGAACCGGAAGCTGAGTTCGAAGGAACCATGACTCCGGGAGAAGACCGGTTTATCGTAGGTTTCCCTGAAGCATTCATGCCAGAAACTGCTCCAGGTCGAGGAGCAATACGATTGTTGAGCGGTGGTTGACGCAAGTTACCCACTCCAGCAGTTTCACTGGGGAGGACTGCAGATCCGCTTGGTGTAGTTACAGCTCCAAGCCCAAAAATCTGGTCGCCAGTGGTAGCAGGAGGGTTTCCAGAGATGCTGTGACCATGACCAAGACCATTTAGATTGTTCGTGTTTTGGTCGTGGTTGTTCCCACCCATACGCCCAGGGAGAGACGAGAATGCGTTGTTGTTGTTGTTTCCTACAACCATATCAGCATTAACTGGACTTGAACCAGGATGGTCAAAGAAATTAAAGCCAGCAGAAGAACATGCCCCAAAGAGATGGTTGAGCTGGGAAGAATCAGACATGGACATATTCTGCGTTTGGTTCTGGTTTAGCATCCCTTCATGAATTGCAGCAGTCACCTGCGAGATGAGGCTTACGGCAGAAGCCACTTGCTGTTGTTGCTGAACATTCGCCTGCCCTCCTTCGCCATTCATTCTCACAAGTTCTTGCATTCTTTCAATTTTCTGTTGGATGTCAACCAGCGCGGCGTGTAGATTCGGATCCCCTATCGAAAATTGCCCACCCTTCACAGCTCCACTCGAGGCCCCGTCCCCGGAAGCATATGAACCTGGCCAAGGTCCATGAACTGCTGCAAGTTCAGATGGTTCTGATGGTTCTGCTGCTGCTGCTGGTGGTTCAACCCAAGGCTAGCATGGACTCCAGGATGCCCATGCCCCATCTGAGGATTGGTACCATCCTGCAGGTTTCCGGCTTCAGGACGTCTTCCAGCATTCCTCGCTCCGATAGCACTCGCATTCGAGCTGGCATGAACCTGTGAGAAGGTCTGCCGCATAACGGGTTGCTGACCATGACTATGGGCCTGCTGTGGATGCATTCGTCCGATGGAAAAGTTCATACCAGCAGCAGCTGAAGACGAAAACTGATGGGGCGACGTGTCCTCCATCTTCTGGCGAAAGTGTGGAAATTCTGCCATTTGCAGTTTCCCTGGGGATCGACAAGACTCTATCCTTGCGCGAATAGGTCACCAAAGGCTAGCCTCCACCTGATCTGCTCATATCCGGAAGGCAACCAACGTCAGTGCCCAAGCTGAAGCAATTCGTTCGACTTAGAAGACTTCATTTCAACCCAGGGTTACAACGACATGAATCCATCTACTAATCTTGGCAAAACTCGACACGAAGCAGCTCAAGGTGCTGGACGCATGCGTCTCGTACCCGCTGGCAACGACCCATCTGTCTATGCAACTACGTGCTGGAGAAATCCACCCAAATCCCAGGAGAGATTTGGGCCTACCAGTGTGATAACTTCAATCGAGCTAGATACATAAAGGAAGTGAGCTCGCTCAGGAAAGATGGAGCAGCAGAGAGACACATACCTGCTCTCAGCAAGATTAGCAAAGTTCAAGACGGAAAGAGAAGTTTTGATTGCTGCTGGCCAAGCGTCATGAAATCGACGGCACGGCTCGACACGAGTACACCTCGAACGAGATTTCTTTAACGACCAGAAAGCCTCAGGGCGGCCGATGAACGGATTGGGATCTAACCTCTCGCTCATCAAACGCTCTATGTCTTGACTGGCTTCCAGCATCAAGTACAACTGGGGGCTCAGCAGATCAGAACTTAAAACCCACCAACGCAAATATGAGCGATCCACTCAGAAGATCCTAGTCCAGTAGCGATCGCACACACCCAAACCAGCGCACACAGTGTCCCCCTCGCCCCTCTCCCCCTCGCTCCTTCTATCCCCGTCTCGAATCACTGCACAAGAGCAGAAAAGACCCAGCAGTCGACGAGACCCATAGACTCGACTCCTCTCAGATAGATATCGCAGCCACGAGCACAACAGCAAATGAACCAGGTCAACTGGAGCTGCGAGTGTTAACAACCCGTGCCTGCCTCATTCAGATTACGAACCGCCTGCCACGGGCACACCTGGGAAAAAAGAAGATAAAACTAATGAGAGGCTTCGTCCAATTAGATAGGATTTCCGGAAGAAGTACTTCTGAAGAAAAGAATGCTCCCCTCCCCTCTACCACATCAACAAATGACGTTCAAGCGATCCAGAGAACGAGGCGCACGGATGCAGCAGAGAAATAATTCGATGATTTGGCAGGCACTGGAAAGTCCACCGAGTTCCCGGCGAACGACAGACGTGCGTGCGCGGCTGAATGCGATCAGCAGGATTCTGGAAGGTATCACCTGCAATCAATCTCTTACTGCCACCTTCCCCCTCCCTCGGACACCTTCGACCCAGCTGCTTCCTTCCTTCCTTCCAAACTGCCCTCAGGCAGAACTTCCCAATCAGACTTCCTTAATCCGCTCTCCACTCCTCTCCAATCCTCTCCTGTCCCTCCGGGACCCTTTCAGAGCTCAGCGTTAGTATAAAGTGTGTGTGATGTGTGTGTGTGTGTGCGTGTTGCTGCGACTGCTACTGCTCAGCTCCTGCTGCTACCTCTCTGCGGATGCCATACACTCATTCCAAGAGCGGGCAACGAAGAAACGATGGAAGCAAAGTTCGATGACTCCCATCCACCTCTGGTTCGTTATAACACTCGTTCACCGCTTTACGGCCAAGAATGACCCTTAATCACCGCTGAAATTTCTCCCTTTCTCGCAAAAACGTCCGTCAGATGGCGCGAATTGTGAATATCTGACGCAATGCGGTGACGTGAGGGGGCTCAGTGGGGCTCCCGGCAAGTAGCGGTGGGGCCGGGCGGGGGTCGCCCATGTGTTCCCTCCGGACCCACCCAACCCTGAGATTTTCTCATCCGACGCTCTCCCGTGGGCCCCGCCGGGCGCAACCCCATAGCTTGCCAGGTTGTGCCCGGAGGAGGTCGTTTCAGCTTTCGACGATCCAGTCCTACGGAAGAGAAGGGCACGTGTCAGCCCTTGGTTCCTGCGCTTATTTTTGTATTCCTGCTCTCGTTCCGCTTTTTCGGAAAACTATTATTGTGTTGGTTTTCTCTTCGGCGGCGGGCTCGTTTGCCAAACTGCCCGTCCCTTGGCCAGCTTTCCCCTTCCCATCTCAGGACCTCTGTATAAGTTCTTTCTTAGGTTCGAGGATATTTTTCTGAAAAGCCAACTCCAATAAAGTTAAAGTCTAGTAAAGTAAAGTACAGTAAATTAAAGTATAGCTTCCATGAGGCTTGGAGAAGCTCGGAGCTCTTTTGCTAGATTGTTGACCTTATTCGCCATTGTTTCTTACCTCGATAGAAAGCAAGGGATACAATCCGTAGTCTATTTTTTCACCCATTATTTTCTGCGTTATCATTCAGCATGTCTTTGTCCATGCCACATACAGTAAAAGAAACAGGTGTTAGTTTTGGTCCGTTCTCTCTCTTTTCATCTATTTGAAAATTCCCCATCATCTTCCTCTTTTAGGGTCTTGGGTTAATGACCTCGGGTATGAAGATGGTTATTTCTCTTCCTTGTAATGTATAGGTTGTCTGGTGCTGAATCTGCATAGAAGTAGGACACATCTAAAATCACATGGTAGTCTCTCCCTATCTACTTATGTATGCTTTCGGGTATATATTCATCTTAGTTGCATCACTTCTGAAAGGGAAGCTTAAGGCCCAAGCTGATTTCAAGTTCAAATTATTTTAGGTATTTTGCGAGACTTGGGGTCTATAATCTTCATACTTTGACACTAAATTCATACTTCCTAATATAAATACCTTTACATAGCTTTATTTCTTCCTTTCTTTTGCATACGAACCTACATATTATAAGATGTAGTTCGAGCCGGGCTTAAGATAGAGGCGAATATAAGTCACCGGCTCCACATTTATGGTTATATAGAGGATGTAAGAACAGTACAGTACGTTTAAGGTAAAAGTGACACTGGGGATCATGATTATGAACATGTTTTCATCTGGAATCGTGTCCTAACACAGTGAAAGGAAATTCCAATCCAGAGATGAGCTGAGTGGTCCCAAGGACCAAAAGAGGAAGAACAAGTCGGAAGATTCACAAACGTACTTACATCTGTGAACTTTATATTGGGTCAGAGACGAATACGGTCCTGCTTTTGAGATCGGCCCGTCGGAGGGGCAACCTTGGGTGGGAGGGCCCAACTTAAACAAATCGCAAGGTACTTTGGCACACTTGGCACTTGTCTGGTAGTTTGGAGATTTAAGCACATGAAGTCAACGTGGGAAGAGAATGAAACGACCAGATGATAAGAAAGAGGTGTTTGACACACTGCGACCACAATAACCATTGCGCAGCTCACACCCTCCCAAGGTAGGGTTGAGCTTAAGTAGGGACACACAGACAACAATCAAGCCTAATTTAGCATAACGATATGAGGTTCAAGGTTTGTCTCTTTTGTCCTCGTTTTATTCCTCTGTTGTCGACCTTTTTAGCCGGGATTGTTGAGAGGATTCTTGCATGTTGAGGACACAGTATCATTTAACATTCAGTGCGGTTCGTACCTATCGTTCAAATGGGACCAACGTCCCACAGATAAATGACAACGACCAACTTCTTCATACAAATACCAAAGTTTTAGTGCAACGAAACATCATACAGAATGCCAAGTCCTTATTTCTTGTTTGAATTGGTGACCAACGTCTAGACAAGAGGGCACGAGATTTCACTTGATTTCGGTCTATCCACTATTCAGCTGATTCCCTTTCTCCTACTAGGGTCACAAGCTCCTCATGGGGTTTCAGTCATATTGACCTTCTCTTCTGGAGACCTACAATGCTTGTGCTGATTCCAACTCATTTTGACTGAAATGTGTGCATGATCCACCTGCAAATATTTGCAAACTCTGTCATGTTCTAATTTTATGACTTTGAAAATTTCTTGTGTCTGAAACATTCTTGAATGCTATCATATAATAATTTATATTATTATATGATAGCATTCCCTTCGTTACTTATGTCTAGAATAAATTAATAGTCTATGTTGGGAAACTCGAGATGATTTTAATTTATGTTTCGACCTACTTAAGTGCCATGCATTTCACAAGTTATTATAATATTTCTGTTTTCATGCCTCGATAAGTTTTTTCTCCACATCTGGAACCGTTCTAATCTGGACCCTTAACCGATCCAGATCTGTTAGCCCTTTAAAAAAATGTAGAAGCCATGCGTGCATAAGTATGTCAGCTTACATACTGTAAAGAAAAGAAATGTCGCTCTTGAAATGAGACTTTTTTCCTATTAACAAACACTTGAGTCTGGAGCTAAATCCTTAGCCTACAGGTTCGCAAATCAGAAAAATCTTGAATATATTGAAAATCTTGTAGGTTTTCTTCCAAGGATGGAAATCCTCACATAGTTACCAATTCTAGAGTTTGACAGCGGAATTGTCTTGCCTACAAAATTGCAAAGCAAGAGACTGGCACGACCTTACAGAAAACTAGGTGAGCTCAATTGTGTATCGTTTGGGTATTGCCCACCCTATAAGTGTTCCGAAACCATAGTCTACGAGAATCCACCTTTTCATGACTACGTTAGGGTTCTTCTCAAGTCTTTTTCAAAATGTCAATCCTTGTAGCATTCCAGCTGATTGTGAACCATGGGTTGGAGTCAAACCCACATACAATTTGTGTTCTCCACACACGCACCTACAGTACAAGGTCTAGTGGTCTCGAGGTTCCCTTACCTGATATGCTTTCCACTCTACCTCATCTCTTGAACTCTGATCAACCCTTCTTGTTCCTAGTTCAGCTGTCTTTACGCGTGTAGTCACCAACAGAATTCTATCTTTATTTTAAACTTGTCAAGATCATTGTAGTAATTAGATTTCAGGTTCTCATGCAACCAGTTGTAAGGCTGCGGAATATTCATTTTGTACAATGACTTCCATTGAACATGAATTACAGACTTGGTAAGAAGTATACAAATGATTCCAGATAAATTCTTAAGCCTCTAGGAAAGCCAGTCTCGCATCACTAGGTAACAAGTTAGCGCACCTTCCTGAACCCTAGCTCTCTAGAGAGATCATTAAACTCCTAATATGTCTCGACATCCTGCTAACAATTCTGGACAGTACTAAGGTTGGCAGGACTAAAAGAAGAAAGCACACGAGATCGCCTCGGTGCCAGATAGTTCCTCATGTCTGCCTCCTTCGCCCTTAGCCTCATATTTTCAGTCTTCTCTAAAAGTCAGTGAGTCTTAGAGGAACTTCATCTCATTGACAACCAGAATCATGCAATTTACATGGGAATCCTGCGAGCGTTAACCCTCACTGCTTTTCCTTTTTCCGCACTACCTGCACTCATGAGAAGTAAGCGACAACATTGGGCTTTGGCTTCGCAAGCTGTGAAACAAAGATTTGCTCGGTCGCTTGGAGCATCACCACTCACAAGCGAAATGTAAGTACAGTCTACGGGTATAGTTCTTGCATACGTACCTGCCTAGGAGGCATAAGGGATCGATACAGCTGCGAGCTGTGCATTTCATTTGTTACACTGCGGGATACAGTAGGATGAAACAGTTTTTACGCAAACAGGCTGCTGGTTGCAACACTTGTGCTTCCATGGAGTGACTGTGCGCGTGCAGCCCAGCAAATCTGCCCTTGGCATGAAAGGGCAGAGAACTCTCGTGTCAGTCACGAAGAATTTGCTAATTTAAGAAAGTGGTGGAAGCTGTACAGTGAGTGAGAAGGTGCCTTCCGGCCGGATCTGCAAACGGCCGGAATGACTTGCTGAGGAACCCGCCGCCGGAAGTGTCTAGATCATCCTCCCCTGCGGTCATGTATGGCAATGATGTTATTGAGCTCGACTATCGAAGCTGTCATCATCGGAGACAAGCAATCTGATAAATTGGATAAACATAAGCTCCCTGCAATTGTGACATCAGCTTGCTGATGTCATATGATGGGAGAAGCCACCTCCGGAGACCTGTTCATATGTCACCATCCAAGCATTATAATGATGTTTAGCTTGTCCAGTTCAGGCAAACACAGAGGAGGGAGAGTAAAAAGCAATCTACAGTAAATTCACAGAGATGGTTGTCTCTTCAATGGTGTTGCACCAACTTGCTAAAAACCCTTATATTCCAAAGTCTTTACACATGAGCCACCCACGTATCCGGAGGTTCAATTTAGCCAATCGTCTCATATTCTTTGTCGATGGTCTCAAAGCTTCTCAACTTTAAAATTTTAAACAAAGAATCCTCAACTTGCAGACCCATGTGGTACAGGAACTTGAATCCTCACCGGGATGTTTGAAGTCAGGTCAATGGGAGGGGTGTCTATATATCATATGGTGGCCCTCTAACCACTAGGGTAGGGTAGGGTGTGGCTAGATGGGCACCTACAGACAGTAGTGGTGAAAGAGACTGACGTGCACAAGTTCTGAAATTTGGAGACTTTATAAAATTGAAGCTTTTGTTTGGCTGGTATATAGAGTTGACGCTCTTCAGTGTACAACATCTGGAACGTATCATCGACGAGTTTCCAAGCTCCAAATTCACCAGATTCTTATCCAAAGCTGTAACCTCCTGTGAGTGTGTTTCATCCCTCATTGGGGCCCATATTCCTGACCCTACTAGGTGTCTTAGACACGTAGTGTGCCTGAATATAAGCTCATAGTCTTGTAAGATTCTAGCTATCTCGTTCTAGAGATAGAAGTTCATAGCACCAACATTGAGCACAAGCAAGATAGAGTTTGAATCGTTGAACTTTATGACGTCTCTGCTGGTGCTTTGCCGTATCAAAGTTAGTAACGAGGGTCCATGGAACTTGTACTGTAAGTCGTTAACACACGCTTCGTAAGTGTTCAGTCTGATGAAATCCCTTTCCCCTTTTCTGCTTATCATGGTTTCATGTTAAAAGTAACAATAAGTTTTTCACTTCATCTTGAATAGTGAGGAAAAAACACTAGTATGGAGTCCACTGACTACAACCCGGAACTCAGCAATCTTGTCTCTTTTATATGTTACTTTTGCATTACAACCGTGACCACACGAGCATGACAGCAATTTAAGGTGTGGTCCTTGTGATAACATTTGTCAAGTCTATCTTGCATTTAGTGTACGGAGTTGAATATTTGTAAAATTATGGGAAAAAAGATTAATATCGTTTGAACGATGCCTACATCCAAGCAGGAATTTACTCTTTCATTTGATTTTAGTGCACATGCGACGATGTGCACTAAAATTTTAATGTGTATAGCTGTTTCTCCCAATTCAATGTATATTGATGTATATTAACATGCCTTTTCTCAATTACCATTTGAAAATGTTTCCTGAAAACTCAATCTTCTCTCTGCATTCCAAATATAGAACACACATTCAATATACACAAAAAATATACACATATGCAATGCATATGTGTATATTTTTTGACTGTTAGATCCTGGAATTTTATTACAACTCACAACGTGAATTTAAATTACCAGATACATTGGAAAATTTATAAAAAAGGTATGTTTCAAAACCCGAACTTGAAGCATCTATAGTAAACCAAGCTCCTTGAGGTATGGATGTGTGCATTTATTTAAGAAATAAAGAATCCAAAGGAAGGTTACAAACCTTTTCCCATCGGGAGATAAGGCTGAAATAGAGAGAAAGGAACTTATTTACAAGTAGCTTTTCAGTCACTCCTCGAATTTACCGTTAGAAATAACAACTTGCTAAACTACTCCAAAGTGCCGAGCGGAGGAGCAAAGATACATCACAGATTTTATGCCACAGATGGGGGGAAAAAATTAATTTGCAAGATGGAAGACAAATTAATGGCACAACCACAAAATGGCCCTGTACTATGGAACCCATACAAACCTACAATATCATTGACTCCTAGAAGACAAATCACCAGCATGATGAAGCCTTCCTCATCCTATACTAGCAAAATACGGGTAAAGATGGCACCACCACCAACGACTCTCATCATACTCTTCATTTTTGTCATCGAAATCCTTGTTTGCAACATTTTTTCTCCTTCTCCCATACCAATTTTTTTCCACACAACTTTCTAAACTTCACATCATGTTCTTTATGATGCAAGCAGTTTTACATCAAATGTGTTCTTTAAACTCATTGACTTGTTCTTGTTCAAAACTATGTCATATTTGCTAACTTTTCTTAGATGAAAATTTTGATGATACATGACAAGAGATTGTATTACAATTAATACATGCTCTTTATTGTCACATGCAACCATTTCATTTGATTTAAGTCTCTCCACGAAAAATGAAATGTGGAGTTGTACTTCACTCTCCACATTCTTCATCACTAGGTATTCTTTTCTTACAGTTTATGATCGCTTTCTTTAAAAGCTATGTCTACCTTAATGTAATTGACTTTCTCTTTTTCAAAACTATGTTGTAGCCAAAAAAAATAATTCTAAAAGATTAATCTCGTTCACGTTGATCTTTTTCTTTGTTCCACATCAAGCACATCATGTTCAACTTTCTTCAATGGTAGGATTCAAATGAAAAATAAAATTTTGAGATTTATGGAGTGATAAATATGTTTCCATCACATAATGACGCCCTCCTCTTTATTGAAATACAAAATACTCGACCCAATTGTTCATTGAACAATGTTTCATGTCAAATCTATGAACAATTTTCCAAATTTTTTTCTTTTCGTCCAAGGTATTTGAAGAAGATGTCTTAGTCCAATTTATTTTGTAGAAGTCAATGAAGTATGAACCACATCCAAGGCCCTGGACATCAAAGTATAATATTTTCAGAATTCTAAAGAAGTTAAGCAACAAATTTCATTTAAATATCAAATTTAAATGAAATTTGATATTTAAATAAGATTATGGTTTTTAAATGAAGAGGGAAACCTTAACAAAATGCAATATGCTTATGCTTATGATATTTAGCAGAATTAAAATTTATTTGTATATATATATATATATATATATATATGCATCTGATAAGAAGAAAAGAGTTTTGCTTCCATAAAATTAACTTCTTCAAAGGTAAGAATCGAAATTGTAAGGCATTTTTGAATAGTTTTTTTTTTTATTATCTAATCTCTTAAGCCAATGAGGACTTTCTATCAATGATTTGTATCATTTTTCTTTCTTATTGTAATTGGTGGCATAAGTAGAACTTTATTAAAGAAAAGACGATTAGCGAAAATTCTCGAAAATACAGTGCACCTGCTATTCTTCGTAAACTTGGTATACTCCATCTCTTGTAAATTATATTTTAATGACCCAAGTGATTACCGTATCCAGACTTTAGTATCACAAGGGAAGTCAAAATCCCGCCCACAAAAAAGATAAACCAAGACTACAACCAAAACACTAAATAAAAGCTACAGCGATTTGAGATCACTCATGAGTAGGGGAAAGTGTGGAGATATAATCTGAAGTTGGCAAAGTCACATCAAAACCTTAGAGTATTGATTTTAAAGCAATGTGAAACTTCCCAACCTTTTGTATTGTAGTGCCATATATATATATATATATATATATATATTAATTATAGAAATCACTTCAGAGGAGGTGCGTCAATGGACTGAATTTTAAACTTTTATACATCTGTGATTGAAATTGTTATATTAATATCACCAGGTCCTGCGTGCTGAATGGAATACTATATTACGTGACACTATGGTATTATCATTCCTTGTGATACTAAAAAATATAAAAGAAAAAGAGAAATTAGCGAGTGTGTATGATTCAAAATTATACGGAAGCTACCCACTAATACTGGAGCACCTATATCTCGCTTCACCATTCAGTCAATGTATATAGCGGAGCAAATATACATTGACAGATACTTCCCACACTCCGACAAATTCCTCCCAAAATCCTCCTTGGTATATTGCTTCGTGATCGAAACATCAAAAGTAAACACAAGTCAGCAATCTCAACTTATATCTGAACTACTGAAAGTTCGCCTCATATTTACACGTAAAGCATCCTTTGAAGTAACTTAAAATACTGGAGGTCAGAAAAATGCCACCGGAATACATACTAGACGAAATTTTCAGATCAACGAAAAGTGAATGAAGTGGAACAATTGACATGTTCAAACTTGTTGTCTTTGTCTCAAGTCTTTCACGCCCAAGTCAAGGTTTCCTGATAGGCTTCACGTTGGTGGCATAAGAACACTGCTTTGTTCTAAACGATGTAGCGTTACAAGAAATCGAATCTAAGTCCGCCTCTTACCAACTATGGTTAGAGAATAAGACAATGGCCTTTGTTTTGGGCTCAACATAAGTTTGTCTCGTATCATAGGTGGACAAGTTTGATAATGCTGCCCAGAGCCCTTGCTAGTGTCAAGCGAGTCACTAGACCATCCATCAATGAAGTTGAAGTCAAAAGATGATTAAAACTATTGCGAAAATAATGTACCGAATGAATTTGATTGCTTAGATTTTTGCCCTGAGAATGGAATCTTGGCTACCAATTGAATAATGGACAAGTACAATGGGAGAAAACATTTCTTATGCGATCTAAGGGGATTCCAACTTGAAGGTGTGACGTAGTAGTGTGGGAGTCCATATCGGAGAAGAACATTGCTCCCCTATGGAATAACTATTAACACGACCAAGGTGTGCACGTAATGAAATTCTGGGAGAAGCATCGCCCTCGCTGGCAACAACGTCATGCGATTCGTCAAAACCAGTCCTACAATTCTTCCTGACAACAAGAAAGTGGACTCGACACAAGGGTCTTAGTGCACCTTATCAATGCTCTTCGAGATACCATACAATAAAATCTCACTCCTAGCGGTGGACTGTCAGGTCACAAACTTCGTCAAACTTGAGGCTCTGTGCGTATGATTGTCCAGAATGGAATGAACTTACTGATCATAAGGAACAAACTTCTATAAGTGGCATTTATAGCACTTCAGATTAGAGAGTAAGCTAGTCAGTAGGCCTCTGCTGAGGTGGACCCGGACCTTGGAAACTAGCAACCTCTGTGGGCTTGATGGGTCCTGCTCCCACTTTAAAATACACAATTGATTCAAGACGATGATCCAGACTTTCCTTGCCGGACAACGGACTTTGTCCGTTGTCAGAGTCTCTTCTCGTTACGTAAAGTTGAAAGTTTCCGAATGGGGGATAAAGTCTTCTCCTTAATTTCTTAATGATATTCCGTAGAAATTCGAGATTTTGGAACGATGCGTCTCGGATGACAACAAGGTTTCGAGTATATTTGTGAAAAAAATAATGTCATTTCCAACCTCATAATTCATTTTTTGAAATAGTGCGCTTCCAAAAAGTGCTATTATACGTGAGAGAAGTGGGTGGGCCATTCGTGAAGCGGGAGCAAGTCTTTCTCGGTGAGACTCTTACGTGCCTAGAGTCTGACTCTCAGAGTATTCGTCTTTAGGGAATATATACGAAGGTTTTGGAAGGTCTGATGATTTATCTCGTCGGAGTGATCTCACAGCGTTCCCCAGTATTTGAGATCATATCGAATGACATTTGCAATCAGCTGCTTTGACTGGACCTGACCCAGGGAAGCCACCAAGTCCTTTCGTCGCCGACCTCGTGTCTTCGCATTCTAAATGGCGCGCCAGATATATTGGAACGTACATTATTGCTATCTAGAGTCTGTGTGTTGCAAATGATGGCTGGAAAATCAGAAACTAGAAATTCTTCACCGAAGGCACATGCCAGAAGCTCATATCCACGCGGAGTGACATCTAGAATCTCTTCTGCACTCCTGCAGATGTATACGCGGATACTTGACATTGTCTTCCCACTTTGTGTGGGCCCGATTTCTGTGCGAATGTCACCCTCCTCCACAAACCCCATGTCCAACCAGATCCCGAGCACAAGGCTCACATGAGGGGATTTGATTCGATTGCCTCATCCAGGAAGATTGCAATTCTACCTTTTCGTTCGAGACTCCATGGAGGTGAGAGGAGGGAGCGCAGCTTGAGCAGCGAACTATTAGTGCCTATCAAATATCACCATATTATCCTCCTTTCCTATTCCGCTTGTTGTTATGTTCATCCGTCTGTGGTGGCTTCAACTTCAACAAGCAACACTTCTCTTGTTCCATAATTTGTTATTCAGCCATTTTTTTCTTTTTTCTCTTTGCAAATATGTGCTGTGTCCGCAATTTGGCAATTATGGAATTTTGACATGGTGCGCATTTGGCATGATTTTAATTAGCCGTTACTGCCGTATACCGACAAGTATTTGCATCAAGTGAGATCATTTATTGGAAGAGATCTGAATCATCTGATTCAGAGCTAAGTTCCATGTAGGATAGTTTTTAAATTTTGATTTTCAATGCGTATCTTGTAATATTCTTTTTTGGGCTTTCAATCTTCATCAATTGCACCTTCATTTTCACGAGAATATCTTCAATGTGGACAATATCAGTGCAGAGAAATGTTTTGAAGAAATAATCCCACCTGAAGTGAATTATTTCTGAAACCATAGGTAGTAATTTGTCTTTGTGAAAGAAACAAACACCTACAAATAAATATGAACATGAAAAACATTTGCAGGCGTGAGTTTAGTAACTTATTTATTTGTCTCACCAAAACCTTGAGCTCTTGTATCGCTTTGTTACTGTAATTAGACTTTCAGTTGTTTATCGTTTTTTGATGAAATTTATGGAAACTTGATTGCATGACAAATTAATACAAGCCAATTAAAACTTCACTTTATACAAATTTGCATGATATTTAGTGAACCATATTTACTGCATGTCAATATATATATAGAAAACATAGTATGAAAGGAGATATGTTACTTCCTACTTAAAGTGATAGAAGGAAGACCTCGACGGAAGCAGAGACAATGAGACTACTAGAAGCGTCCACGAGATGGGAAATCTAAAATGATGAGTTTTCCTCCACAAAAGATGATCGTTGGAGCGCGTGGAGAGCCTAGTGTTGAGAGGGCGAGAGGCTGCGGGTGCGGGAATTGATTTGTAGTTTCTGTGTCCATACTTTGGCAAACATGGAGAATGAATAGTTCATTCTCTTCGTCTTTCAATTTGGGTTCCATTGGTACCTAAATTGAAGACTATGGAGAATGATATTGTGAGATATGAGTGTTTTTATTTTTTTAGGGTTTTGAGTGCATTTTGAGTGATTTTTCTTATACTAGACATATGGGTCGGGTTTTTTTTGTTCCCATCTCTTCCTTTTCCTGCATTGGTTCTATTGGAACCTAGTTGGAAAATTATGGAGACCTGAATAAAAAGTTATGAGTATTTTTAGATTTTAGGGTTTCCATAGTTAGCATTTTCCAATGTGAGGTGGTGTGTTAGGGGGGTTGTGGTTCTGCAGGTGGAAGGAGATACATGATGGAGTGCTGGGTTTCTTTATCGTTCCCTTTGTGCTAGCTTTAGCTTGACTTTCTCTCATGGGACCGCCAAAAGCGGTGCGTGATACACCATGTCCGGTGTGTCATTGTCTCTTTATCTCGCAAGGGGTAAAGACCCACGTGGGAAAGATGCACAAAGATTATGATTGGACCACTTGGGATGCGCATGTGAGGAGGACGGTCACATCGACATCGGTTTTTGTCACTTCGGGGAACACGCACATTACATCGACTCCTTTGTTGAGCATTCCGGGTTTACCGTCGGGGTCGTGGGAGTGGTTAGCTTCCCATGCAGGTTCGATTCTAGGGCTTTTTGAGACTAGATTTCCATATCCACGTTTATTCCATAGGCTTCCTCGGGCTTTGCATGACGAGGCTAGACGTGCTTTTCGCTTACCGCTCGATCGGTTGGCGCGCGATCCCAAGGACGAGTTATCATGATTTTTGTTTTTATTACTTCCGCGATGGTGTCTACATTATACTAGAAGGGGACGTGCTGGACATAGAGAGGTGGCAGCTAGATTTCGGAGATTCCGACCATGGGATTGGGCTACATTGCAGGAGGAGTCTGTTCGGGCCACACAGGTTAGGAGTCGAGTTTAGTCACATGATACTTCTGATTCGGCGCGATTGCGACGGTGTAGGATCTTGGGGCAGGCCGGGGAGTATAGCAGGGCTGCACGGGCCCTTCATCCTTTGTCCATGGCTAGTCCTACTGAGGAGACGATTTCCTCTTTACGCCTTCTACATCCACCCATGGGCGAGGAGATACCATTAGAGGTCTTGGAGTATCAGCCAGAGGAGCCATTATGTCTTGACAGATCATTATTTGCTCATTCTCTATGCACAGCCCCACGTTTATCCTCTGGGGGTTTGTCGGGGATGGTATATGAGCATCTTCGAGATTGCTTTCAGGCGGACGATCCCTCTAGTGGTTTCACGGAGTTGTTCCAGGTGGCTGCAGCAGTTGCGAGAGGGGAGATTCCGTTGTCAGTTAGTCGGGGCTCAGGTGCTAGTCGGCTTCTTGCGATGGAGAAGGACATTGGGGGCATTCGACCGATTGCTATTGGAGAGGTCTTATTGCGATTAGTCAGCCGTACCGTTGTCTTGCAGCATCGCTCACACTTCCAGGAGCATCTTTGTCCACATCAGTTTGGAGTTGCCACACCAGGAGGCTATGAGGCAGTATTGTTGGGCATTAGAGCACTTCTAGATATCCATCCGGATTGGGTTGTCTTGCAGGTAGACGTTGAGAACGCTTTTAACAACGTCTCGCGTGCATCCATTTTTAGAGAGCTTAGAGAGGCTGGTGGACCCCTATCAAGCCTCATTCCTTTTGTACGATCTTTCTAGAGTTCTCATTCTTCTTTATTTTATCAGCATGGCTTTTCTAAGGAGGGAGTCACCGTTGTCGCATGGACATTTCTTTGCTCTGAGAACGCCCGAGCGCTTGGCTGTAGAAGAACCTTCTAGAACCTCGTGTGAGTTGACAATCTCTTCTTCTTCTCCTCAGCACTCCACATTATAGCCGGTAAAACTTCAGCGGAAGAAGACTATGATATCTAATGATTCGACCGATAACTTTCGCTCAAACTTTACAGAAAATTGCTCCACAGCCCTTACTATCACTCAGAAAAGTTTCAGATGTTTTTTGTTTCTAGATCTCTCAAAACAATTGGTGATTTACCCACTGTAACACAAGACGATATGAGACCCACGTGTACAAAACCCGTCACACATCCCAATCCTTGACTTCAATTGCTCCCAGATTTTATGAGAAGGTCACTCATCATCAGAATTTGAACTGTGCAAAGTTTTATTGACAGAAATTTATGATAAAACTCCACTTTCTAGAGGTGATGTATGTTTCTTGGGATTTATAAGAGATGTTGATGGTTCTAAGGACAATCTTTACATTCCGGAATCATTGAGCGATATTATTACGGAGTATCATGATGTCTTCCCAGATGATCTACCTGCAGGATTGCCATCTAAGAGGCCTGTAGATCACAAGATTGAGGTGATACCCGGAAGCACTCCAACGTGCAAATCTATATATCGTTGCTCCAAATGAGTTGGAGGAATGTAAAGCTCAAGTGGAGAAGATGTTGAGAAAGGGGTTCATACAACCAAGCATTTCACCTTATGAAGCCCTTGTGCTATTTGTGAAGAAGAAGGATGGGAGTATAAGATTGTGCATTGATTATCGTAAATTTGAATCAACAAACGGTGAAAAACAAGTATCCATTACCTCAAATGGATGATTTGTTTGACCAACTTCAAGGGGCGAAGTACTTCACCAAATTGGATTTGAGGAGCGGGTACAACCAGATTCGAATTGTTGATGAAGATGTTCAGAAGACAACTTTTCATACTAGGTACAATAGTGGGTGGAATTCTTCAACAAGAGTGGGAGGATGGTTGACAACCGGTTGCCTTTTTCTCCCGAAAGTTGATGGTAGCTGAGCAAAACTATCACACAACTGAACGAGAGGAGTTAGCCATTATTCTGGTCACGAAACATTGGAAGCACTACTTGGGAGACAAGGAGTTCATGGTGGAAACGGATCACAAGCCATTGGTGTATTTGGAAACTCAGAAAGATCTCTCCAAACGACAAATTCGATGGACAGAATGGTGTCAACAAATCAACATGAAGATAATGTATGTGGAGGGCAAGAAACAACTTGCAGATGCTCTCACGCGGATGCCGTGTATCAACAACATCACAGAGGTGAAAATCCAAGTTGATTGGTGGTCTCAAATGATGGCTGCAACAAAGGAGGATGAGGAGATCATGAAAGCACTTCAGGCAAAGATGGCAAGGAAGGTTCGAGGTCTAGCATTTCAGGAGCAGCGTATATGGATCCCACAAGATCCAGATTTACGCACAATGGTATTGTTAGAAGGCCACGATATAGCCATTGCGGGGCATGTGGGAGCTGAAAAGACTTTGGAGAGCATACAACGAGTGTACTATTGGCCAAGGATGTGGAAAGATGTGGAGGCATATGTTCGAAGTTGTGTTGCATGTCAACAAAATAAGACGGGGAATAAAAAACCAGCACGTTTACTACAACCCCTTCCCATTTCCGAACAATGATGGAAACATGTTACTATGAATCTAGTATGTGAATTATCAAAAATCTCTTTAGGTAATGATTCAGTTGTGGTATTTGTGGATAAATTGATTAAGATGATACACATCCGACCTACCACAAAGACAGTGACAGCATCACAACTTGCTCATCTGTATCTAGATGCAGTTTTTGTGAATCACGGATTAAGCAAAGTCTTAATCACAGATAGAGAAATTGTTTTGGAAAACCTTGTTTGGTTTATTCAAAACAAAGCTAGCAATATCTAGAGCCTATCATACTCAAACTGATGGTCAAACAGAGAGGGCCAATAGATTAATAGAGGATATGATGCGAGCATTCACCTTGGAGGAACAACAAGAGTGGGATACTCTTTTGCCTCTAGTGGAATTTGCATATAACAATTCTATTAATGCATCCACAAAAGTGTCTTCATTTTATGTGATGTATGGTGCTCATCCTTTGACACCTTCTAGTTTGTTGAGAATTCCTAAGGGGCAAAAGTTTTCAACCAAAGTTGCGGCAGTCAATGATCTTGTAGAGCACATACACAAAGGACTGCATCAAGCAAAGGAGAAGTTGGTAATTGCTCAAAATTGACAAAAGCAATATGCATATGCTCATTGCCGGGAGGTGAATTTTGAGGAAGGAGATCAAGTTTGGCTATCCACAATCAATTTGTCACTTGTAGGAACACCAAAATTTAACCCTCGATTGATCGGTCCTTTTGTGGTGTTGAAACGTGTTGGCGAGGTGTCTTACAAGTTAGAGCTCCCGTTGCATATGAAAATACATCCCGTATTTCAGGTGTCACGATTGCAAAAACATGTACCATGTCCCAAGCAGTTCACAAATCCATCAACCCCTCCTCCTTTAACTACTATGGTTGCAGATCAGGCAGAATTTGAGGTTGACAAGATTCTCAAAAAACGGATTTGGGGTCACAGATACCCAAAAACAGAGTATTTGATTCAATGGATGGGATATCCATCATATGAATCAACTTGGGAACCGCCAAAAAACTTAGCCAATGCACCTTTGATTGTTCAAGAGTTTGAACGTGTGAGCAACGAGGACGTTGCATCTTAAAAGGAGGGAGATTTGTAACCATCTTTAGTTAGTGAGAACTAAAGTAGAGGTTACACAAGGAGAGATAGAAAGTCTTGAGTTCACTATTAGTGGAGTATCTAAAGATGTCACGTCAGCAATCCGTGTGCTCTTTAGGTTGTGTTTCTTGTGTGTTAGTTAGTGTGTTAGTTGGAGTACACATTTGTAATCTGTGTGCTCATAGGGATGTCCGCCACATCATCGATCCACGAGGAATTGAGTGGATAGTGGTTGTGTAACCTTATCTAGTTTGTACCTTTTTGAGGACTATATATGGAGAAAGAGATACCATTGAGGTATCTCTCAACTTCAGAAGTTCTTGTGATCTGTACTACTTCGTGACGATCGGTCTGCGATCTGCAATTCATTTGTATACACAAACTTCAAGCTATCACTCCGTACTCAAACTCGTCCAATCGAGTCAAAACTTCGATCAAAACACAAGCCTGAGTCAAAAACTATATCTCTTTTGACTCAGATCTCCCAAAACCCTTGTAAGGTTCTCATAAACTCTCCAAATACACTCAAAGGTCTAAATTTCTCACTCTAACTTTGAATCATCGCCGGAGTGACAAATCCTTCAAATCCATCCATTCTTGAGCCCACGTCGTAGCTCGTCCCGTCAGCTCTCCAACCCAATCCTCAGATCTCCGAATCCCCCCTGGAAGGTCTCCAAAACTCCTCAAAACTTTGAAGAAGTTGCCCAAGAGCCCTCATTGGCCCAAACTCCAAGACCAATGAGAATGAAGAGTGTTATTTTGACCTCTAGTGTGGCCAAATTAGCTCCATTTTAACTTAGAGCTTTACAACTATCCTAAACACACTACTTAGCCATCCTATACACAATACGAGTTGCCATTAGTAAAGAGTCAAAATGACAACTCGAAACCGGCTTAGTATGAACGGAACTACAAACGGAACCGGGGAGTTTATAACTTGAGAATAATACTCCTCGCCAAAGTTCCTAACAATCAACTCCCTATGGCTTGTTTTCGGTAAGCAATAGTGATGGATTGGAACCCATGTGTTGAAAGCCACCACTATTGGTAAGTTCAAATCCATAGCACCCAAACTAAATCAAAACGTACACTGTTACGTCCCAAATCGCGCCGTAGGAAACAACTGGAAGAATAATCGGGTCTGGGGAGTTTATCACTTGTTGCAGAAAGTCATGACAACAGCTCTGAAGATGACACATGTCATCATCTTCTTATAGTAGCCGCGTCACAACACGACACCGTTCTACAGTCCGCTGCTGGCACTCGACAGGGAGATCCTTTGGGGGGACCCTTATTTGCCATGGCTCATTACAGAGCTCTTGTGTCTACTGCTTTGGCCGTGCCCGGTTGTGTGTTCCCCTCCTTGGCGGATGATACACACATTGTGGGCCATGTAGACAGCATTAGGCATGCCTTTGATTACTTGACTACCCAGCTTCATCTTGTAGGCTTGAGAGTCAAGGTGTCAAAGTGTAGGGCTTGGTCTCCTTTGGGCATTCCGCCTCATCTTCAACTTCCAGAGGGATGTATGATATCGACAGATGGCTTACGTATTCTAGGAGTGCCGGAGGGTGCGAGGATTTTGTTTCACGCTACCTTGACGTTGCATTGGCCGAGGATGTTTTGCATGTAGACGACCTTCCTCTACTAGGGGATCCGCAGGTGGCGTTTGGTATACTATCATCTAGTATTGCTCGTCGACCCACCTATCTTCTTCGAACGGTTCCTCCTTCACCTACATTCATATCACGTTTGATGCCTTTGATAGGAGGATCATGGGCGTCTTTGGTGATATCATCGGACCAGGGACATTCGAGTGTGTGACTGGAGATTTGGCAAGGAGACAAACATCTTTGCCAATCTCGTGTGGAGGGGTAGGCTTATTATCGATGGAGGAGACAGCACTTGCAGCATTCTTGGCGAGTTGGACACTTGTTGCACCTTTGTTATCTTCTCGATTTGTGATCGTAGATAGACCTATTTTGGAGATATATACGAGGGACGTCGATACGGGATCATTTCCCTTACAGGTATTATTACGACATACGAGAGACGCTTTACCACGGGAGGTACGACATGAGTTTCCATCTTTTTCCTCTTTGGCTACCGATTGGACTAGGGGTCTACAGTCTATCTTGATGGACCGATAGTTTCAGGAGGCTCTACATTCACTCTTAGTGGATCCGGCCATCCCTCATACTACTAGAGCTCGGCTCACGCTCTTGCTCGGGCAAGGGGTGCGTGCTCGTGGATCTTGGCTCGACCATGCATCGGGGCTTTCCGATTTCGCACACGCCTACTTTCTCCACGGCGATGAGGTTCCGTCTTGGCTTGGTCCATCCATCTACTGACTTCATTACTCACATGTGAGTGTGGTATCACTTTAGATGCAAAGCGGTGTTCATATGACTCGTTGTCCATTCGGAGAGCAGAGGATAGCTACCCATGATGCCATTAGGGATGTGGTGTTTGCTATGGCGCGGGAGGGTGGACACCTCACATGGAGAGAGCGTTGGTATGCCTTGCAATGATCGACTAGGGTTAGGCAGCACTTGTACTTGGTTCGGGAGGACCAGGTCACTTTGTGGGCGATGTGGTGATTACCGATCCTACTAGAGACATTGGGCCAGAGGGGGTGATCACCCATCCTCCGGGATGGGCGGCAAGTGGAGCGGCAGGAACTAAGGTCTCCAAGTATAGAGGTATGCAGAGAGGTCACCTCTTTGTTCCTCTAGCTTTGGAGTTATATGGAGCTATGGACACCGACTTCGACATGTTTGTGAGGGAGTGCGCAAGAGCCTACCATACTAGGCGACATGGGGTATCACTCTCTTTAGCTTACTGTATAGCTTATTTTAGGCAACGTGTTTCCATTGCTCTACAGAGAGCACTAGCTGGTGCAATCCATAGGAGAGCAATCACGTTAGGTGATGCTTCTTCGGATGCTCTGTTGTTCGTAGACCTTTTGACTTGGATAGTTCAGATATCCTAGGTGCTCTATGACATATTTCCCATTGTGATACTATTGGGGCCTAGCCCCATGATACAAGTTTTCATTCCTTGTACGATTTGATGGGGTCTTCCCATCCTTTTTGTTATTTTACTTCCTCTTTCTTAAAGTGTTGAACTAAGAAGGAAAGTGAAAGTGTACTATAAAAATCGAAGTGTCTAATCTTGGAATGGGAACGAAGTCCACATACCCCCACCCTATTCAACGTCCCAGTTCCGGAGAAGATGGATGTACTGTCCGACAGGTCGAGGCAGTGTCAGACAAGGTACCTGTACCCATGTTCACCCCTTCTCCATTCAAGTAATGTAATTCACCCTTCGCGGATTACAACCAGTATTTGTAGTTTCAAATCAAGTGTTTTCCTGAACTAGGTAACTTCCCTGACTGTTTAATGTAGTTTGAGATGAGAGACCGGCCCATTTTGTTTAGAGCAATGCTGACATCGCAAGGAGGACAGTTGGAGTTACGATATGTATCCTTATGCTTAGATACGGATGTATAAGTGGGAAGGGGAATGATTTCAAACAAGCCAAACAAAGACATAGGTTGCAAAAAGGAGGAGGAAAGTTGTTTTGAAAACCATGAGAATGATTTCTCTGTATTAAACTCGAGGCGAGCTCCAAGGGTATAATGGCGAGTGGTGTATAGAAATATGATCTTACTTTCATTAACCTTCATATCAACTGCGGTAACTGGTGCTTAGAGCAAAACCCTAGATCAGGTAATGGAGAGAAGGCTCATATCTTTCAACTTGATCTGAAGAAATATGGGGAGTTTAAGACCGATCCAATTATGGTGTGTGAAACATGGTACATCACAGATTTCTTCGATGTCAAATGATTAGAAGGATCTTTCTGTCTAGAATCTTACACTTCCTCTTTGTATGGAAGTTGTAACCTCCTATGCTTTATCCATCCTCAGCATTACCTTGAAGTTGCGCTTCCTGCGCTATTTCCTCAGGACACATGTGGTATATTCATGGGACCCAAGACTTTCCATGTTTGTAGTGGAAACCAAGTAATATAGCAAAAAGGATGGGATGCCTCCATCAAGTAGTACATGTTGCCTTATGATTGAGTGTCAGCTCATTGGGAACGTTGTTGAGCCTAACCAAGATTCTGAGTATCTTAAAATTGGCGATGTTGGTGGAGCAAAATGCAGAAGGGTCAATGCATGCAACACTGTGCTCACCACCATCACATTAAATTAACAAAGCATCGTGTCAGTTTCGGGCATGAACAATATATGATACCGTAAATAATTTCTCAGTTAGTGAAAATATGAACAATATTGTACCGCTGCGATTTTCGTTGAAATTTAGAGACTACACGCAGTGTTAACATGCATGCAATATAAACTCCTCACATACCTCTCTTCTTTTCTAGGTTCATGGTTCCAATCATTATTAACAATCTTCAAATCGTCCTAAACGTTTCATTCTATTCCATCGGTCGTGACCTTTCATATCCTTGCCCCAGGTAGACAGGAGCCAGCATATCAACTGTTTCCACAAATTATGCAGTATAAAAATTCAGCCAATGCAAAGAGGTGTCAAGAGTCTACATTATTATCTGTTCGACGAAGTGTAATCTGGAGAAGCAGAGGTGTATTTTACAGATATATCTTTTAATTTTAATTTTAATTTTTTTTTATCAGAGACCATGGTCTACCATTGTGGCACTATTTCCATTTTCACTCCACAATACTTAGTGCTTCAATTTGTGGTTGTAACAAACGAACCATGCTGGTGATGTGAGGACTTATGGCTATTTAATCCTACCCATGTCCTGGCTTTACGCGAGATGCATGGGAAATTCTGGAGTCAGAAAATTCTACAACCTTGAGAATCCAAAATTACATTTGACCTTCCACAGTTGCTTGCTCGATTTCAGATTGCAAAGTTTAAAGCGGGACTTTGTTGGGGATAAATATTTGAACCCTGTTTAAATCAAATTTAACCTCGTCATGTTTCATCTCCGGTTCATGGTAAGTGAATGTTCACTTTCGAGGAAAACAAGTAAAACCATGTCCTCATGTTGGGATGTGGAATTGGAAACACATAGGACATGTTGTGTTTCCCCTGCATACAACTTATACCGTACAGCTGAAAAGCGTTCGCAACATTATGAGCCCTAAACAGGGTAAGATCTAGATGATGACATATTTGCAGAACTAACAGTTACTCTTTCCAAGTTTGGAATGTTGTCAAGAGGGGAACACAAACTGGATCTCCACTTACTTCTTCGTATTCGTGAATCAATGGCCCTAAGTATGTAGCCACTCCGATGGATCCCGCCAAAGTTTCATCCCAAGTTAGTGGGACACATGTCAGGAGTAGCACAATATCAGATAGTCTACAGCAAAAGCGTAAAATGTAAACAGTCTCCCTAAGCTTTGTGAACTGTGAGTGAGTTACTCTGTTTGTTGTCAGAATCGAGTTGACCCCACCCTTTGACATCGGAGAAAAGTACTCTACGACGCCTATGGTTTTGCCTTTACAACCGAGTTCGTCGTCTTCAAGGCTTCAACCAAGGGCTCCCAAGCAAAAAGACAACATAGCTGTTGGATATACTTCCCTCATACCATGTCCCCCTCTCCAGGCTTGCACCCGTGCACGTGCTAGGCGCAAGAACTTGGGAACATGGTGCGATTGACTTTGTTTCAAGATGTTTCAGGAATCCTTTCAGTTTATCATGAAAATGATAAGTGTGATGCATGAAGGGTGTCTGTTCTTGAGAAAGAAATTACTGTAATCCACCACCTAGCGTGGTAATGGTGTCCCGCACCTTTGGCGAGGTTTGTGCTACAGCTCTGTGTAGTCTGTTGCTCATGTGAGCCAAAGATTGTCACCCGCATGGAGGACGCAGTTTGTTTTCATTTTCTCCCAAAATAATGCGGTCACTCCCAGCTCCTGTTCGTCTTGTCTCTTGCAGCCAGTGCCTTTCTACCATCCAGCCGCTTCGGGAGTATATGTTGCTGCTTACCATTTGACTTGGTTTTTCGAGTACTTTCTCCTTCCCCTTCTCTGGGGCGGGGCCCCATATGTTGGGGACTGTAGCTGGATACACAAGACATTGTCATTGTGATTCTACAATGGCAATTCTACAAAAATCTTAAGGGGGCGCTATTGACGTCTGTGCATGACACCCTAGAACGAACTTCTGGCCTATATGCTCAGGTTGTAGTTTGGTTTCACCCCGTGAAGTGCCTTGCAATCATCCTCATGTCTCGCGACCTTGGGTCATAGAGCGTACATGAGTTTGATACGCTGTATGACTTGTATGTGGAACCCATGCTCGGGCATGATACGCCATATACACCTCCGCCATATACTGATCGCAAAGTACCTCGACTGGGAAGTGCCATCCCAGCACGCATCATCCTCTTCGCAACGGTTTGCATTTGAATATCCGTGGGGATCCCCCAACAACCCTAATGCTCATAGACAGCTCGAAGCCTCGAACTGGAATGAGCACCCAATAGTCTCCATTGTCCCCACTGTTACTGTGTGGGATTTCCTACTCTCCCCACTCATTGCACAGTGCTCAAACGGCTGGCTGTCCTTCAATCAGGGACCAAGCCTGGCATGGATTCAACATCAAGCAGCTGCAGCAGTAATAGTCCTCCTAACTTTCAGCGCCATCCCTCTTTTTGTTGTAATCTACTACTTATCGTCTGGAATTCTGTCGTCCTAATCAGAAGGCAAACTACGCATAAGTCGTACTAATAGTTCCCTAACTTCCTGCACACCTCCGCATCTGATTAGCCTCAAGGAGTCTTCTTGACGACTGTGGTCATAAGGATCCCAAGTCTGTAGGGAACAGACTACCAAAGTAACTGTCGATGTTATCTACAAAACAGGCGTTGCAAATGTATGCAGTAAAAACACTTAGAAACTTTGCTAACAATGATACTCCGGTGATTCATGCACAACTCAGGTTCCATCCAGATTTGACTTGTAAGTGAACTTTTTGGCTTGTGCGTGACACACTTAATATGGCTGTTATACTACAATATCATGAGTTGACATCTTAATATCTACTAATTTATTATTTATTGCACACAGTGCATTCATATAACTTTCTATTAGATACCACTGGCTACATATCTTCACTCACATCTAGAAAGTTCCAGATCCATCGGAGGATCTGAAGTAAGTGTGGGAACATGGCGCTCTTGGAATCATCCCGCGTACGGGGTGTAGTTATCTCCGACTGATCAGTGGAATCAATGTGCATACTTCCGCTGAAAGTCAAGCATATTCATGAAAAGGTGGAGAGATTTGATTCTTGTAATTGATTCCTTGTTTAAATCTAACGAAATGATTAAGATTTCTCACACTCATACATTCATAAGATTTGGACAATCATTTTCAAACAATGATTGCTATCGTAAAGAATGTGTTGTTGCCTCTTGCATGTGTACATAGTGAAGTAGGCGATAAATGAACATCCACCCGGTGCATACAACTTCGTGAATTATGCACCAACAGAGAGAGATGGAGAGAAAAACGAAAGAGCTCATTCTCTTGGGGCCAGCCTAGCCTTCTACCCATGATGGTACTTTCCACTGTAAGCTCCCACACAAGACTCGAAACGATAAAGTTTTCCAGCTAAAGGCCTATGGAAAGTACAGAGGATTTCACTGTAGTTATTGACAGATATTAAGAAGATACCCAAGCTTGAAGGCACCAATCTCACTCCCGAGGCAGTGAATGGTCTCGATGCCTCAACCATTAGGGTGTTCACGTGTATTATATCGTGGGGATAGTGAGGAAGCAGATTGGGGCACACGAACGGTGACGAACCGACTTACGACAGACGATGCTCACTGGATGGATATTTGTAGATTGCAATGGAATCACGCCTTTTCACTCTCCAGAAACGGAAGTGTTGGGGAATGTTTGTTTGAATTATCGACGACATGGATAAGACTACCGAATTGTGCAGCATGTTTCATTTGTCAGATTATCGCACAGCTTTGGCGGAAAGCAGCGTATGGTGCGTGGTATCTTACTAGGCTGCTTTGAAGTGTAGACAGAGATACAGCAGCGAGTGTTGATGGTCAGGATTTTCCAAACCATTTGAGCTGCAAAGAAGCGTAGATACAGAGACTCGCAGAGCCTAAACAAATAGATTTCAGTTCCACCGTGTTAGTGGTACTCGTACATGTTCTCCTACCTTTATGACGCTCTATACGGAGGTGAGAGTCAAACGGATGCACATTTTAAATGCTTTTAGTTTCTGGCGCACTGAATTTTCAGCTGCCTTTTACAATTATAGACTTGTGATGGATCCCTCTGAGGGTTGCTCGTCACGGCTCTTTCTCATGTACTGGAGTAGCGGGCAGACATTTCGTGACCCCTTAGCAGGCTTTTGCAGCTGATTGACCAGACACTTGAAACGGCTTCCCCATTCTCTTCAGCTGTACGCCACTTATCCGACTGCCTGCGGTCCTCCCTCAGTTATGTGCCTTATTAAAACATAAAGTCTCAGACTGACTCATGGATTCAACTGAGCCTATACGGCTTACAAAGCTTGAGATATGCCACAGAACGCTTCGTGGCCCCATCCCGACTTCTGCGAAGTCAGGTGCGTAGCACATGAACACAGAATTGCTCTGCTCTGCACAGGCTTTTGCTACAATTTGGCAAAAGCTTCCTTTGGATTGATGGTCACCGACCGTGTTCTACCAGTCTTCCCAGGAAATAGAGATGGATCGTTGAGAAAATGTTCTGCAACCACGCTGCTCATGAGGAAGATCCGATTCTGATTGTACATACTCGTATGGATTCCTGCTCATGGAATTCTGCAGTACGTCCCACCACGGATCATATGATCCTGGAGCTTCTTCACTCGTGTTGTATGGTTCAGAGAAAACGTCGTCCGGCCCGGCCTCGCCACACCAGTAAGATCCAGGTCGATATGCGTTAGCTGTTGTAGGGTACGAGGAGGGTGCGAAATCCGATGGTTTGGGGTTCATTATCGAGTCGTACGCGGACTTGATATGCAGAAATCGGACATGACCATCGTTGGAGCTGCAAACGTCCGGATGGTACTTCAGAGCCAGCCTTCGATACGCTCGTTTGATTTCGGACTTGCTCGCTTCCGGCCCAACGCCCAAGAACGCATGAAGCTTCGCAAAATCCGCGCATGGCGAATTGCCCAGAGACGCATGCACTCGACCACAATTCTCGCTGGTCCCCGGCCTCGGTCTCAACCTGTGAACTGCTGCGACATGTACTGGCAAAGTACAGAATCTCGTCCCAAGCGACATTGGGGTTGCAACCGTCGAGTGCGAATCACTCAATCCAACATAATGATTGATCTGTCGCTGAAGCTGCATCTTGACAAGTCTCGGTGATGTCCTGATAAGGTCTGATCTGGTCTGGTCTCCGAAGGAGGCGTCTGTGGTCTCGAAGAGGCACCCGGATCTCGACTTTCGGGGAGTGCTTGGACTCAGACGCTTGCTTGCTTGCTTGCTTGTTGGCTGGCCGTAAAGCGAGTAAACAAAAATATCCAAAATGGCCATGGTTTCTCGTCTTAGGAGTGGCCGCAACCAGAAGAGCCTGCCTGCACAGGCTCGTCTCAATCTTCGAAAATCTGGACGTTAAGAATGTCACAGAAAGATCTGCAGCTCGTTGTTTCCTTGTCACTTCTTCCCGGCGAGAATGTGAGGAATGTTTTCTGTGACAGAAGACGGCGAAAGGATAAGCAGACGGAATTCAATCATAAAAATCTGTTCGAATTCTGTCGCTGTACACCCTACAATTCGATCGAGCCGCGTAAAGTGCAGGACACACTTCCAAACAAAAAACCAAAGACGAAGAAAAAAAGTCCAAAAGGGCGCCCTGCCCCCTTCCTTCCCCCCTTCTCCCCTCCCCGGCCGCTCCTCGACTCAATGCAAAAGCACGCTCGCAGAAGAGCCGGTCTGCTCGTCCCTCCCCTCCTAATGCCTCGCAGACATGAAAAAATGGGCCCAAATCCACAAGCTACCAAACTACACCCGTCCTCAGCGTCCCCGGACAGCTAGATATTCACCCATCATGGGCCATAACGGAGCAGCAGTACTGCTCGCCATATTGAGTCCCTCGTCCCCGTCCCCGTCTCCAGAAGCACCTGTCTGCTCGCCCCTCCCGAATGAGAATGTCTCTCCACTTACGCGATGACGTTTTTCGACAAAGTGTTTGCGCGAATGCTTAGCAAAAGGGAGCTCAAGCGAACCAGTGCACTAGTGTGCAGCAGCAGCATCAACAACGTCATTAGTAATTCTTTCTCTCTCTGTCTCTCTCTCTTTCCGCTCGGTCGAGATCGCGATTTGCTTTGTTCGGCCACGTAAAATCAAAAGCCGTTCGTGGCGACGACAAAGACCTTGCTCCGGACAGTCAAACGGACCACAAAGGGACGAACCGCCGGGCTCCCATTCGTCACAGCCTTTTTGACCGGTTCTGGGGAACCGCGGAGGAAGAATGGGTTTGACATATTTTGACCGCTTCCGAGTCGAGTTCCCACCCGCCCCCTCATTGCTGACGTTTTGCCGCACTCACCTTGAATCATGTCGACCACATGCAGCTCTTCCTGCCTCATTCCGTCGTGCCCGACCGTCCGTTCGCTCGCTCGCTTCGTCCAATTTCCCCATGCGGGTGGCACCCGCTAATGTCCAGTTCGTGGCGTCTGGCATTCCATCTCTCCAGGTGCTTCACATGTCTGTCTGGGAATTCCGCAGTCACGCGTCTTGCTTGAGACTTTTCGTTCTCACAACGGACCGTATTATTTTCTGCCTGCTCTCGGTCTCCAAAGCCTCTCCCTGCCTTGAAGCTTCATTGGGACATTCGTAAGTTCTCTTTTCCGATTTGACATGATGTGCGCGAGAATTTGGTGTCCGAGTCAAACCAATATTCCCATTCCCTACCACCCAATTTCAGCGCCCACTTCATGACATATCCCGGATACCCACGTCTCGCTACTGTGGTTTTCAGCAAGAAGACACAGGCCGTATGTGCTTAAGAGCCAAGATTGATAAGATCATGTATTTCGTGTTTTAGCTAAAATGGAGCATTCACACCCCGCGCTTTAAAACTTCCAAAAGTGGGCATTTTAAGCAAAAGGTTGCACCTTGGTTAGTGTGAAAGCCCACAACCGTTTGCATTCTGAATTTTAAGAAATCCACTCAAGGTCCGCTAATATTTGAAGAGTGATTTCTAAAGACAGTTGATTGTTCTCTGTCGGTGTGCATAGCCAGTTGCATAAAACTTGGACCGGTGTACATTTTTGGGAATGGGATGATAATTTTATTGGGAAACACCGAAGTTAAAAAAAGTTCTTTCTCTCAATTAAAATCGTTGAATTCTTAAAAACAGACATATTTCTGGCATCATAAATTATGATCCTTTTGTCTAGAGATTACTCTATGAAGTACATCCCTGATCCAAGATGGAAAAGCTCACATGAAGAGAATAGAAGTGATACAGGTATCAGTTCTTTTGATAATCTTGTTAAGAGACTATAATGTTAAAGAAATTTCAAAAAGTTGAATTTTTTAAAATAAAATTTTACTCTCGTCATAAATTCTAAGACAAATGTTCAGATAAGGCCCCAAGAAAGACATATGTGTTCCAAGATTGATAAAATTTGGGGTCATATTTTTTAAAATAGTAAAAAAAGAATTCTCAAATGTTTTTAATATAAGATGACGATGTTAAAGAAAATTATATCTTTGGATTTAAAACGTTGAATTTAAAAAAAATAATGTTAATGGTATTACAAATTCTGATACTCTTGTTAAGAGAGGGCTTCACAAAGTACATCCCCTTCAGAAATAAAAAATCTCACTTGAAGGGAAGAGAAGTGATACTTGTATCATTAATTTTACTTCATTTATTGGGACTTCATTCCGGATTTTAGAATTTCATTTGTGAACTTTACAACAATGATTTCAAAAAAATATAATTGATACTAATATCACTTCTATGATTGCTCTTTTTTGAAGATGCATGCTAATTTCAAGAGAAATGAAAAAATAACGAGCAACTTGATACCCATCTCATGCATTGTGAAAACCGTCATGATACCATTGAATGATGCCAAATCATTGGATAAGACATGAAAAATTTTACACTTTATAAAAATTCATAATTATATTCTTCAAAATAGTAAGGAAAGGAAAACACACAATTTATCAGTAATATTTTGACTTGTCTAAATCTGTAAACTGTCTTTTTTGATTGCCTTGTGAAGCATTGAAGGAAACCACATCATTATGAAGAGCAATGCAAGGACATGCAAATTGCAATCAAAGCCATTTACTTGTTGTGCTATCTGTAGAATGAAGGAGAAAGAAAGTGAAATACATTTGTAGACAAGTGAGAAATTTACAATTAGATTATGCAAAATGAGAGGGTGAGTTGAATGAAGAAGTAATACCTTCAATTGCTCACATGTTCAAATTTTGGAATATCTGAAGATATCAAGGAGCACCAATTGCAACTAGTGCTAAATTATGATTGTGAAAAGATGAACATTGCTAGCACTATCACAATGATATGTCGCGCACTCCCTCACGAACATGTTGAAGTCGGTGTCCATAGCTCCATATAACTCCAAATTTAGAGGTGATCTCTCTGCATACCTCTATACTTGGAGACCTTGGCTGCTGGCGCTTCACTCGCCGCCCATCCTGGAGGATTGGTGATCACCCCCTCTGAAATTGTGTCTCTAGTAGGATCGGTAACCACCACATTGGCCATAGTGACCTGGTCCTCCCGAACCAAGTACAGGTCTGCCCTAACCCTAGTCGATTGCAAGGCATACCAACGCTCTCTCCATGTGGGGTATCCACCCTCTCGCGCCATAGCAAACACCACATCCCTAATGGCATCATGGGTAGCTATCCTCTTCGAATGGACAACGAGTTATATGAACACCTGTTGCATCTAAAGTGATACCACACTCACATGTGAGTAATGAAGATGTAGATGGATGGACCAAGCCAAGACGGAACCTCATCGCTATGGAGAAAGTAGCTGGTGCGAGTCGGAAAGCCCTGATGCATGGTCGAGCCAAGATCCACGAGCCTGCACCCTTGCCCAAGCAAGAGTGTAGACGAGCTCTAGTAGTTCGAGGAATGCCCGGATCCACTAAGAGTGAATGTAGAGTCTACTGAAACTGTCGGTCCATCAAGATAGACTGTAGACCTCTAGTCCAATCGGTAGCCAAAGAGGAAAAAGATGGAAACTCATGTCATACCTCCCGTGGTAAAGCGTCTCTCGTATGTTGTAATAATATCTGTAAGGGAAATGATCTCGTATCGACGTCCCTCGTATATATCTCCAAAATAGGTCTATCTGCGATCACAAATCTAGAAGATAACAAAGGTGCAACGTGCACCCAACTCGCCAAGAATGCCGTAGGTGCCATCTCCTCCATTGATAATAATCAAGGGTTCATCAAGGGTAGAGCTATTGCTGACAATGTTCTCACTCTTAAAACGGAGCAAGATAGAGGAGGTAGACTAAGGAGGAGACCTAGACTTGGAAAGTGCTTATGAATGGATAGACCACTCTTTCCTATGGCCCACAATGGAGAGGCTAAACATTGATCAAAGATTTATAAAGATGGTTAAGTTGTTGGTGGAAGGCGCAACTTCCAAGGTCCAAACAAGCGCAGGCTACACCGATGAGTTCCATCGACATACAGGAGTGCGGCAAGGCTGTCCGCTAGCTCCGCTGCTCTTCTGACTAGCCACGATTCCACTAATGAGACTACTAGATGTAGTGGAGAATAGAGGAAGAATCTCAAGTCTCAAAGTTACATTTGAGACCTGAGATTGTAAAACGATACTGGTATGTAAAACGAAAAACAGGGGTAAAAACTTAATGAAGTGATCTACAAAAGGAGAAGTCTTTAGAGTGTTAAAGAGGCATGGAACATACTACGATCTCAGGCCCGTAAGAATATAAAGACACGTTATGTCTTTCTCATTTAGAATAATGAAAGCATCATCCAAGTGCGAGTGATCATGTGTATAAGATTAAGTGACTTCAATGCACTCCAAAGCGCAGCACTACTTAAGTACTAGTCTTCCATTCGATCCAGCTAGGCTTAGCGTTGCGGACTCTAAGTTCAAAACTCCGGATTCAGCAGATGTACACGATAAAAGTTCCGTTCGTGGACATTTTACTGCCACCACATCCGACAACTGTCTCCATAATGAGATCCACTTCACCGTGAACAAGTATCAGGACGAGTCCGTAAAACAACAAGTGTTTATGTGACTACATATGTCGTATCCAGCGATCTCAATACTTGAATGTCCATGTCTACAACTTTTTAATAAAGTACGCAGTAAAATAAAATAAATAAAAAAAAAAGACGGGAGTTCATTTCGTACCTCTAGAGGTAAAGCATCTCTCTTATGTCATAATAGTACATGTAAAAGAAATGATACCGTCCGTTGTAAATATCTCATGGATGGACCTATATGCAATCACAAATCGAGAAGATAACAAAGATGCCGAGAGTGCTCAACTAGCCAAAAATGCTGAAGGTGCAGTCTCTTCCATCGATAATAAACTTACCCCTCCATACAAAATTCGGAAAAAATGTATGTCTCCGTGTCTAATCTCCTGTCACATACTTGAAAGTCCTTAAAAGATTAATAAGTTGCTCAATGATTGATGTAGAGCGATTAATGACATGATATACAAACTACAAATTCCAAGGTATTGTTGCCCATCATCTTTCTATAAGACTTTATTGCCCATTATTCACAACCCATGAACATTATATCATCTCCTCATTTCTTTCCATACTCCTCATATATGGATACTATCCATCATTTCCTTCGAGGAGACAAAACAACAATACATGATACATTTTATGGGCTAGTTTTAAGTAGATGCACTCTTGACAATCACTCCTACTCTTGCATATAGTCTAGATATGGGAACCATACAGTCTTTATGCCAAGATTATTGAATTAATAAACAGTTACTCCCTCTTGTTACTTCTATAGTGTTTCTTGGAGTTGCATATTTTTATATCTACTCCATTACTTAAGCCACTTAATATTTCTTTCCCTTGGATGATTCATCACCTAACTAGTCTAGTATTGTTGTCAATTCTTTCTATTGAAAACAGATAATTATTAGCCTAGGATTTTTATTTCCATCAAGTTAGTAAGCCACAATAACTCTGTTTCTTGGTTACAAATCCGGCTCTCAATCATCCAATTATTTTTTTTTCTAATTTTTTTATTTTTATCCATATATTTAATGAATCTATTTTTTAGGAGTTCAACCTAGTTAGATAGATCCCCTAACCCACAATAGGGGTTCAACTACGTAAGTTGTGATAGCTATTGTGCACATACATATTGCATCACAACATCCATCAATGTCACATCAAACATCACAATACATATATTGTCATACACCAACACAAGTGTACCACATTTGTCCCTCTAACACCATGAAGCCATCTAGTCTATTAAATGATATATCATTCGTGAGGCTAAGATCATGAGGTCGGATGCTACAATCACCCATTGTTAGTTGTATGTCTGCAATCCATATCATGTATTGGTTAAACCAGCTTGTCTGCTAATCGCATCGAGGACATCTCCATATACGATGCCCAATGTATCGTATCTGGGCACCGTATTCGAGGAGGAGTCAAACATGACAATTATCAAGTTTGGATCTATAATACCATCAATGTTTCAAAAGTGACATGGTGCACAATTACGCACATATCCTTCCAAATTATACCATCACAACACCATAATAGCAAAATTTTAGAAGTTAAAACATCATGTATTCGTAGAATCATGTAACTAGCAATAACATCCAATGTTATTTGTGCACTCTATTGCAATTAAACGTAATCATGAACATGAAACCTATGAATTGAAGGTATATATCCATCTACTCGGGTGGTAGCAAAGGAAAAAAATATCTCTATGCTAAGAAATAGCAAAGTTATCAAATTTCATGGGCATGACTATACAAAAGAGTTTTACACTTGACAACACACTCTTACCCAAACATCAAGACTCTCAATGAATAGCTGCATGTAAGTATGAATCTCCAAGCCAGAATTTGGCAGTATGAATTCCAAGCCAGAATTTATTAGTATTCTCTACATCATCTACACAACTCTCTCAATCAAATCATTAAACTCAGGCTGATTTTTTTTAAGTTGATATGATAATCGATCAACACTCGATCATCCAAGCTTAAAACTCACCCAAAATTCAGTAGGCTAGTCAATCAAAATCTCCGTTGATACACCAAATGTGCTAAGCATGGAAGCAAAAAAATCATAAATTGTTTCCTCACTTGACTTGTCACAAAATGTCATCAACTCAATGCACCTTGAAAAATTTTTCACCATGACCAACATATATCAATGATATCATATTCTAGCTGAGTCTCAATTAGGTTTAACTCTGATGGCTTTTTGGAATCTCATCATGAATATAGAATAATATGTTCCAACCCAATAACTATGCTAATGGATCCTCTTACACGAATAATTTCAAACTCTATTCTAGCAATTATGATAAAGATTCAAATATCACTCAAAAGAAATAGATACTTTACTGATGATCAAAGGCTTCATTGAATCAAAGCTCCAACCCCAAACATAACTAATTAACTCATAAACTAAGCTTATCAAAATAAGACTTCTCCAAAATTATCTTGAAAGTTGTTTCTCAACCTCTCTATTTAACTACTAAGATTTTACCCAAGTAACTACAAGTAATCATCATATAATTTTCTCTTACCAAAGTTAATAGAGGTAGAGATCACAAATTTTAATGAGAAAGTATAGAAAGAAATATGCAATTGGTCCATTTGGATTTTCAAAAAGCCCAACTATACTCCAATTCACTTTGGTGTATCAAGTCAATCTCACGCCTAGATTTAAGGGTCCTCACCAAATCAAACCAATGAAAAACTAGTCCAAGTGAAGAAAAGTCAAGATACCCATATGATGAAATCTGTTCCTTGATTCGTTCTAACAACAATATAGTATTTCCTCTATTACATCAAGATCTATCTTATATTTTTCTCCAATTTAACCATAACTAGCTAAACATAGTCATGACTAAGATAAACTTACTCACACTTTAAATACTCATATTTTATCTTATATATGTACAACCATGATTCTTACATTTATACCTAGACCAAGATTTCACTCCGTCCTTGGAGTGAAAGAATCTGATCATCAATGAAACAGATTCAATTTTTCATGATTCTTTTTTTGTCATAATGACGTCTTTTTTTATTCCTTCAAATCAAAGTAAAGTTTGTCCACACTTTGTGAACTATGAAAGGACCAAAATACTTTAGAAGAAACTTTTTTCTAGCTCTCTTATATCTAATGGAGTGGTAAAGCATTATCCAATCAACTTCTTTGAAAGTCTTCATCTTCTTTGTCCCAAGTTTGTTTATTGTGATACTTCTTTTGCAATTCTTTAGCTTGATCCACACCTACCCTGACCACAACTTAAACTTCCTCCAACTCCAATAGTTGTTGACATCTTGATTTGATAGCTTTTTCTCCATTCGTACTCTTTAACTTTAGTTCAATAGTTAACAAGGTTTTCAAATCAAATTGAATTGGAAGCTTTGACTTGACACCATATACTATACTGAAACGTGAGTATACTCTTGATGTTTTCCAAGTCGTTCGATATTCACACAAGATGTAACTTCTTGTAGCATGTAGCCTCTTGTCCCAATTTTGCTTGCTCCCGTCCATGCATGCATCCTTGGCCAACATGATGCAAAGTGTGTAGTTAGTTTGCTCTGCCAACCTGTTAGCATTTGGTTTGTAAGAAGTGGTCATTCATGCCTTGATGGAGAAATGATCTAACATGGCTTGTATAATGCTACCAAAAAAACTCACCATCTCTACCCGATACAATTTCTAGAGGGCATCCAAATCTAGTTATTATCCATTTGTAGAAAAATCTACCCACTTCCTCCTCACTAGTAGATTTTAGTAGTCTAATTTCTACCCACTTGGTTTGGTATTTTATAAATACCACAATGAACTTGTTACCCCAAGGAGTAAGCTTCAAGGGTCCTACAAAATCTATTTTCCATTTCTTGAAAGGACCTAAAATATGAGTTGAGATCAAAGGAGTGTTTTTCATGGACTTTTTAGCAAACGCTTGATACACACCATAACTCTTGCAAAATTCCACACAATCTTTGGAAATATCCTTCCAATAATAGCTTGCATCTAGTATCTTAAATGCAATTACCTTTCATGCATAATGTACTCCATATATCGAGCTTTCGTGAAACTTCTTCATGAGTTGAATTGACTCCTCCCTCCCAACAGCTCTTCTAAGAAATCCATGTGCTCCGTGCTGAAACAACACGTTCTTTATGATGGTATAAGGTTCAAATCTCTTCACCTATGTATTCCTCTCCCGTGAATGCATGCCTTGGGAAAATTCTTTTCCCGAGATGAAATCCTATATCTCCATGTATTTTGCCAGTACCTCCATCATGTTGTCTATCATTAGCAAATCCTCATTTGAAAATTTATCATCAATCGATTAATCTCCTTCCTCATTGTATGTCTGAGACATCAAATTAGCATTTGCATGCTTCTTACCGGGTTGATCCTCTCTTATGTAATCAAACTCTTTCAATAATAACTTCCATCTTGCTATACTACTCTCATCATTAGGCTTGTTGAAAATATATTTCAAAGCCTTGTGATCTATAACAATAGTAAATTTCTCTCCCAAAAGATATTGGTGACCAGACAGTTCTTTGGTGTGGTGGGATACTATCAAAGGTTCATCTTTTTCTTCTCCAACAAAGCTTACACACTACGATTTACATGAAAAAGGGGACGGATTATGATTTAATCTTCAAGGATGGAGAGGCGTTGATGACTTTCAAACTTCTTAAGAAAGCGTTGGTAACGTCTCCTATTTTAGCCAACATAATTAGGATAAAATTTTTATTATCTATATGGATGCATCAAAGATTGCTATAACGTACTCTCTAAGTCAGTTAGATGATAATAATCTTGATCATCCACTTGCTTATGATAGTAGATTGATAGTGCAAGCAGAGAGAAATTATTTAGTGACATAAAGGGAGGCTTTGGTTGTGATGTTATCACTCAAGAAGTCAAGGATGCATTTCATCCTTTTTGGATCCACTGCTATACCATCCTTGGAGATAATGTGCCATAACAAAAAACCTTTCTCACATCCAAAAATTAATTTTTTTAGATTGAGCAAGACCTTTGCTGCCTACAATCGTTCTAGAATTTTGATCAAATGATTAAAATGATTCTACTTCTTCCCATACAATCAAAAATTATTTATGAAATCTTGTCCAAACTTTGGAATAAAAGGTTCAAACAACTTGTTCATGAACCTCTTAAAAATTGCTGGATTATTGCATAGACCAAAGGGTATTATCTAAAGGCAAAAGTTCATCATGGCATGGTAAAATCTGATCTCTAATCTTCATCTGAAATTTGAATTTGGTTATAACCACTATAATCATCTCCAAAACTAAACCACTCATTAGCTGTCACCTTCTCTAAAATCTCATCTATGAAAGGTAAAGGATAATAATACTTCTTTGTGACAACATTCAATTTCTTGTAATCCACACATAAACATAACTTACCATTTGTCTTCTTGACGATCACAATAGGAGAAATCCATTCAGAATTCTCTATCTCATAGATGAAACCAGACACATTTAGTTTGTCAATCTTCTCCTTCATTATCATAGCCATAGGTGGATTTATCCAACGTTGCTTCTAACAACTAGATGAACTTTCTCTCTTAATTCCATGCTTAATTTCACTTTTTCACTTAATTTTCACCTAATTTCATTTTTCGATGAGTTTCTAAGGTTACTTGCTTCAAATCCTTGGAGATAAATGAAAAGATATGGATATATTTGAAAAATATATCCAAAAATCTTGTCTTCTCCTCCTTAGTAATCTTGGGACCAAATTTGAGAGTGGAGAGCCGTCAAGTAATCTCCTTTCTACTCATCTCTGTCTTATCGAGATCCTTCAGCATCCCTAGCCTAGAAAGTTAATCCATTGCAGCAAGACCTTGTATTTGAACATCATCGTCCGAAATATCTTTAGATGGTATTTCCTCATCGACAGACATGTCAGTATCAACTTTTGAAAAGCTGCATTTTTCCTCACTTTCAGATCCCATTAATAATTGGTGGGCCTATCCGAGTCTAATTCTACCCCTTCACCACTTGTTAGAGGAACATTCACTCCATGGTTCTTCAACCCTATACGGAAATAACACTTGTACCATCGATTGGTAGTCCTCACCACCTTCAACCAAGATCTTCCTAACAAGAAGTCCTAGCTAGACTTTTCAAGCACTTGAAAAGAGAACAAGGTTTGAACTCCCATTACACTTACAACCACCTTGTTCATCACTCCAATGGATCGTAACTTTTGCTTGTTGATCATCCAACAATTATGTTGGAAGGTCTTGAAGTCTTCATCCCCAACTTCTTCAACAACTGTTCCAACATGGCATTCATAGCAGATCCTCCATCCATCAGCTGAAACATCATGTTCATTAATATATACTTTAACCTTTAAAGTTTGAGTACATATCTCTGAGGCAACAACATCCACCACTCCTACTCCAACATTCGTCATCGAAGCTTTTTCCTTGGATCTTTGCTTCTTGATCCTTTTGAACCTTAAGCCTCCACTCAACTCCTTTTTCTACAAAGGATTTAGATCAATAAATTTCTAATAGTCATATTGATTTTTTGATTCCTCACATCCTCCACCACATCTTATACAACAAAATAGTTGTTATGATCTACTACATCAAAAGCTATCCTATATTTTTCTCCGACTTAACCATAATTAGCAAAATATAGTCATGACTAAGATAAACTTAGTCACACTTTATATATACTCACATTTTATCCTATATGTACAACCCTGGTTTTTACAGTAGCCTATGTCAAAGGTCATACAAAATCCAACCTCCAAGGATAACCAAGTCTCATAATCAGTAGATGATGTAATTGTGATATATGGACATTGAATGATCCATGAACATGATCACAAACCAAATATTGGTTACAAATTGCTGCACCTTAGTCTGTATATCTCTCCACCAATAGTGACTTTGAAGTAAACTACATGTCCGCTTTATTTCAAAATGACCTACCTTCTCAAGAACATGTCTCACCAATTACTCTCTTAGATGAAAATAATACAACACAAACATTGACATCTCCTCATACGCAAGAAAGATATCTACATTCCCATCTAAACCATCTACCTTTTTGTAAAACTCGATCCAACTCCTTGGCATTCAAAATTTCCATCAAATTACATGTACAAAGATACTCCAACATCATCATGTATGTATTGGCTTGCTACTAAACAGTCCTTAGTCTCAATGTCCGAGAATAATATATCCACTCTTTGACTCGAAAAGGATATAACATAATTCTCAATCATCAATATACTCAATGAAAAAGGTGCATATCAAACCTGCACCATCTTCTTATCTGTATCACTATGCCATCAAACCACGATCTTGTAAAGTTGACTTGTACATTGGTTTAAACTTAACCCATCCGTATCATGATTCACTACTCTAGGTCTATGTACAACCACGTAAGATTAAAGCTCATCATGCAAGCTTTCATATTAGCTTGTATGATTCCATCAACCATTGAAATGGTTGATGATTAGTGATAAGAAAGGAGTTTTTTAATAAATAACATTTGAAATGTTCTATAATCCAAACGGCTTTCAAAAATTATACCATGACTCTGCGACATTGTTGAAACAACTTGCATATGCTACTACAAACTTCTTACCCTCATCATCATGTTGGATAAGCACTATATACCAAAATATCATCTATGTGAGCTTGGACACAATCAAGTCTAGCCAGGATCCTATCCATCATTCTTTGAAACTAAGCACATTCATTTTTCAACCCAAACAGAAAGAATCTTTACTAATATAACACATCCTTGCCATGTGAATCAATTGGATGAAAAGCCGTTTTGACCTTATCCTCATCTCAAATCTGCAATTAATGATATCCTGCTCATAAATCATTGGATTTATGAGCAAGATATCTTTGAAAACCTTTGCATGCCTAATTGAATCGTACGCCATGAGAAGCAAATCGTGTCAGGTCAATGGATATCGTCATATAGCATCTCAAGTGAGATCGTTATTACACTCTTGGAAAACACGTTGGCCGAGCTACTCAAACTAGAAAAAATGTGTGTTAAATAGATCTTCCGGATTTGAAGAAGCTCCAAGTTAGAGAGCCGTGTGATGGACGACTATCTCATACGGTTTGGAGAGCATTTGAGTAGCCTAGATCACATCAAAGAGCTTCTCACATATATGCAAAGTATATAGATCAGATTTTATTTTTTAATAAATAGATTGATAGTCACCACATATACATTTATCTGTATAACTATCATGTATATTCTTCTTGATTGGTATCACCACAGCATAACCATACTCTCTATATGATATCTCCACTAATCCATACTCAAGAATATCTTTACACCTACTTTTGGTCAAATCTCTCTCCATATCATTGTATCAATAAGGATCACGGAAGATTGGTGCATCAGTTGTCAAGTCAATCTGTATACCTAGCCCTTATAAACAACCTAAATACTTCATAATGAAGGCAAAAAAAAATTTGAAAATCCTCAAAAATCTCCACATTCTCCGTATTTCTCCTACAGTCTCAATCTTAATGTTCCAAATCTTCTCTCCATCAACACCTGAGGTAGAAGACATAGTATATGGTTGCTAAAAATCAACCTCTTGAGCAAAAAATTTCTTCTACTCTCACATAACAAGCTCCACTAGTTCAATGTGAACAACTCCAGTCGTACTAGCTATAACCTCTTGAACTTTATCATAAAGCTATGTAGTGGTAACCACCGTTTGCTACATGCAAAAAACTACGATCTTTGAAGATATAGACTCAATCACTTTTTCTCTAACATCCCAAGAAGATCAAGGAAGATCCCTATCTTTTACCTCCATCATCTCACCTTGGTAGGCAAAGAGCTCAACAATGGTCTTAGAAACATACATGTGGAGTGCAAGCATCTCTGCTTGGCCAATCCATGTCAAGAAATTAAGATCCATAGCCTAATCTAACATCATGATGTTTCTAAGAATGTAGGTATTATTGTAATACCAGTAGAAAAACCCATAGCTTCTTCACTCTCTCTCTGTCATCAGCATTGAGTTTCATCAACCACTACAAGTGAGAATCCCATACAAGTCCAATTATTTTCTCTTTGTTGTCATGATAAGCTAAATAATTCAACAAGGTGGGTAATGCAACTCTTGGCTGATCCACAAGGTTCACCATTATCATGGATGACTTGTCACCAAAGACCACTACTTGAAAGTGTCTGCAAACATCCAAGGTCATTCTAGACCCTTCATGATCTGGTTTAAGGCCGATAAATCTTTCTTGAAGGTCCGACCAAACAAAAAAAATATCACTTCTATTATCCAACATCTCTGCACTTGGTGTCACTCTTGAATGTTTGTAAGTTAGAAACTCCATTAGTTTAGAGGTGGCTGCTTGTCAAGTTTCACTAATAGACCTATTTGATCTATTTTTAGAAGTATTTTCTTACTTTAAATTTTTGATTCAAAAATCAAGCATTCAATTTGAAAAAATAAAATTCAAAATCAATCACATAAACTTCGAATTTTTTCTACTTCAAGATCACCACCATAATCTTCACTCAATCAAGGCTCTAACACACTCAACAACAACTAGATCAAAGACATCGTCCATCAAAACTCGCTAAAACACCTTTAGTGCTCCAAAAACTCATAATTATCACCACATAATCAAATTGAAATTTTTAAAGTAATATATCCTACAATCAAAACGTCTGCAAGTACACTTTGCTCATAATCATAGCATAAAAGAGAAATTATAATCAAGCCAAATCCACTTTGAGCCTCAAAGAATCTAGGTTCTTGCACTAGGTTAATCCACCATAGACACATTCTCAAATTCTCAACTTCGAAAACTACCCGCTAAGAATACTTAATTTGAATTCTACCCCTTGAGCCCTAGGTTTCCTTATAGCTCTATCGGCACTACCGACTCTAACTCATGTATGTGCTCTTCACTCCATGCCTACGTAACTAGGAATGCTGCTACATAATTTGTGACATATATCAATAAATAATTATATGAAATTAGATTAAACTTTATGAGTAAAATAAGAGTCTCCAACTTCATATAATTCTGTTCAAAATACAGCCCGTTTACATTTTCATAGGTCAAACTTTTAAATCATTAATGAATTGATAATCATTTTTTATGTGGAATTTTAATTAAGTTTCATATGATAATAACATAGATTTAAAATCAAGAAATATTTCTTGCATAAGGACTCCTTGGCCCATTGGCCCAAGGAGGGCCAAAGGACCAAGAAGCCGGACCTTACATTCAATCACTTAATTGCAAGATGGTGATATCAGCTCAGCTATCTTTCAGTCTCGAGGTATTACGTTGTCCCAAACAACGGAGCAACGGGAAGTCGAACTATATCTGTCAGTTTCACGAGTATGCATGATACATGGTAGACAGCAGTTTCTACGTAGTCTACATGCAACCCAAACTTTGAACGATTCTTTGCCAACCTTCCAATTCGTGGATGCAATAAACATCGTGAAGTGATTTTCTATAGATCCCTTCGGATGCTTGATGCCTCGAAAATTTCCGTGTGAAACTTCTTGTTCCAATAGCCTCTTCATCGAAGTTGCAGTTTTACGAAATTTTCCAGTTTCGGAGGAAAATAGATGGGACGACCATCGAGACGTAATAAACTGAAGGCCGCACTTTAGGTGATTGGACACTAAAGGGACATGCATTCTGAACTTCATGGCGAGTGACGAGATGGCTAATTTGAATTGCCGAAACCTTTCGTCAAAACGGAAACAAGTTTCTGCGCTGCGATGCCGTTTCCGTAAAGATTCTTAACGGATGTTATAAATAAAATTTAGTTGAGGACCCATGTCTAGAAGCGTCTTACACCTCATTTAATTGTCCAACTGACGTTTCACTTGTTCACATTTATCGGTAATGTGCGAAGGTTTAAATAATAATTTTTAGACACTAATTTCAACTTTTGACAGAACTCGGATCAAGCTGACAACAGAAGTATCGGTAAAACTTTGTTCTTCCTAGCTAGCACGCACTGATTGTAAATGGAATTCTCCATACTTCCATTTACAATCAGCTGATAGTCCCATCTGGTTGGGTTCGGTGGACTTTGAACTCTAAACTAAACGTTCTGTGGATGGATGAATGAGTTCATTCATTCATTCATTCATCCATTCACCAAACGGTTAGCCGATGAGTTTTATCAGTGCATTGAAACGTTTCAGGCATCCCATTCTATCTTCCATGTAAGAAAATTAATTTTCAAAACTAAGTGGCCTATATTGCAGTCGCTATATTGTACCTGATGCTGACCATCCAAGTGATTTTAGTTCAAAGACGGTTCAAAGATGGGATTGGTTCCATATTCGCAACAAAGCTAGTATAACGGGAAATTGGTTAAAATTATAAAACTCGGCCGTAATCTCCAGATGAAGATCCATGTTAAGACAGAAATATCGCTCACTGAAAATCATCTTCACGATATCAGCATCGACAGATCGCTGCATTCACTAGGCATTTACTTCGAGAGATCACTTCAGATGAAGACCCATGTTTCGACAGAAATACTGCTCCTTGATAATCATCTTCACGATATCGATCGACAGATCACTTCATTCACTAGGCGTCTACGTTGCTACGTTGACACTTTGCATTTGCATGGCAATTTTGTTGATTTCTTTTCCTATTTAACTTTTAGAGGCTCCGTTGGGCAGCTCACCCAGATTCGGAAGGAGACGGCCAACTCCGACCAGCGGGCTGTGCGTAAGACACGTTCCCATGATCAGCTTGGCCCAGTGACCCTCAGAAGTCACTGTCTCAAGTGGAGGAGCCTACCGTCAGTCTGGCATTTGGCCGTGTCAGACTGATTTAGATTACTTCAAAGTATTGCTGGCTAGATAAATCTGATAAACTCTACTTAGACTAACTCTCTGATTTTCACTTTTTTGTTGGTTTTAATCTGGATGAGCTGCCGAGCTTTGGAGTTTGAGTATGATCCCGCTCAACAACCAGTTTGTGCGATGGAGGAGGTAAGTATGATACCAGGTACGTCTCTAAACCCATCCCCGGCTCCATGGAAGTGCCTCCACGAGGCGGGGCTGGAAACAAGATAGAGTATCGCCCATTTGCAGTGGGTTCTGTCTTGGCTGAACTTCCCATGAATATTATCAGAAATCCCTTTGAGTGCGACGTTCTTCTCTCACCAGTTTCTGTGATGAATTTTGTTTTACCATGTTGTCGAAATTAATTATCTGTCTTATACAGTTCTCGTAACTAGATCTGCTGGATAGAAATAATTTATTGTTGCATCGGTGGTGTTCATCTTAAATTACTTAAGATTTATTTCCTCCACTTCTACTTTTTTTCTACTTCTAGGTTTTTGAACTCAAGTTCTGGGTTAAAGTCCGATGACGGTCGCCACCTTCGTTGCCGTTGAACTAAAGCAGCTTGATATATTTTGATCCAGTCAAACCGTTTTTCAAATTCATCTGTTCAATTGCTCAAGGATGCGTAGGATGAATGAATGTTCCGAAAAGTGGCGCTGGTGAGGAAGATGATGGATAGGAGCAACCAAGCTGTAGAGAGTCTCATTCGTTTGTTCAAGAGTAAGCTACAATCAGGATACGGTAGTCTTGAGCTTCCTGCTCAGTCTGTGGATATCTTTACCACCGGTCGAAGAAATTTCCTTCCAACTTTTGTTCAATAAGAAAGTCAGGAGAAAGATTCAAATAACGCCAAACCAAAAGCCCGAGGAATGAAGAATTCATGTCCATCATTGGCATGTAACTCATGCCGGCTTCGATCAACCTCAACGCCGGAAAGCTTCTGTTATTCCAAATACTCGATACGTATTGTATTCCTAAAATCTGCGAGGAGTGCTTTTTAATAATTGGGCTTGATGTTAAATCCGTATTTTCCAGTGGTTAAAAGATCTTACAAGACGATGATATCGATTGATGCTTGAGTGAGAGTAAATGTTAGAGATTCTGATTTTCTGCTCTGACCGTAATGTTTGTGATCATAATAAACATCTGTGCAATTAATGACGTCTTACCTGTCAATGAGTTACTTTTTCCCTCTGAGATTCAAGAAATTGAGGAGGTCATGTAGCCTTATCTTCTTTGTTTTTTCAATCGCGCTCTAGTTCCATGCTGGAAATTTGTAAAGGAACAAAAAAGAGTTCAAAAGCATAAAAAGTTGAAAGGTCTTTGCCGCTTCATCGTCGTCTTGCAATCGCTCTTCCCTAAATTTGCAGCGGGAAAATTTATGAGCATGTCAATCCGCGCTACAGTAGAGCTTCTGGATGAGAGAAACTTCGACCACAAGTTATATTCAGAATGTGGTAGTAAACGTAGAGTTTCTAAGCTTGGCTAGATTCAGCACAAGTGCGATATGTATGCAGAAACACTAAGGTACAGTCTATGGTTGACATATACTCTCAACCCTACAAATATTGCAGAGACATTAGAGAGCCAAATCCATCGATTTAGATCTAGTTATAGAATGAAGCTTGCAAGAACTCATGTGAAAGAACTCATTTGCCAGGTGCAGACCAAGTCTTTTCTGTTTGGTAAAACTTCATGTTGCAGAAGTTGTGTCTTTCGGGAGTAAGCTTTATGTTTATCTCATTTTAGGAAATATCTCTATAAGATTAAAATTGTGTTTATTGATTCCTCCTCAACTGCACAATTACAACTGCCTACATTAGCAGATTGATAAAAATATAACCTCGTTGAAAGTCTAACCTAAAATTTACAGAAATAAACCATTAAACATAGCTGGACTTGGCAGACTGCTCATTTTCAACGTTTTTTCCTTTATATTCCTGGCTTCTTTTTATTCTTGCCACAAAGTGTCCTCCGCAGTCAAATATAGATTGGCAGTTAAAAAAGAGTGGATGGGTGTGAACAAAGAAAAAAGGGCAGGTGATTCAGAAGAAATTAAGAGATGACCTACCTTTCCATATACACTGATTGATCTACCGGATTGTACTTAAAATAAATCCCGATGCATCGGGTGAACTTGGATGAGAAAGTACCATATGAAACTTCGTGGCAACGTATTCCAGAGCAGGTAAACATCAATGTTTGCTCATATATAATAGCATATATCTAAGACTCACTTCGGCTTCTGCTTGCGACTCTTATGTGCATATTTTTATACTCAAATAGATGCCATAGTCTCATCAATATTTAGCTCCTGCATATAGCATTCACATGCACTAGCAGCATAATTATATGCCTGTCTAATAAGCTGGTGCTTTACATTCACTGCATTTCTAATAGTTGGCGTTCGATGACTACGGTCAGTTAAACCTCAATTCTTAAAAATAAAACACCTTTGTATTCACAATCAGTTGAAACTTTTTTATGCATGTTTGTTATACCAACCAACAGCACAAGCTACCTAATTTTAGTTCACTATAGGACAAAATTCTTCCGGGAAGATGGTAACAACCAACAATGACTCGAGAACATTCTATTTCAGCTCATATCTTAAGGCTTTGGTGTGGACCAACTGATATACAACTCTCACCTAAAATGAAGGTGTGGTGGGGCATCACTGCTTTGAATCGGAATTGGCTGAATGTGCATCAGATAGAATATATTGAATAACGGATTATCATCTTATAATTGAGTTTCTTGAACTGTATCTTCCATCGTCAGCATCTTCATCAATTTTGCTGGTAGGGAAACACTTCCAGCTTTTCATCTGTTGAGACGTTTCTTGTGTCTCAATTTTCATTAGTCAATTGTATATATCATTAAATTCATTCTATAGAATCATTTCCCTTTCATTGTCTTATCTTTAACATCAAGATTTTTAGTTCAGTAAGCTTAGAATCTCAGCTGCTCATTCCGCTTAAACTTTCAACCCTTCCAAGCATTTCTAGCAATGGAGGCCCCAGAGGAAATAACTGGAGCATGCTCCCTCCCAAGAACGAGAAGAAAAATTGTGATCAAGATAAGACCAGATACAAAATGGAAAAATGCAGAAGATATGGACGAAGTACCTGCGCCTTCTTCATCTCCTATGGCATCACAATCTGCAAATCCTAGTACAGCTGGTGTGTACTATTTCAACAAGAGAAAACTGGAGGAGAAACTGAATGTCTTGGCAACAATTCAAGGAGGTTCGAAAACAATAAGTACTTTACCTGATTCAAGTTCTGATGAGGAGAATGGACATGGAAATTTCTCCCTGATTGAACCTCTACAATCACTCAATCTATCCGAGCAAACTTCGTGCGATAAGTAAGCTGACTCTCTGAATTCTTTTGTTCCTGTACAGAACTTGAATCAATTGAAATCTTTCCTGGAAGAGCTCGTCTCATGGAGGATGCAAAGATGAGCACTTTCAGATCCAAATTTAAGATTTACTTGCTAACCTAAAGCACCTACTAGTAGATTATTGTTTTCTACGATTTCAAAGTTCAAAACTGCATGAAGAAATTAAGAAAAAATACTAGAAATATTTTTGTTACTTTCGATGTGATGCAAGTTACGTGATTTATCCACATTCTTATTCATTCATTGAAATCATCAGTTCCGTTTGCAGCAGGTTATTTTCATGTATTTTCTTTCTTCAGTAAAAACTCCATTACAGGACATGCTTTCAAATGAATATACTCTCTATGTGCTATCCTTTCGACATCATAACCCATGAACTATAATAGCAAAATGTAGAAGTTTTGATGTTCGATATTTGCTCCAACTCGAAGGCAGTAAAATTCTGAAAGCCTCCTTGTTTTTGTACTTGCCTTTCGGTGAAAGATCTTTGCTAACTCCTTGGAGAATTTCGCAGAGACGGACTGTCTATATTATACAAAGGAAAATCAGAACCGTACCCATCGTTCTCGGCCGTCAAGGTGAGTATGGATGTTGTGAAACCGGGGAAAGCTCCAGCAACCAAGAAGAATCGCAGCGAGTGATTCTACTGCAAAATCGACTGGAATCCAGAGTTCTTGGATGATGAACTGTATAACATCCACTTATGTACGAAATTTTATGAAGAAAACGTGGACCTGGAGTTGTATGTAAGTGCCATGTCATTCCTCATTCTAACACTATGATGATTAAAACTTTTAGAAATACACATACTCGTAGGTAAGTCGTGTAGAAACTTTCGTGCTTTATGCACCAAGTCGTCAGTAATAACAGGCCTGCGCCTGAACGTACATATGCATCTCAATTGAAGTACAAAATAGTGTACATAAATCAAAGTTCAAATCTCTTAGAAATACATTATGGTATCTTGAGAAAGTGTGCCAGAATTTCATAGCGTAAAGCTCTATACCTGAAAATCGATGATGCTCTATGTATTATGTATACTGATTCTATAAAATGTTGCACGAATCTGATGTAAAGAACTCTTATGTGCAACTGGTGGTTTCACTTTATAAAGCAGATAGGATTTCAAAATTGGCAGATGATCGAAGATCTTTCTGACCTCCATTCCATGTTTAAAATTGTCTTCATATTTTGAATCTGCATATGAGGTAGATTTAAGACACAAAAAATGAGCTCGAAGGGAAGATTTTATAGGAATAATGCAGTGTGTTCCTCAAGTCGCTTTCTAATAGCCAGTCTCCTCTACAGTGGTCTAACTATGGAATACTACCAGAAACTGGATACAGAGAAGGTTCAAATGCCAGTGCTTCTTTCACATCGAGGATTTTGGCAAATTTTTTTAACTCTCGTTTTGTGTACAACCCCACAGGAAGGCACCATGCTGAACTTCTCGAAACCAGATCAACCTCTAGAATTGGAATACTGTTTGGAAGTTGGAAAAATAGCTTTTCTTGAATCCCAATACATTTTACTCTTCCAAACTTTGTCAGAAGATCCGTGGACATGGGCACGTGAAAGACGAACTTCCACAGGCAAGTTGCCTCGTTCAACTGGAATATATGTTTGTTAGTGTGTGTATCGTTCTCAGCAACAAGGACAACGCCTTCCGAAGATGCTACTAGATCTGGCAGCATTAGGTGTTGACAGATTCGCATCGAGTTTAGATGATGGACGCGCGAAATATCCCCCATTCGCTTCCATGTGTCTGTCTTCACGTCATATCGCAGGATGAACCACATCTTCCCAGGAATTCGTCCACAAAAATCGTTTTGCGCATAAGCAACAAAATACATGCACCCATCGTACGTTACAGCATTTCTACTTCCCGCAAAGACAATATGTCGTGGAGGTGCACTACCTGCTGTCCATAAACCACTCTTCGAGTCAAACACTTGCACACGCAGCCCTGAACTAGCGACAATAACTTTGTAGCTCATCGTGGTATTATCCACGATCAGACCAAAACTCGCATACATTTTGGATATGCCCTGAGTCATGTCAAATGCCGGAAGGGTCTTGCACACCATGAGAATAGGATTGCATACAATGAGCTGGACATTGGAGGATTTCCTGGCGAAGAACGCAGAAGAGGCGTGTCCTTTTGATGATACTGGAGAAGTCTCCGAAGCACATGGTTCGACTCTAAAGCATATTAAACCTGCCTCCGATGCTACCATTTTTATATTCTCTGGGATTATATCGCTCTCTGGGAACCGGAAGATCTTTCCATATAGCTTTTTGCGGTTGCAAGTGTAGTTGGAGACGAGAGCAATGTTATCACTGTCATGAGTAGTACATATCCAGAGAGCTTTCCTTTGCTCTTTCTGTGCAGGACGACGTACAACATGCATAAAATCTGAAACAGCTGTCCTCCAGAACCTACTGACACCGCGCAAGCTTTGCACATCAGAATACTGGACCCCTTTCAAAATTTCGCAGAGCATGTCAATCGGCAGGCTGCTCAATCTATCCTCGTCATCTAGTTTCGCTGGTAATCTCCCCTTTGAAGGTGACCTCAGTTGCACTTTTTTGACTGCAGTCGAGTCAAGAAGACGGACACAAAGCAAGGAGGGATCTGGACCAAATTCCACTTCAAAAGATTGCTGCCCTTGAAAGGGCGATTCAAAGCAAGTAGACTCATGGACGGAAGTCGATCCCGATATCTGGGAAATGTCATCCATTTCTTGACACGGCTGCAAATTGCATGTGAGTGTGTTCTAGACTGGTGTAGTTTCAGTACGTAGAATCATAACCACCAACCATAACAAACCGACTAGCTTCAGTTCTCCACACACACAAACTCTGAAAGTGAATCATGTCTGGAAAAAGCAAGAAGTCTGTCCTATGAAACCAGATATGAAGCCCTGATTGGATCGTTGAACATGCTCCATCAGTTGTGCACGGGTGTGTACAAGGAATTCCTTTCATGACTTAGTTCTTCACAATCTAGAGCTCATGCTGTGTTCTTTTTCTATTCATCAACCCCCTGGTTGAGCACAGCCATGAGATGGAAGAGAGTGTGAGACTAATTGCGAATGACCAGGACAATGGGTTTAACAGACATGATTTAGATTGCATGAAGAGATTACCGAGCAGAAACGCTCTTGGCACAATTCTGTATCTCTTAACGGTAAACTAAGCACGTCATATTCAAACAACATGGTTAACTGATGCCGTAGGGGATTTGAAAGAACTGTCGGAATTTCACTATAAGGTTCAAAGACTGAACGTTAAATCTTCTAAGTTGTGATAAGTGTTGAGGTTTGGACTGGCGAGCCAACTCCTTGATTGTTCTGGAATACTGAGGCTAAAACTGATTTGAATCTTCTTGGTCTGTGTAAGGTAGAAAAGTTACATAATTATTTCCGTTGCAGAAGGTCAACTACGCATATTGGAGGAACAACTCTAAGAAACTGCATTGGATTACTAGCGGAGTGGACGTTGCTGGTAAGGCTCGAGAAGGAGATGATCTCCGTAGAAAGATCAGGAGTCTCAGATAATGAGTTTGAACATTTATAGAGATGTACACGTGGATCTCGTGTCCAAGTTTTCATAATAAAAAATTTAGTGAAGAATGTAAAGGTGACATACAAGAATGAGGAAAACGAAAGTGTTGTTTTGATAGTGTACATAATTCAGAATCATACGGTCCGGACTGCATCGACCAAGGAGTAGTAAATCTAACAAAATTTTAGTGCTTGACAGTTGATGATGATGATGAACAACAATAGCTGACGTGTATGACCGGTCATAAAAATATTGAATATGAAGCTGCTTTGCATGCTTGGACTTCATGTCCGATATAGTTACGTAAAACTTCTGCAACTTATGAGTTGACATGTATAAATTATCTATATAATTACTCTGCCTTGTTCTTTCGTAGAGGGTTTTTCCGTCGCGTATTCGTATCAACGTGTCTCCCGGTTGCTGTAAATATAGATAAACTGTTTACTGTTTGGAGATACCGACTTATAAATACGTATGGTAAACAATCATCCCTTTTATTCTGGATTTCCACTGCAGGAATTTGAAAGATTGGATCTACATCATCATTAGATAAATTTATCTTCATGTAACGAAAACACTCAATTTAAACTAACCAAAATATTTGAAAATGTCAAAGTTTTTTCAAAATTACCATCACTCTGGAATCTTCTAACCTCTCTTATTATCATCCTGAATTTATAACAAAATTACTTTCATTGTAGTTAGAATTGTCAGCAAAATGATTCATTGAAAAAGTATTTTCAGGTGCAAGAGCTAAAATCATCATATTTTGTCAAAGTTATAAATTTAATAAAATTTTATTAATAATAAAGTTGAAGTAAAACATCCTTTTCTGTTACAAAATTATACTTAAGTCCAGACTCATGAAAAGAAACGTTAATTTCCAAACATATCTTAAAAGTACACTTAAAAATTCAATCAATTTGGCTATGCAAAATGAAATTAAAATGATATATTTTTAATTTTCTATTATTATATAATTTTTGTATTACACTAAAATTTTCCAACTTCAAAAAATCAAAAATCATGTTTCATTTTTATTCTTTTCATTACATAACATTTACTTTTCATTTTTTATTTTTAAAAATCTTAATTTAAAATCAAATAAAATTATTAAAAAATTTCTTTGGCTTAAAATAAATATCAAACATTTTTTAATTAATAATTCTAATATTATGTTGAAAAATATACACAAGTTTCAAGTCACAAATACAAATCAATAAAAAAATATATAAATTAAAACTTATGATCATTTTTTCTATAGTATTTAAATATAACTTGGAATTCAAATCACATCAATAAGATCATGAAAAGAAATTTAATATTCAATATATATTAAAAATATAATAATTTTAATTTTTAATTTACTTAAAATAATAAATTTTAAAATTTTTTAATCCAAACATCTTTATTTATCATCAAAAAAACAAAAAAATCAAGTGTAATTTAAAACCTTGAATTTTATGTTTGACATTTGTTAAGGATGAAAAGTTTACAAATATCATAAAATTTTAAAAAATTACAAAATAATTTCATATTTTTTAGACAAAAAAGAAAAAAATTATTTAAAATTATTTTATTTTACAGAAAAAAACTAAATTTGAAAAATTTTTAATAAAAGGTAAAGAAATTATAAAAAATGTTAAATCTATTCAACCCAATTGATTTTTTCTGAATCTTTAACATGTGAGTGTAAGTCCGAAATAGGAATTTCACATAGATACACATGCAATCAAGAGTCGACACAGGAAATACATGGTTCACCTCAATGAGACTACGTCCACGGAACACACAGAGTCACTTTACTGAATAACCCTAATTGTGTTGCATAGAGCTTCTGCTAGCCCTCTTATATAGTAGTACCAGCCCTAGTCTAACTAATTATAGTCAAACTAACCAGAGTTACTCAAGACCTGAGTTAACTCCTAACAATCTCCCCCTTGACTCATGTCTTGGGGTCTATAACTCTTGTTATCCATATACATACTCAACAGGAAGTCCTAGAAAGAAACCTAAAGCATAGGTTCTCTTGTAAACAAGGATTAACTAGAACTAAGCAGTATCCTAACTAGGAAGGAGTAAAGCATATACAAGAATCAAACAATTGCTAGAGTAACTCTACTAATGCTCCTTGTGCAAAACCTGCATAGTAGCACATTGCCTCCTGAAACTCTTTAACAGAATAACTTTGGTCAATGCATTAGCTAGATTGAGTATACCGTCAATCTTGACTAGCTCAACCTTCCTATAAGAAACTGCATCTCTAATAAAGTGATATCTGATGTCGATGTGCTTCACTCTGCTATCCATCACTTGATTTGCTGCAAGATGTAAGGCACTCTGACTATCATAATGGAGATTTATAACATCATTTTTTAATCTCATCTGGTGATAAGTCTATTTAACCAAATAGTCTCCTTTGCTGCTTCCGTTGCTGCAACATATTCGGCTTCCTTAGTTGACTAAGCTATGCACTTTTGCAAGGAAGATCTCCAACTAACGCACCCACCTGCAAGTGTAAACACATACCTAGTTGTAGACTTCCTCTTGTCTAGATCTTGTCCATAGTCAACATCAATGTAACCCAACAAGGATTTGGCATTGTCCAATAAACCATCAAACAAAAGACCATAATCCTTAGTACTCTTGAGGTACTTGAGAATCCACTTCACAGCTTCCCAATGTAGCTTCCCTGCATTTGACATGTACCTGCTCATCTTGCCCATAGCTCGAGCAATATCAGGTCTAGTGCACACCATCAAATACATGAGGTTGCCCACCGTCTTGTCATAGGGAATTGACGACATCTTTACTCTCTCGGTTGCATCAATTGGACATTGAGCTATTGAGAGCTTAAAAAATGCCGCAAAAGGAGTCCACACTCCTTTAGAGTCTACCATGTTAAAGCTCTGAAGCACACGCTCAATGTATTTGCCCTGACTTAATCATAGCTTCCTCTTCTTCAAATCCCTGTGAACATCCATACCCAATATCCTCTTGGACTTACCCAAATCCTTCATCTTGAATGCAGATTTCAGTTGACTCTTGCATCTATCGACGTCGGATTGTTCCTTTGCCAAAATGAGCATGTCATCCACATAGAGTACTAGAATAATGAAGCTAAAGATCTCATTATTCACCTTCTTCATGTATACACATGGATCAAACACACTCCGTGAAAATCCTTGTGCTATCATGAACTCATCAAACCTTGCATTCCATTGCCTAGGAGCTTGCTTCAATCCATATAGAGATTCGAGTAATTTACAAACCAACTTCTTTTGACCTTTCTTCTCATAGCCAATAGGTTGTCTCATGCTACATGCGAGAAGACTTTGTTGTAGTCCACACCTTTCTCTTGTTTGAAACCCTTAGCCATCAACCTGGCTTTGAAGATCCTCTTCTCTTCATCCGCTGGATTATCCTTCAACTTGTACACCCACTTGCTATCAACCAAAGGTTGATCCTTTGGAAGCTCCACTAGCTCCCAAGTCTTGTTCTCAATAAGCGTTTGCATCTCACGCTCCATAGCAATATCCCACTCAAGCTTATTGATAGAGGCTTGAGCTTCTCTATATGAGCAAGGTTCGCTTTCTTCCAAGATCAATGCATTACCATCATCATTCTCAATTACAAGATCATGATCCTCAAGAATAGATGAATCACCCATGTTCCATACCTTTCGGAAGCTCTACTAATCCGATTTGATAATCCCCTAGTAGATGGATCTTGTTGATCTTCATCGTTTTGTGCTCTGTCTTGAGGCTCACCAACGACAACTTGCTCCTCCAATTTCTGTTGTTCAAGAATTTGCTCCATCTGTTTTGGAGCTTCTCCTTGTGGCGCATCATTAAATCCATAATGATCAATCTCCGTCTCAACAACATGCGTGAGTGGAGATTAACCCCTATCAATTAGGGGAGCATAAGATATCTCGCCCTCTTTCAATGATCTGGGCTCATAGAAAGAAACATCCCTACTGACAATCAACTTTACAAGCTACAGTATCCCATAGCCTATAACCTTTCACACCACTTGCATATCCAAGAGAATGACACTTCTTGGATGTAGGATCCAACTTGGTGTTATTCTCCTTAGGTATGAAAGGATAAGCAGTACAACCAAAAATTCTCAAACGAGTATAATCAGCCCTCCCTTTGTGCATCAATTCAAATGGTGTCAAGAAATTGATTGCACTTGAAGAAAACAGATTTACCAAATACACTGTGGTATTAACAGCTTCAGCCTAGAATTCATATGGTAAACTAGATTGGCTCAACATACTACGCACCTTCTCCAATACTGTTTGGTTGAGCCTCTCAAAAACAACATATTGTTGTGGAGTATAAACCATGATGAGATGACGAGTGATCCCCTCCTCTTTGTAATAACTTCTAAACTCCTCAGAAGTATACTCCCTCCATTATCCAAACGTAGATATCTCACCTTGTGACCAGTCTGAGTCTCAACTTGGGCTCTCCAACTTTTGAAAGTTGCAAAGACTTCAAACTTTTGTGTGAGAAAATAGACCCACACAAATCTTGAGTAATCATCAATAAACGATACATAGTACCATTTCCCAGAATGCGAGGCTTTGGGAGAGGGTCCCCATACGTCATTATGTACATACTCAAGTAACTCTTTGGAACTATGAGTTCCAACACCAAAGACTTTTCTATGTTGCTTGCCCATGACACAATGCTCACAAAATTCCATGTCAACTTTACCTAAACCAGGTAACAAGCCCCTATCACGAAGGAAGGTCAAATACCTATTACTCGTGTGTCTCATTCTAGAATGCCAAACATGAGCCATCTCACGCCGAGATATGGTAAGATTGACTTCAGCACAAATGGTATTGCCCTCTAGCACATACACATTTCTATGTTTGTGTCCTCTTAAGATAATCTTATCATCTACTCTCACCTCAAGTACTCCTTGTTTAGAACTTCACTCAAGGCCTTTTGAATCTAACATTCCAAGATAGATAAGATTCTTTCTCATTTCAGCTATAAACTTGACGTGAGTCAACGTACATTTGACTCCATGAAACATGTGAATCTGGACAAATTCAACACCTTTAATCCTACAAGGTTGATCATTTCCCATAAGAACTAAACCGTTTGATATTGAGAAAGTATGAAAAAACTCTCTAATGTAACAAATATGATAAAAACAAGCACTATCGAGAATCCATATATCACCATCGCCCTTTGGTGAGTTGCATAGGGTATACCTCTAGCTTCATAGTCCATCTTCGAGCAAGTCTGTTGGTCCGAAAGTCAGGAATACAATGAGAAGCAATATGCAATCAAGAGACGAGGCAAGAAATACGTGGTTCACCTCACTGAGGCTACGTCCACGGAACACACAGAGTCTCTTTACTTAATACCCTGATTTACGTTTGAGAGCTTACACCTTGACCCTCTTATATAGTAGTACTAGCCCTAGCCCTAGTCTAACTAAACATAGTCAAACTAGCCAGAGTTACTCAAGACCTGAGTTAACTCCTAACAATCTCCCCCTTGACTCATGTCTTGGGGTCTCTAACTCTTGTCACCATATACATACTCCGCGGGAAGTCCTAGAAAGAAACCTAAAGCATTAGGCCCTCCTGTAAACAAGGATTAACTAGAACTAAGTCATAGCCTAACAAGGAAGGAGTAAAGCATATACAAGAATCAAACAATTGCTAGCGTAACTCTACTAGTGTTCCTTGTGCAAAACCTGCATAGTCGCACAATGCCTCCTGAAACTCTCTAAAGGAATAACTTTGGTCAAAGAATCAGCTAGATTGAGTTTACCGTCAATCTTGACTAGCTCAATCTTCCTATCAGAAACTGCATCTTTGATAAAGTGATATCTGATGTCGATGTGCTTCACCCTGCTATCCATCACTTGATTTGCTGCAAGATATAAGGCACTCTGACTACCACAATGGAGATTTACAACATCCTATTTCAATCCCATCTCAGTGATAAGTCTATTCAACCAAATAGCTTCCTTTCTTTGCTTCATTTCTTTGCTACATATTCGGCTTCCGTAGTTGGTGAGCTATGCATACGCAAGGTAGATCTCCAACTAATGCATCCACCTCCAAGTGTAAACACGTACCCAGTTGTAGACTTCTTCTTGTCCAGATCTTGTCCATAGTCAGCATCAACATAAACCAACAAGGTTTGGCATTGTCCGATAAACCATCAAACAAAAGACCATAATCCTTAGTACTCTTAAGGTACATGAGAATCCACTTCACAACTTCCTAATGTACCTTCCCTGGATTTGACATGTACCTGCTCACTTTGCCCATAGCTAGAGCAATATCAGGTCTAGTGCACACCATCAAATACATGAGGCTGCCCACTGCCTTGTCATAGGGAATTGACGACATCTTACCTCTCTCAGTTGCATCAATTGGACATTGAGCTGTTGAGAGCTTAAAATGTGCCGCCAAAGGAGTTCACACTCCTTTCAAGTCTTTCATGTTAAATCTGTCAAGCACACGCTGAATGTACTTACCCTGACTTAACCATACCTAATATCCTCTTGGACTCACCCAAATCCTTCATCTTGAATGCAGATTTCTCTCACCTGTAACAAAGTATGCTACAATTTGTCTGGTATGTGCACTTGCTACGATATTTGGTCTAGTTATGGATCAGATGGATGTTGTCACGGCTTTTCTATATGGATCTTTGGAGGAAGAAATCTACATGAGACAACCTACAAGCTATGAGAAGAAAGGTCAGGAGAAGTTAGTTTGTAGATTGCTCAAATCTCTATATGGATTGAAGCAAGCTCCTAGGCAATGGAATGCAAGATTTGATGAGTTCATGAAAGCACAAGGATTTTCACAGAGTGTGTTTGATCCATGTGTTTACATGAAGAAGGTGAATAATGAGATCTTTAGCCTCATTATTCTGGTACTCTATGTGGATGACATGCTTATTTTGGCAAAGGAACAATCCGACGTTGACACATGCAAGAGGCATTCGTTGTAGTCAACACCTTTTTCTTGTGTGAAGCCCTTAGCCACCAACCTGGCTTTGAAAATCCTCTTCTCTTCATCCACTGGATTATCCTTCAACTTGTACACCTACTTGCTATCAACCAAAGGTTGACCCTTTGGAAGCTCCACCAGCTCCCAAGTCTTGTTCTCAACAAGCGATTGCATCTCACGCTCCATAGCAATATCCCACTCAAGCTTATTGATAGAGGCTTGAGCTTCTCTATATGAACAAGGTTCTCCTTCTTCCAAGATCAACGCATTGCGATCATCATTCTGAGCTTCAATATCAAGATCCTCAAGAATAGATGAATCAGCCCATGTTCCATATCTTTTGGGAGCTCTACTAATCTGATTTGATGATCTCCTAGTAGAAGTTCCTGGTTGATCTCCATCGTTTCGTGATGTGTCTTGAGGCTCAGCAAAGACAACTTCCTCCTCCAATTCCTGTTGTTCAGGAATTTGCTCCATCTATTCTGGAGCTTCTCCTTATGGCGCATCATTAAACCCATAATGATCAATCTCCCCCTCAACAACATGCGTGAGTGGAGATTTGCCCTTGTCAGTACGGGGAGCCTGAGATATCTCCCTCTCTTTCAATGATCTGGGCTCATCGAAAGAAACATCCCTACTGACAATCACCTTACAAGCTACATGATCCCATAGCCTATATCCTTTCACACCACTTGCATATCCAAGAAAACAACACTTCTATGTAGGATCCAACTTGGTCTTATTCTTCTTAGGTATGAGAGGATAAGCCCTACAACCAAAAATTCTCAGACGACTATAATCAGCCCTCCATTTGTGCCTCAATTCAAACGGTGTCAAGAAATTGATTGCACTTGAAGAAAACAGATTTACCACATACATTGCGGTATTTACAGCTTCAGCCCAGAATTCATATGGTAAACCATATTGGCTCAACATACTACGCACCTTCTCCAATACTGTTCGGTTGAGCCTCTCAGAAAGAGCATTTTGTTGCGGAGTATAAACCGTGGTGAGATGATGAGTGATCCCCTCCTCTTTGCAGTAACTTCTAAACTCCTTTGAAGTATACTTCCCGCCATGATCCGAACGTAGATATCTCACCTTGTGACCAGTCCGAGTCTCAACTTGGACTCTCCAACTTTTGAAAGTTGCAAAGACTTCAGACTTGTGTGTGAGAAAATATACCCACACAAATCTTGAGTAATCATCAATAAACGATACATAGTACCACTTCCCAGAATGTGAGGCTTTAGGAGAGGGTCCCCACACATCACTATGTACATACTCAAGTAACTCTTTGGAACTATGAGTTCCAACACCAAAGACTTTTCTATGTTGCTTGCCCATGACACAATGCTCACAAAATTCCATGTCAACTTTACCTAAACCAGGTAACAAGCCCCTATCACGAAGGAAGGTCAAATACCTGTTACTCGTGTGTCTCATTCTAGAATGCCAAACATGAGCCATCTCACGCCGAGATATGGTAAGATTGACTTCAGCACAAATGGTATTGCACTCTAGCACATACACATTTTTATGTTTGTGTCCTCTTAAGATAATCTTTTCATCTACTCTCACCTCAAGTACTCCTTGTTTAGAACTTCACTCAAGGCCGAGATCTGGTAAGATTGACTTCACCACAAATGGTATTGCCCTCTAGCACATACAGATTCCTATGCTTGTGTTCTCTTAAGATAATCTTATCACTTTTTCTCACCTCAAGTACTCCTTGTTTAGAACTCCACTCAAGGCCTTTTGAATCTAACATTCCAAGAGAGATCAGATTCTTTCTCATTTCAAATATAAACCTGACATGAGTCAACGTACGTTTGACTCCATCAAACATGTGAATCTGTACAGATCCAACACCTTCAATTCTACAGGGTTGATCATTTCCCATAAGAACTAAACCGTTTGATACTGAGAAAGTATGAAAAAACTCTCTAATGTAACAAATGTGATAAGAACAAGCACTATCCAGAATCCATACATCACCAACACCCTTTGGTGAGTTGCATAGGGCATACCTCTGGCTTCATAGTCCATCTTCGAGCAAGTCATCCTCATCAAAATCTTGAGCCACATTGGCCAAAGGAGGATAAGTAGCCTTGGTCTTCACACGGCATTCTTTCTTAAAGTGATCACTCTTGCCACACTTCCAACAGACCACCGTCTTCCTATCTTAGGATTTACCCCTAGACATGGATCTACCTCTAGATCCAAACTTCTTCCCATCCTTCTCATTCCTTGATTTTGACCGTCCACGAGTCACATTCAGTGCCGTACCAGATGAAGAGGATGGAGTAGAGGGCAACATCATCTTCTGTTGTAGGTCATCAGTCAAGAGAGCACTTACAACCTCATTATAAGTGATCGTTTGTCTATCACGATGGAGCAACACTCGTGACAATGACTGATATGATGCACGTAATGAGCTTAACAGATGAAGGGCCTTCCTCTCATCAGTTCTCTCCTCTCCAAGATTCTGAAGATCAATAACAAGATCACCAAATGCATCAATGTGATCTTGGATCTTCGTATCTGTATCTTTCATCTTGAAGCTTATCAACTTCAAGGAGGTGTACAAACTGTTTCACAACTCTTTACGATGAAACCGTCGTTAAAGAGCCTCAAACAACAACGTACAATTGTCAAACTCATCAACTTGCTTCAGAACTGAAGGTTGTAGATGGAGTATAACAATACTCACTGCATGCTCTTGAAGGTCCTTCAAGTCTTCATCATCAAATGTAGAGGGTTTAGGCCTCAATGACTTGCCCAAACCGGAAGCCTTCAACTTGCCTTTAACTTGCCTCTCCCATAGAAGATAATACCACGCCCATCGTATTTGACAATGTCAAATCCGGTTCCTCCTGTCTTCATGACTGCCATCTCGCTTCGTCTAGGCGCTGAACTCTTCCCTTGTGTCATTCGATTGTCAAATGGAACCTCCAAACTTGACTTCTTCCCACTCATATGAGAATAAAGGAAATTTACCCTGGGTCGAATCTCTTAAACCACAAGGGATATTGCTCCTCTGCTTGTGCCAATTCTTCTTAGCACTTCGCAAATTCTCATCCGAACAAAATCACGAAACAAAGTCCTCTAATTTTTAGGATACATTAGCAGTTGTCTATCCTTAATCCAAAAAATCCTCCTCCATAACATCAAGCACTCAAACCCTAAGACCTTTGAAAGCTCGAAAATAGACTATGCCGCTCCTCGTGCTAGTGAGGAGAACCGTCGACTTCCATTTACAGCGCAGCCCCTCCGAAAGTTTGGAAAAAACTGACATGTGCATGTATGGCTGATCACAGCAACCTTAGGTTTCACTGTAACTTGCATGCTTGTTCCCGCCAGCCAAACATGAAACGATCACCTAGACACGAACACGAAAGACAACAATGAAGGCCAGTCGGTATGTATTGCTTCGCCACTTCGAAGAGAAAAAAATAAGCCTTGTCGTATGAGGCCACCTCTTCCGGTACAAGATCGGATAAAGAAGTCTGCTACGTCCTTCAAATCACCTCTAGCATCCCGGAACACCAAGAAGTGCGAAGGCCGAGAGGGCCCCAAAACCTGTCACCGTGAGCCCAGTAGATCCTTGCTATTTCTCAATCAACATCGTCCCAAGAGCAAAAGCGAAGTACTGACAACCGTATCGTTAGCCTCTGAACTAGAAACAAGAGATGACCAGCCCTCTTGACTCGTGACGGTAGACCAGACTCAACAAAGTGATAATCAGCGAAGGTGACGATGATGCACCACTCAAGCTAACAAGGGATGCACGGCCTCATGCACAACGAGAAGATGAACGCCCTTCGACACCCCTACGCAGCATGTGCAACCAAATCAGGCGTGCACAAATCGCGACACCTCTGTCCGATGCCCTCAAGCCAGGCTCATGTGTCCGATCTAGCACAAGCGATCGGATTTCAAGGGGTAAAATCCCTGTGTTTTGCTATCCCTACTCTTCTGCTGAAAACTCTGCTCCACTTTCATCGCCCCGACTGCCCAAAACCCTTTCTTCAGCGCTGCAGCTCCGCTACACTCCCGCTCTGATACCAATTGTTGGTCCGAAAGACAGGAATACAATGAGAAGCAATATGCAATCAAGAGACGAGGCATGAAATACGTGATTCACCTCATTGAGGCTACGTCCACGGAACACAAAGAGTCTCTTTACTGAATATCCTGATTTCTGTTACATAGAGCTTCTGTCAACCCTCTTATATAGTAGTACTAGCCCTAGCCCTAGTCTAACTAAACATAGTCAAACTAGCCACAGTTACTCAAGACCTGAGTTAACTCCTAACAAAGTCATCCTCCTCATCAAAATCTTGAGCCACATTGGCCAAAGGAGTATCATTAGCCTTCGTCTTCACACAACAATCCTTCTTAAAGTGACCACTCTTGCCACATTTCCAACAGACCACCGTCTTCTTGTCTTGGGATTTACCCTTAGACATGGATCTACCTCTAGATCCATACTTCTTCCCATCCTTGTCATTCCGTGATTGTGACCGTCCACGAATCACATTCAGTGCCGTACCAGATGAAGAGGATGGAGTAGATGGCATCATCATCTTCTGTTGTAAGTCATCAGCCAATAAAGCATTTATCACCTCATTGTAAGTGAGTGTTTGTCTATCACGATGGAGCAACACTCATGACAATGACTTATATGAAGCAGGTAATGAACTTAACAGATGAAGGGTCTTACTCTCATCAGTTATCTCCTCTCCAAGATTTTGAAGATCAATAACAAGATCACCAAAGGCATCAATGTGATCTTGTATCTTCATACCTGAATCTTTCATCTTGAAGCTCATTAGCTTCAAGGAGGTGTACAACTTGTTTTATAACTCTTTGCGATGAAAGAGATAGCTGAAGAGCCTAAAACAATAAAGTACAATTGTCATACTCATCAACTTGCTTCAGAACTTAAGGTTGTAAATGGAGTATAACAATACTCATTGCTTGCTCCTAAAGGTCCTTCCAGTCTTCATCATTGAATATAGAGGGTTTAGACCTCAATGTCTTGCCCAAACCAAAAGTCTTCAACTTGCCTTTGACTTGCCTCTCCACAGAAGATAGTCACCACATCCATCATATTTGACAATGTCAAATCTGGCTCCTCTTGTCTTCATGATTGCCATCTCCCTCCGTCTAGCCCTTGAACTTGTCCCTTGTGTCGTTCGGTCATCAAATGGAACCTCCAAACTTGACTTCTTCCCACTCATGTGAGGAAAATATGAAATTTATCCTAGGTAAAAATCTCTAAACCAGAAGAGATACCGCTGCTTTGCTTGCTACTGCTACTGCCATAAACAACAAAGGCACATGTGCAATTCCCTTCGACACATGTGTGCACACATGTTCTTCCTTCCTCTCCATACCACGTAAGAAGAAGAGCCATGCCACTATTTGAAGTCCACATTGTGGAAATCAGAAGTTGTGTCAGCCACAATGCAAGAATCTGTCATCGAATGTAAAGCAAAATAATAGACCCTAGTCACTTCCCTCGGCGGACTAATGCACCACCAACTCATCGGCCTCGTCGCCCGCTGTTCCAATCAAATTCTACACCATTCTAAGGTCCTCCAGAAAGATGCGGGCCACGACCAGTTCTCAAATGCAAATAGCACAAGAGTTTAAATGTGTGCTCTCTATGACTCCACTCCGCCAGACCTCGTCCACAAACTGCCCGAATTTCACCTCCTCCCTTCTTGAGCCAGTGAGAGAGCGCATGTCGTTTGCTGCTACTACGACAACTGTTATCTACGTCGAATGACTTTGCGTGATCCGAAATAGGAATTTCACTGAGAAACACATGCAATCAAGAGTCGACACAAGAAATACGTGGTTCACCTCAATGAGGCTACATCCACAGAACACACAGAGTCACTTTACTGAATAACCCTAATTGTGTCATAGAGAGCTTCTGCTTTAATATTAATTTTTAATATTACAAAATAAAAATTAAGTTTAAAATAAGATCATAAAATGAAATAAAAGATAAATAATTATATAACTTTTTAAAATTAAATTTAAACTTTATTGAAAAATATATGATTTTTTTTTTATCTAAAAAATTTCTAATTTTATTTTATTTTATTTTTTGTTGTAAGTTATTTCAAAACATGTATATTTGAATGATTTTTTAACTTTTAATTCAAATTTTTTAAGTAAAAATTTATTTCATAAAGTTAACAGTTTTGAAAATAAAAATGATTAATCAATAAATTTAAAAATATGAAGGTATAACTTTGAAATTTTTTGTTTTTAATTCTTCACAATTTCAAGTTGATAAGTTGTGAAATTTTAAACCTTTATCAAACATCAAATTTTTATTTATTGGCCAATAGCCATTTTAAAATTATGATAAATTATATATTTAAGCCTATTTTATTTTTATCAATTAATTTATTTTTTATTTTGTATTTTAATATGGTCATATTTTTATAACATAGAATTTTCAAAAACTTACACTTTTTATTTCAAAGTTAAATATTTCATTCAAAAATATGCCACTTGATGGAAATTATGATTAAATATTCTAATAAAAAAAATTCAAATATTAACAATTTTATGTAATTTTAATTTTTTATAAGAAAATTGATCGTTAAATTTTTGGTGTTTAAAATTTCAATTTGTTATTAAAAACTTCCTATACAAAACACTTTGAAGAATGTGTAATGATTCTAAGAAACATAATATTTTATTATATAAAAATGATGCATATTATATAGTAATTATTATTTATAAATAAATAATAATAGAAAAATAAATATTTTTATTATTAAATGAATATTTTTAAAAAAAAAAAATCAAATAAGTTAAATATTTATTTATTTATTATTTCAATTATTATTTATATTTAAAAATAATCAAAAAATTTAATATCTATCCAATATAGCATGAAATTTAAATAATATTTTAACTAATAAATTGTCATTTCTTATTGCAATAGAATGCAAATTATCAGGAAAATAAAAATTCCAAAGGAGTTTTATCTATCAATTTTATTTCTCTCTGTTTTTTTTCAGCTATAGGATTATTTTTAATAAAATTATTAAATATTTATTTTATTTTTATAATTATTTTAAAAGAACACCTAAACATTGAAATCTTTAATCAAAACATGACAAATGTTAGGGTATTTTAATTGAAAGCTTTTATAATAAATTGTCTGTTTAATAAAGCAATCTTGTTTTTAATTTACAACATGATTATAACATATAGATCATAAATTTTTGTTTCAAGCATTTTTTTCTGTTTGCAAATATTTAGATCCTCGCAATTGGAAAAAGTGTTGGAACAAATATTTAAAATTAAGCTTTTAAAACTTATGGAATAAAATAGTAGTCACTTTTATTCTATAGAGATTGTGTGAGACAATCAAACAATAGTTTTACAATGTAATAAGATGAATTTTTCTCAAGCCAAGGATTTGGCACAACATATTGGCTTTAAACTCTTAGCAATAAACGAGAAAAAGGTAGGTAAGAACATTAAATAAACAAATGTTTCAATACTATTGACAAAATTGAAATTTATTAATAATTTGACCATGATTTTATATCATCAAATTGAGCAATGAGATATGAGACAATGGAGAGTATTTTGAATGTGGATATACACTCCCATGCAGTGGTCTATCATAACAAGTCACCCATGACAGTGGTGAATCTTGTGGGTAAGCCAAGAGTTGCATTACCCAAGTTGTTGAGTTATCCATCTTCCCATGTCTATAGAGAGTGAAGACTTGGATTTGTATGGGATTCTCGCTTGCAGCGATTGATGGAACCCAACGCTGAAGAGAAAGAACGAGCTATGGGATTTTGTATTGGTACTACAACAGTACAATATCTACATTGTCCGAGGGTTCACGATGTTTGAAAAAATTATATTTGACATAAATATGAATGAAATAAATAAAAAATTCAATGAAATAAACATAATACACAATTTTGATCATTGTTTGTTTGCATATGCCCAATTTAAATCATCAATTTAACAATCATGTTTGAATATATATAAATTATTATTACACTGTTTGATTCTGATTTAAGATATGTTATGTTATTAATATATGTAATTTTAAATGATATATTTTGATGAGATAAAAGAATATCATCATCTATATAATTTTCAAATATATTTTTTATAAAAATTATATAAAAGTTGTTCAAATACATTGAAAAGTTATTCATATGAAATTTACAATGCTAAAAATTATTTCAAATAATATTATAAAATTAAAAATATTTTTTCTAAATATAATATGTAAAAATATCCTAGATTTTTATTTGATTTTTTAAAAAATTTCTTAACTATGTGATATTTTCGTATATTTTAATGGCGGAATAATATCATATTTATGGACGTGATATTCATTCTAACTATGAATCGTAAAGTCTAAACATCCATCACTTCTTCTTTTTTTTCTAAAATATTAGTATTTACATTGGGACCTTTGGATTCCAAACAAGTCAATGCATGAGATGAGGCGTTTGTAATAGCACAAACTTCTAGGAAAAATATGATTCAAAGGATGATGAGGTATGTTGGGTTAGAAGCACATAGTATAAAACATAATAAGAGAATAACTTTTGGATTTTTAAATAATTGCTTTTTACTTCTTTATTTTTTAAACTATTATCAAAAATTTACTCGCTTATAATTATTCTATAAGTGCAATTCAATAGGAGATACATCAAGAGATAATTGGCAAGACTTTTTGTTATGTTAGATCGTGAAAGAAGTGTTATTAAACTATTCTAGTTTTGTGAGTGAGGCGTGAATTGAGGAAAAAGAAAGCATTATAGATTAAATACTAATAAACACATTTTAGTCATTAATTATTTATGACTAATAACTTGTAAATTCTAGTCTAGAAAAAATCATTCACACATATATTCTCTTATATCACACAATTGAATGAGAATAGTTAGTCATTATTCGGACCACCGAACATTGGAATCATTAATTGGAAAATAATGAATTTGTGATAGAAATCGATTACAAATCATTAATATATTTGAAATTCATAAAATAATTCTAAAATGATAAATTCAATGAACAGAATGATGTAACAATTTAACATAAAAATAGTGTATATAAATAATATATATGATAAAAATTATTGAATGAAATAATGAACTAAATCACGCCATGCAAAATAATTCGGATCAAAGATGCTCACAACACAATTTTTGAAATTGCAAATTGGCATTGCACAAATACGGCAGTAGATTTAGGTGAACTGAATCGAATGGATGAGATTTTGAAGTCAACCAAGCAAATGTCTTGGGGGTGGACATGTGGTCACCATGATGGTGCAGACCCTGCAGAAGCACCCTAAGCTTGACGTGTGGGAGACATGGGGATTGGGCAGACGGTGGATATCATCGGCAAGGGGCTAAACCGGGCGGAGCATAGTCTTAGGGGACGAGAGCAGATTGGGCTTGTGGAAACTGGTGGAAAACAAGGGCATGGAATCTATCGGTTGAATCTCAGACAAAAGAGATGGTGGGAAGCTGAAAAGCTCAGAGTGACATGGTCCGAGGCCGGAAGTGGGTGCAAAAGGGATGTCTACGCTTTAACTTTCCACCATCGTTGTCCTGGTATTGAGTTTGCTCGTTGGAAATACCAACGACGGAAGGGGCTGACAGAGTGCGGGGAGAGATACGGTGGGGGTGAGCAGGTCTTGCTCAATAGCCCCTTAGGCGAGGAGCAGGCAGATTGGCAGCCATGGCGCTGCGACTGCCTTCGGGAGCAGCAGCAGCGGGTGTTGTCACTCTGTCGTCGAAAGATGCTTTTGGATTCTTGAGGACTTGTCCTCAGGTGCGAGTGGGGTCTTGTACCTTTAGAGGAGTCGCTAGCTGGAATGTTGTGCGAGCCGTTGTGGATAACTCTCCGAATGTCAAACAACGAGCCAAGCTTGCCGCATCCAGAGTTGAGAAGGTTGTTATCAGAGAATCAGAAAAGCCTCTAGGTGGGTGTGTTTGAAGTCCTCCTGCGCACAATCTGGATTAGTGATGTAACATCACCGTGAGACTTTTCGTGGTATTTGGTGAAATTTTTCCAAGAATGCAAAATTAACTTTCGGCGACATGGGTCTTCACCGTGAAATTGTCGAATTGCTCGGACAGTACTGTCGATGCACTGCGATTTTCAGGTTATCTTGACAAATTGAATTGAACTGAATAATTATTGCAGAAAACAGTCCGCGAGATACGGAGAGACTGCAGAGAGTCAGGCGGGCACATTGACTTTTCCTGTGGTCTTGGAGGAAAGCTAAATTCTTCAAATATCTGAAGTTGCTTAGTCTGTGAATTGTCTGGTGCAGCGGAATATATGAGGTTGCCAGCAAGCCAGTACTCCGTTTTGGATGCAGAGCGGATTGAGCGTGTTGATGAGAATTCGTTTCGGTGTTATGCTCCTCGTCTGAAGTTTTTCAATTTCGAAGTTGGGCCTGTGCTGTTAGTGCGTGTGGAGGAGCAACCGGATGGCTGCTGCATCAGACTTCTGTCGTGCACCGTGAGTATCTTGTGCTGCAATTCAACTAATTGGAAATTTGATTCCTCGATCAGCCCACTCTGCGACCAACAAGCAGAGAATGCTCATAGTTCCTATGAAACTGTCAAATTTGTAGATCTCAGACACAGGATGTCTTGTCTACATTTGAGTATATTTTAGTTCTTGGAATGGAATTTGGAAAGTTCGTCTCATATATCTTGATTGCTCATACCTGCATTTCATCTTTTATTGGTGATTTGTTGAATGGAGAATGCAATAGCAAGAGTTTGACATAGCATATTCAATCGATTTTCTTCTGTGCTACACAGCTGGAAGGATCTCCAATTGTGGTAGCACAAAATCAGAAGTTTACTGGTGAGTCTAACGTCTCTGATTCTCACCTATATTTTCCTCCTGCTTGAGCCACCGCATTTGGTTCTAAGATGAGCACCGTCATCATTAAGATGAGTTACTTTGTACTTCTTGTGCTCCTTAACTGGTAAACCCTGTTAGAGAAACGCGCAGTAGGTATAAGGAATGATGCATCTGTTTTTTATCTCGTTTATTGATTGTAGTCGTAGTTGTCTGCCACGAAGTAACATTAGGACTTGAAGAATCTGAAGTTCTAGTTTGCGAGAAGCTGACTGTTTGATGTGTCGGTCATTTACAATCATGTGCTTACTGTTTTTGGCTGTGACGAATGTTTGCAGCTTCAATGGTGAATAGAGTTTCTTATAGAGATAGCAAGGAATCATCAACGGACAAGGAACTGATTTCAGATACAACGATACAGGTGTGTACATCATATCTCCAGAGTTTTCTTTGAAGGATCTGTCTAAATTTCAGACAACTTTTGCCTTTTACTTATGTTGAAGCTTTGAGTCTAAGCCATTGATGTCAAAGGGGTTCAAGGACACGGAAAAAATGTAAGGTGATTCTATGCTCTGATCTGCTCCATGGATTCATTCTGTTTTGCTCAAGATCCCTGTCAAAGAAGCTATCAAATGTATTTGTACAATATGCTACGCCGCTTGGACAGCTAGATGGACAGAAAAGTATTGATTGCACGTCACTGTCTACTGTCTTCTTTGTTCTTAGGTTTATAACCGCTGAAAGAAATGTCGGGTTGCATTTTTCATGAAGTAATATCTAAATGTTATTTAAGATACTGGAGGAGACCAATGTATCTCTGCGAATGAGGATTATCATCTTCTATTTCCGAATTCTATCTGGAGAGACAGAATTTGGTCTTTCCTTGTCTACTTTGATGTTTGTTGTGTTCAGTATAGAGTTTCCTGAGTTGGTATTTTGAAAACTGATACAATTTAGGTCACTTTGGAGATTCCTGATGCTGTTAGTATCATTCCAAAGGCAGCGATCGAAGGAACTGGAAGTAATGTACTAGCTCAGGTTTTGAAAGTCATGATTCCTCGATTTCTAGGACAGGTATGTTAAATCTCTGGCTTTCTGCTGCCGTGTGTATTGTGCTCCTTTTGTTTTGTCACTGCTCTCAACAGGAGTCCCGCGGTGCAAGGGTTCAAATTCTGGAGGAATAGAAAGAATTTTATCCTAATTGATTTATCATCCTACAAACGTGACAAGATTGGGAATTACATTTTGATTTTCAAACGAGGCGCTATAATTGTATAGGACTGTGGCAGCATGATAGCTAGTTCTTGCGCAGCGTCGAGATCTTCTGTGCTCCTTTCACTTTTGTCTTTTGGATCGTGTACTGATTCTTGTGTGGATCGTTGATAATTGTTTGCAGCTCGGAAAAGATTATAATGCTTGGGCAACCGGAGATGCCTCTCGCAAGCCCCTTGGAACTGGCGAGCTTTGAAGCATACCTCTGAACTTCTCTGTATACAGATGTCACAATTCCCCACCCCTTCTGTTGTATATTGTGAGGATGTTTTGTTCTGACCTGCAAGTAGGTGCTCTCACTTGTACAGTGTAACTAGCATTGGGGTTCCTAAATATCTTAGGCATTAACCTTATTACCTAGGAAAGCTACTGCAGGTTTGCAATTCATTTCCCGTTATTCTTGTTCATTAGATATAGCAGCTTGACAGCTGAAACTTTCAAGTATAATGATCATCAAATAATTACCATGTATGACCTAGTTGGCCATTCGAAGTCTCTACAGAACCTCAAATGCAAATCAAAAGCTCTCTACAAATCACTTTGGAATTCGTGCTTACGAGAAGAGGAGAAACTTCTGGATATCTTTCTCTCGTCACACGGGCACGAGTCGTTTTCACAATCCACTGGTCAGGTCGTTATTTTGTTTTGAATAGATGTAAATGACTCCATTGCACCTGGAGGATTGAAATCCCCATCATGTGAAATACAGCAGTTTGTACTTCAATACTCTCATGCGTTAGGGAACACTCAGAAAAACGTCGAGAACGAGGACATAGTAAAATCGAGTTGAAATGTGCATCACAAGCACACGAGAGGAGTATTCTGTCAAATAGATTACTGAGCCTCATTCCCCACCAGACTCGTGATCGTGATTGACTGATTAGCTTGACAGGTGTGAGCCTTTTCGTTTTGCCCAACCGACGAACGTCAAACACACAAAATGGACGCAACTGAACACGAGGTCGGAAGATTCGAAAACCTCACTTTCTGATCTTGATTATACTGGGCAATGGTATTTTTCAGGAGTAATTTCGTAGGTCGTAATCCTGGATATATTCGGTGTTTCCTGATTGACGTTATGACGACTATTCTCGCACGTGCCATGGTCATTGACGAAAGTTCCTTGTGACTACTGGTTTGCATCGTAGAAACTTGTACTGGACTGCGGGGTGCCAAGTCAATCAACCATATGAAACCAGAAATGGATAAGGGTTACACGTCATGTCTACGCAATCATGCGTTCACGCCTGCTACGCCTCTTTGTCTCACGCCTCATATGTCTTACATCTGTGTACGCGTGAGATCTACAAAGGATGTATAATTGACGTCGGTAGGGACCTTGCTTACAACAGTCTGCTCTGCCTTTCTCACTGGCCTTTCTCACTGTCTATCGGTTCTCTTCCCCTCAATGTCATTCTGACGCGAGAGCATATTGATTCTCTTCGCGAGTCAATCGAAGTTAGTTTGAGGTGTGTCACAACTGTACGTACACGGTAAAGAATACCAGTTCAAGATTACCGTCGAGATTATCGAGAGAATCGCAAAAATTTGATTCACTTAAAGTGCAAGATATGTGTGGGGAATTGTTTTCTCTCGAAGGTGCTCTAAAAATGAACCTGCTTCTAAGCCCATCAATTAGGCACAAATTACTAATCAGCTGAACTTGTGATGACGATCAGTTTACTTACACTCGAGCAAAGACTCACGTCTGGGTCAAACTCATAGAGGTCATAGACAGAAGAATCACGTTCGCAAAATCCAAAGAAGAAGATCGCGATAGGTTCTGTTTCGAGTTTTCTTTGTGACAAAAAGGCGTCGAAAACGAAAACTTCCATACGAAAATGCTATCTATCTCAGGACTGCCGGAGAGTATCTATTTATATTTCAAATGCACGACGCAGAGTGACGCTGTACCATATGTAGGACCATCACAGTGACTGGAAAAGAATAATTGCTGAGAAGATTCAAGAAACATACATTTGATAGACTACAGGCTTTGAACTCCTATACAGGTTCAGGTCCACTCAGCAGACTAATGCAGCATCTCTTGAAGACAACGACTCTCGCTCTTCGGGACAATGAGCATAAAAGATCCAACAAATCGAGAGGAGAAAGAACAGTTGGACATGCAATCTCCGGTAAACCAAGAATATGTTGCAGACAAGAGTTCTAAGTCCCCACACGATACCGAAGGTTAACAAATATCTACCGTCAAATCTGATATATTCATGTCTTCTACCTCTAACATACGGGTCCAGGCACTCCATGACTGTAAACACACACCTAGAGATATTGCCTTCACGATACTTTGCACTGCCAAAAATTGCATCGTGAAGGCATAGAACGATAGCAAAGAACAATGATACTTTCAAATCAAATCAAAGAAATTGACGAATGTACTTCGTTTAAAGCAGTCAGATATCATACTTCAACTTCAGAGCCGAAAAAAATGAGGTTAAGCGTTCATGATAAGTGTGAAGTCAATGCAAAAGAAGTAATTGATTTAAAATAAAAATGAGTACATCAATCTATATTGGCACTACAGGCTATGGAAAGAGTATAAGAGTCTAACAAAGTGGGACAAAGTCTTGAAACTGAACAAAATAAGCTGATAGGTTTATTGACTAGGAAAGAATTGCACATTTGATCAATAACATTCAGGACATTCTGCTTCCTTCATGAGATGACGGAATTGTGACAAACATCCGTATTACCTAAAGTTAACTCAGCTGGCAATGTTTCTACCAACGACTAAAGCGACCATCATATTTCGACAGGAGCAAATGCCATGAAAGAAGCAATCGCTGATAAATTACAGGCCACCAAATATAGCAAAACACAATGCTCTGGGCCTTGCGGCAGCAGCAAAACCTGCTCTCGTACGCTGAGTATCACAGCAACCATGCCCTAAACCGCTATGGTGTTGCACCTGAGACACTGTTGACATCACCTTACTTCCCTTGGAACCAATTCCTGGCATAAATTGTGCAATCCAACCCAAATCCTTTCTCTGAATCTCTTGCCTGTCGGAGCACAGCACGATCGATTGTGCAGCCACGTCTCTCGATTTCGTGCATTGACAATGATTTGCTTATTCCTGCAGGTGTTTCTTATCGACTCTTTCCGGTCCTTCCCGTTTGCAAATACTGCTCTCACAAGCTCGAAAGTAATTTGCACCCAAGCCCTAAATCACAACAATGTTGCACTGATTCACCGATACCATCCTCACTCCTTGAGTCCGTTCCCTGGCATATGTTGAGCAATCCACCCCAATCCTTCCCACAACCCTTCTCCCGTCAAGGCACAGCAAGATTGAATGTGCCAGTCATGCTTCTTAATTTCGTGCAACGACAACCCTTCGCTTATTTCCGCAGGTGTCATGGAATCTTTCAAATCCTGCTTGTTTGCAAACACCAGAATGACTGCTCCTTGAAGATCGTCGTGCCCCAAGAGTTGAGATAATTCATTTCTAACGGTTGTAAGCCTTTGTCGATCTGTACTATCCACCACCATAACCAGCGCATGGGTGCCCCGATAATAAGTAGCCCACGATGCTCGCAAACGCTCTTGCCCACCTAGATCCCAAACTTCAAATCGGAGATTCTTATAAGATAGTTCCTCAACGTTACTGCCCACCGTGGGCTGGGTCACCACCACGTCCCCCAAGTGCAACTTATACAGAGTGGTAGTTTTTCCAGCGTTGTCCAATCCCACCACAACTATCTTGTACTCTTTAGCAGGAAACATCGTATACCACAAACGAGACACAAACATCCCCATGGTTTCTCGCTTTTGGTGCCAACAGATTCACCCTACTGTCACCGTCCTCTCTCCAGCTACTCCTCGTCCTCCTCCTGCTCGCACGTCTCGTCCCGACTCAAAGCGATGATAACCACAGCTACTCTACTGCCTCACAGTCCAGCTGATTGAGGCCCTGTCCAATCAGAGCACACCTTTCTTGAACTCTTTGGGCACCACTATAGAACATACCAGAGCCCTGAACTATCATTCCCATCGTTTTCCGCAAGAGAGAAACATAACTGCAGCTGCAACCCTTTGTCCGACAATCGCTCACCGAAGGAATTTCCGCACAATAAATTCTCTCGAGTGCTGCTGCTGCTTGGCTGCCTGTACTACTATCGATTGCTATCAGGTGCTACACACTGAGCGGATTGAAAAGCTGAGACCTATCAATATGCATGATGATTACGATGACGACGATGGTGATCAAATATAGAACCTCCGCAAGTCTTAGCCAGTCCAAGCGAGACGAGACGAGTCAAGTCGAACTCACCCGAACTTCTCCCCGTCTCCGAACGAGAGTCGCAAACAATAGACCGAGCCTGCTCCTGCTCCTTTTATTCCGTTTGACCAGCAACGACTCACACGGATCGAACTGAAAAAGAAAGCAAAGCCACTCCACGCCACGCCAAGCCCAGCCCGAGCGAAGCGGAGCCAAAGGAAGAGAAGAAAGAAGAAAGAAGCCTCGACAATGAAAGCCTTGGACGCCGAAAGAATGAGGGAGGGAGAGGGAAGCCCAAGGAGGGAGGGAGATGCTTCCCTCCCAGCTTTCGTGCGAGGTGGTCACTGATGTTGTGTCGTGACAGATCGGCCTGGGGAGGGCGTCTATTTGCCAGTCGTCTCAGCTGCTTCCCTCCTTCGTCTACTTACTGCGGCATGAGTTGACGGGCAGACGGCCTGCTGCTCGCCAGACTACACTCTGCTGCTCTTCCTCTTGGTCTTCCGCCTGCCTGCACTTCCTTCCACTTCCTCCTGCACCTCCTTCTCACCGACTTCACTTCACTCGACCGTGTAACTGGAAATTTGTACTGGTGTGTGCGATGTCATCTGCCTCGAGCCGCGACCCGATTCCACAATTTCGTGACGTATCACGTGTAAAGCCTGCATCGTCCCCTCGTCAAATTACAAATTACACTTCGGCTGCAGTAAACGCCACAACGCCGTACTTTCTCGTCCCCGTCTACTATTCCTGCACTGCGTGGTCGGTCACCAGGGTTGACTCCTGCACCTTCGCTTCTCAAAACGTCCTCGGATTGGATTGCTAAACTGGACTCCGGGATAAACCAACCCGCTCACCCGTTTCGGTGACTTCCGTCCTCCGTGTGGGCAACAGCTGCCCGCAAGGAGAGCCAAAAGTGCGCAAGCTGGATTTGGATTTTAGATTTAGGCCTTCTCCGGTGTTCTGGAACGGCTGTTAATGCCAACGGAGCGACTTTGGATCGGCTCGGCTAATCGGCTCGGCTGACTGAATCCAACTGGCAGTGATGGTGTTGAAGTCAAAGTGTTTTCCAGCTTCGATGCAAGCATCTGACAACGCTTTTTGGGCAGATCTGAAACTTGGGTTTATCATGGCACTCGGGTGACGGGTGTGAATCTGCCAGCGGCTGCTAACGAGGGAGATTCCACCTGGAGCGAAGAAGGTGCACTCTCCTTGTCCGCTTAAAAATCTTCCTCTCGCCCGGAAGAACGCGGTGATGACATACACATCTTCAAGGCAGCCCCAAAGCTGAAAAGTCCTTTTGTGAGGCAACATTTTTGGAGCAGTTCGTAGGCTCTTGAGACCCGACATGGCGATAAGGGGTAAAAATCAACCGTGGGCCAAATATATTCTATATGTTTTAATCGTTAGCCTATGGTAGCCTAGCCTTGCCTTGGATCTTTGGTGCAGCAGGGTGGAAGGCGAGGATGTTGGAAAGCACATATAGCTTCGTCGCAATGAAGAACATGTTACGTCGCAAGGAAGGAATAATATTGACTACTCCTAAGAGTTGTTTGTCATCTTCAAAACCTCCGAAGGTATTAAAGTGGAACACGACATCATGAAAGTCGATGAAGATGTCACCTTAGCCCATGGCGGTTGACAATTGACGGAACCTAACCTGCTGCTGGGATCACTGTGGGCAACAAAGTAGTAGGCATCTCGGACGATGCGTTTTCTACTTTGTAATAGAGAAGAAAAGAGTGAATAGGAATTTGCCCCAGCAGGACGTTTATAATGGAGTGTGTTGGGGAGGATCTTAAAAGGCAGAAGTCTCTTCTGGTAGTTACGAGTTGCGATGCATGAAAGGAGGCTTGGTATCAGATACCTCGTTGTGGAGCAAGGAGACAGAATTTCATGATGCTTTTGTGTTCGGTGGCTCTTGCTCCAGTAAGACCAATCTCTCCTTTTTGTGGACAAAAACTGAGCCGGACTCAGTCTAATACTCCTTGAAGTATACAAAGCTGACCTTGAAAAAATTGGGCGTTTTGAAATATCTGAATTTCTAGTTTTCACGGTCATGTATGATGGATGATAGATTACCGTGATTAGAATTTACTGTAGCGAAGCAGCTGTAGTGCGAAGTATGGTGTTCATGCACAAGCTACTGTAGAATCTCCTTTGGGGGATTGATATCGTGGTTTTGTCCCAGCTGAAAACATGTATGGCTTACGTAGTCATTCAGCTTACGCCGTCTCTAGGTATCCCAAGATACTTGCCATAGTCGCCACCTCCTCCTCATGCTTTTACAGGAGAAGGAAGAGAGCAGTGCTTGGAGCAAATACGGGAAACGCCGCATCGAGCAGCGCAATGGCGAACCACAGATCTACTCACAACCCAGGCCAGGGGAGAAGTGGACGAAGAAGGGGAGATGGACCTCCTGTACTGCTGCAATAAAATGAGTGATGAAACACATGGTGCAAATTAATTGCTGAGAACCGTCACAAGCTGCTGCCACGAGTTTTAACGTTAAGTGGCTGCAATTGTTTTAATTGTGAAAGCTTGAAGACATTCAATTCCCTCCGTATTCCTTCAATAAACAAGTCCGAAGGATCCGCTTACCGCTTGCCTGTAATGGCTAGAAGCTAAGCAGCCGAGCTAAGCGTATGGTGCACAGTCCACTAACGAAACGTGTCAATAAGGCCTTGTGTCCGTATGATTGTACCAGCGTCCATGAAAACTGACGGCTGAAAGGATGTTAGCTTTTTATAAACAGAAGTACTCTACCTTCTCGAGAAAGTCTGGTCTGATATCCTGAGTGCATTATAAAATTTCTCCTAGAATTCTCTAAGTTTAGACAATGATTCGTTGATTGTGAACACGTACTGCTTGACTTGGAATAGTGTCTCTTCGTACTTCCAGCGGCAAAATATAAAGACATGCATGTACATGGACACCTCCGGGTAAGACGGAACGCAGTAACAAATTTGTTATCTGTTGGATCGTGGTACAAACCCAAAAGTGCGTACAAAATTTGGAGATATTTGTTGGATCTAGTGTAAAAGCGCTGACTAATGGTCTACTTCTACAAAACCGTTCCTGCCTCTCATGCCCACGATCCCAGAAAGCTTACTGAAAGGTCTCCATGAACCGACAACACACCAAGAGCTAAGGTCGGATTTGCTTTCAGTGCTCTTGCCTTCGAATTCGGGCTGCCAGTACCCACCTTTCATCATTCGTCTTGAGCAACATAAAGAAAAACTCTACTAATGCTAATCTGTACGAAAAGCTATAATCCGCCTACGTTGTTCTCCCTTAAATCTTACTGAATGATCAAAATTGGCTAGACCTCAGGTCGTAGAATGCGGTCCGGAATGCTCTTGTAGTTTTCCTTTTCCCCCGTATGATCATCCGCGATCACTTGGCTGCTGGTCAGGTTCTGCTTTCACAGCTTTCTCTCAAAACCTTCCCACTCTCTCAACCAACCTGGATATGATGCATTAAAGCTCGTACCTCAGAGGAGCTGGTTTCACGCTTCATTCTCCTTTGGAACCTCATACTTTCGATACTGATCTCTCATTTCTGAAACTGGAGTCCCTACCTGCAGTTCAGTACGTACTTCTTTAGGATCGGCTGGTTGTTCTATTGTCCTTCCATTTAGCCATCGCATTCATCAACATTACGGCTAACATCCAACCTAGAGGAAGCAAAGCACGGGCGGTTTGGGTGTACCCGTTTGAAGCCTGAAAAACAATGGTGAATTATGTCTGCATTGATAGTGCCAGCCGGACCATAGAGTTGAGGTCCGACTGAAACTTTCGTTGGACGGTGAACATCAGTCGGTGGCAGAAGGCCAGATATGAGGTTTCTTTCAGTGGCTGCAGTCAAAGCCATACGTTATACATCACACGGGGGTAAGGGAATATACTAGCTGCGCAATTTACGAGGAATTTTCTTCCAGATTCAAGTGACCAATTCCTTCCCGTGCAAATTACCTGTTTCGTAGTAAGGACCCGTGGCTTTACGACCTTTCAGTACCTTCTTCTCTGTTGTACCAGGCTTGCACACACAACACTGCAAATTCAAGAGTTCCAATGAGTCCGATCATCATCTTCATCATCATCAACAAAGTATTATCTTACCAGGTAGATTTTTTTGCATCTCTCAAGTAAAAAGAAGAAAAAAGACCTCTAAAAATATTTTTCTTTACAAGCATTTAAGTGGTTTTGTAGCACATCTGTACTTTCCCTCTTCAACATTGGCTGTAACCACAACACTCAACAGTCAAAGATTTTGTTAGACATAGGTACAAGGCACGATTATTGCGAATCATCCGTTATCAATCTTACAACGTTCCCCTCGAAGTGGCTCATATGACCCTTGGGAATGTACTTCTTCATAGAGCGTGCACCGTCTGTTTGCACAGACAAGTAAGACAACTACTTCGAAGTTAGAATAGAGCTTCTACATGAGCCACTTGTGAGATAAAAGTCATGTAGCAACAAGCAGAATCAGACCAATGTACAGAGCAACTATTTATGTGTTTTAAGTGTTGAACTTAATCTTTACAACAATGGGGCCGTCCAGGTTCCTCCAAGAGAGTTCCTCGACTCCTCGCATACGCTTGTGATCCGACCGACCGATCATCATGCTCGTCGCACAGGCACAGATAAATACACTACGCTTTCACCCACGCATGTTGATAAACTAGTTGCCCACACTTGTTTCCAGCCGAACTAGAGCTAGCGGATGAACGAGAAACTTTCCGTCAGAATCATTCCTGTATGATCATTCTCAGCACAACTAGAGCTCCTCGAAAAACAGGTCAGGATATGTTTTGGATGAGAGCAGCAGAATACCCTCGGTTGGAATGATGCCAAAAGCGTAAGGGGTAACATTCGCGGAACCTAACAGACAAGCAGTGCAAAATATCAACCATCTTCAAAATGTCAAGGTACTGAAAAACAAAAGTGATTAGTTCCACCACCATGAGCAACATGGCTCGCTTGAATGTATTCACCACGAAGGCAAGCATAGCCCTTTACCGTCGTAGGTCCTTTACCGGTGAGGGCCTAGAAGCAAGTGGAAGGCTACATTAGGGATCAAATTCTGAATTTCCAACCGAAAGAACTTACCAGACTTGAATGCTAAAGATTAGTCTCACACCTGGGCGACTGATAGCAGTGCTTGGTCTTCCAGGAAGGTCTGGTATTTCCCAAGCCAAGGACATGGGTGGATGCTTTTCATAATACTCAGGAACTGTGGCACGAGTTCGGTCTCGTTTCTGTTTACATACAAAAAGATTCAGAGCGTACGAATTCCAAGTTTCAGCTGCACCGCTAAAACGAGGCAGCTGAAACTTGGAACATAGAAGGTATCAATGTCACATGTCGATGATGTGAACACACGGCTCAAGAAAGCAGTATCCAGCATGGAATTACGATTGGACACTACTTACCGGGGGAGCACTGTTGTAGTCCTCTCCGGCAATTCTGAAAGGTGGAATCCACTCAGACACCACCTGCACATGTTTTTTTCGAGTATAAGGCTGTTCCCGTTTTAGCGCAGTGTGAGGAACTAAATAACGTCTTCCAGGTCTGAAGTTGGCCTGATTGGTTTCAAGACCGGAGCTCGATGTATCTGGCCTGATTCGAGGTCTGTATTGCACCTCGAACCCTAATTTAGGTTCATAAGTTCTGAGCGATGGTTTCCACAATTTTTCTTCACCCAAACCAGGGTTTATATACCGTTTTGTTGCTTTCCATTTCTCGCTCCAAGCTCCAGTTCCAGTGGCAATGTATTTACCACAAGGCTTGAACTGCTCAGGTCGACAATCAAGGACAATTATTAGCTCCAAGCGGCAGTTTCTGTTATAAATCTTGCCAGAGGATACAACGAACTGGATCAGCTAAAAGTAGATGCGTCGTCATTGAGATCATATTCGATATAGTGGGGCATACGAGAAGAGTTTTAAATCAAATTATTATTAGCCCTGCAAACTGTCAAAAATACCCGGTCAACCAACATTTCTACCGATCTTGAACACCTACGCTAAACCCAATGGAGTAATCAGAGTTCAACGATGTAGTACCTGCGAATTTGAAGGGCAAACTGTACAAGGTTCCATAATATCTTTGACTCTGATCGGAGCACGGGACGAACGCCACGTTGCTTCATAGCCAAACTCTGATACAGGCTTTACAGGCTTCGTGCAGGAGTTCCACTGCGTAGTCGTTCCATATAAGTCAGTAAGTTCGACTTGAGTGCAACATCCTATCGAGCAAAAGTACGTGTAGGCATGAAAGTTCGCTGGACTGACGATGCCCAAGAAATACACCAGAATTCCAGTAAAGAAGTCATACTGCGTACAACTCAGATCAAGTGTGCGAGAATGTACAAAAACTAGTATCCAGTCAAGAACATGTAGCTGATTTTGCGCACCTGAGGAAACGTATCAGTGGTGCATCCAACTGGGAATTGCTCTCCCTCTGGAATGTTAACATGAGTCTTGCAACAGCTCGCCTGCGAATTCCTCCTTGCCACCTCCCTTGGACTCAAGGCCTGCAGCGGTGATCTGGGAGAGTTGCCCTGGCGATATCTTCTTGTGTTCCGGCACGCTGCTATTTTCAATTCGTCTGGATTATAATGCCCACCGTGATTACCATCTCTGCCATTCGGAGCCATAACTTGTTGCCCGCACAATGTCAAAACAAAATATGTGTGATCAATTGCATCTCGATTGTTACGTGCCGGCCTCAAGACAATTCACCACCCAAGCCTAAAGTTCCATGTATCACACGCTTCAAGGGCTGGATAATTTCACTCTCCGAAGAAGTTCAAGCTCCAGCAAGCCTGCTGGTTTACCGTCAGCCCAATCCCAGAACCTGATCTCTTCCTCGACTTGAAGGCCGAATTACGGCCGTCTTGCCGACAACTGTGCCGAATCGGACATCGAAACACAGAATGAATAACAGCACTCATCAATGTTGACCGATCCAGGGCAGAATTCGAGGCAGGTTCTGGGCTGTTCAACAAGACGCAGAATGGTAATGCCCAGGTACAGTTCTGGACAAGGGGCAGAAAGCGGGGCTGCTGCAGGAGGGAGCTCAAGACTCATCAGAATTTCGTGGAGGGAGTTACCAACACAACTTGCGTCAATTGTCCCAGTCAAACTGCGAGGAGCAGGTATGAAGAGGGAGTCGGCAGAGCACGGCAATGTGAGCAGGGGAACCTTCTGAAAACAAGTAGGCAACGCCGCTCGGATCTCCATCACGGGCTCCACCTTCTTGGTCCTGGAGCTCCTCGACTCTGTTTCTTCTGTTCTGCTGCGCCAAACTGGCGCGCGGACCTCAAGACCCATCGGACCAGCGTCCATCGAAGGTCCAGCAGATGCCGATAGATCCTTCCCAGAGATTCAGAACAGAATGGTTCCCTCGCGCCCTTGTAACGTTCAACTCATCCACCCCCGAAAAGTAAGAAACCATTCACCACATGATTCCGTTTCCGCTGCGAGCCGATCGATTACTATCACCGTCCTTCGTCTCCCCTGTACTCAGAATATGCCCATCAACGCATTAGTGTCGACGCTAATCGTCCAGCTTTCATATAACTTCCTGTGAACTGGGAGCGTCAATTAGTGCGACTCTGAGCTAGAACCGAGAAAATTTCGGAACCTGCTCCTCGTCCGGGCATGCTCTGGTTCGAGAAGACTCTTCGGACAATGTTCACACTTGACAGTGCTCTCATTCTCTCTGGGTCCTCCCTCTGTTTGGTCCAGAACAGCGTATGCCTCTGAGGTTTGACCCCGTCGGAGAATCTCGCTCGAATCACCTCCTGATCGATTCGTTCACTCCATTCTCTGCTCTCTTCAGTTCAATTCCGCCTGTTTCACCCAGAGCTTCCTCAATACGTTGCTTTCCAGTCTAGCGGCCAACTATCTCCTTTGCCTGGATAATTATGCTCCGAACGTGCTGGAAGTCTGCGGCACTCGTCAATCTTCCAGAATTTTCGACTATTCCGTGCTTTCCCTCCTATGAAGGAAACGAGGAACGAATGGTCCAAGCCTCGTCTATAAGTAGTAAAGGGCGTTGGAATACCCCATCAGGTAATACAGGGATGAAACCAAATGGGAATACCCCATCAGGTAAAACAGGGATGAAACCAAACGTGTAGGAGGGGCTAGCCCCAATAGCATCACAATGGCAAATATGCACTACCTCCATTAAGATATCTTAACTATCTAGGTCGAATTACATAAACATTTATAGAAAAATCACTTCACTTGAGTGAATCTCTCTAATGTTATCATTAGAGCAATGTATAATTGTTACATAAAATAAACTATACAATATACTAAGCAGAGATACACCTTGTCTACTAGTATAGTAGGCTTGTGCAGTCTCTCACTAAAGTGTAGAAGTTTGATACAAAGAATATTAGCATGGTCCTTGCGCAAGGATGATATGCACAAATCTAGAAATGATCCAAATTTTTTTCTTCCTTGCCACTGGTTTTAAAGTGATTCTAGTGAGAATTGAGTTAATATGGAATAGGTCTCCATCTCAGCATACCATGACACCTGGGCTGTTGACTGCTATCCATGAGGATTTATAATCAACCTCTCCGAAACAATGTCACTTGTATGATATGTAACTATAGTATATGCAATAATAACTTGGTCTCCCTTATCCCTAAATGATTACAAGGTATACTAATGTTTTTTCCATATGAAATATTCACATTTTAATACGATAATAAACATTATATACCTAATGGCATCATGATACTTATATTATACGTTATTAATGGACTTTGTTAAATTTATCATATAGTTCTTCCGATCACATATGACCAATGACGATGCATATAGGTGTACATATACTCGCCGGAACCTAATAGCTCGAGAAAAGGCTGGTAGTTAATTGGAAATTTGCCAGCACATCCGGACAATTGAACCAGCACACCCGGACCCACCCACTCATCAACCCAGTAACTAACACCCATTAGCGCATGACCTGACAAATGAAGAGCCAACTTCTCCGGCTGCTCTTCTTCCTCCTGGCCTCATCCACATCTCCCCTGAGAGCTACTTAAGTGAAAATCAACTACATTAAAACTTCAGCCTGGCTTCATTTATCGCCATACTTTAGGCACTCTCAATCGGGCCTCACATTTCCAAATGCATATTGGGCTGCAAGTTTGCCCGAGGCAACAAGTCACAACCATTTTCAGCAATCCACTTGAAATTGTTCTGAAGAGATTTGGTTTTTTTATAAAATAAAATAAAATAAAATAACAAAAATTATGGAAGACCCATCAAATAGTACATGGATGAAACCAACCCTTGAGCTTTAGCCTCCACAAAATATACTTCTTGGGTATTATGATGATCAGTGAAAAGAATGGAGGTTTCAGGATTCTCTGGAACAGGTGATGCAGCAGATGCCGCCGGACCCACAGCTGCAACGCCTGTACATTTCCCGGATCCATCAGCAACTGAACCGGGTAGCCACCACGAGAAGTGCTGGCAGAAGACAAGTGTAGTCCCATTAGCTTCTATAACTCCTACCTAAAGATCCTGAACCTGCAATTTCTTTCAGTTCTTATTGGCCATCTGACTTACTCTCATTTCTAGCCAGTGAAGTATTTGGGTTTGCACGTTCGTTTAAACTTGTCCAAGCCAACTTTATGCCAGTATACGAGATGCTTCTATTCTGGCTCGAAGAGATTATTTCTCCTTCTTTTGAAGTTCGCCCATCTTTACATAAGTAAACCCCAGAGCTTCAAGACCCAAAAGAAGTAAAGTTACTATAGTTCTACCGAATCTGTGACAAGTAGGTCGAAGGGTACTTTGAATATTTTGGTGTGGGTATTTTCATGTTGAAAACCATGCACATGAAGAATCACGATATAACCATTGCGATGAAGTCACTGTGAGATACATGAAGGGATTTTTAACAAGAAACTCAGGTATGTAGACCAGTGAAGATTAAAAAGGATCAGAGACTCTCTAGATTCTGAGAATCTACCTTCGCGGTCCCCTTGCGCGCGGTTACCTTAATGGCGTTTCCCGACAAGTTAGGACTTATAATTCCTAAAAAATTCGAGACTTTGGGAACAAAATAAACCACTCCAAGCCCCAGTGTTGTGTAAGCCGAGGTTACCCACGGCACGTAGTGCTTCTTTCTCAGCCATTTCGACGAAGTTTCCGTTGGTCGAATGTCAAAAAAAAAGATTCAGAGACTCTCTAGATTCTGAGAATCTACCTTTCTGAGGTAAAGCAAATCAACTGACTTCCTAGGCATGATTCGGCGTGTTGTTCTTTCGATAGTACCAACCAAACAGAATCATTGTAGGCTGATGCACTCGTTAACCTCACTTGGGTGTCTAGTGGGTTGTCTCATGACCACTTTTCCGTCATTTCGGTTTTTGATGTGGCGTTCATAAGAAGGGATGTTAATATGTGGAAGGACTTTGCAAGAGAATTGCAATGCATCAAGGTCGTTTGAAAACATGATAGAAGTTAGTGGGGAAACATGCTATCATGTGATGTGATATTTATTTCAATAAACACAATATTTATTGACATGTTCTATGATTAAATGTTAATGAAAACAAATAATTTTATGTTGTAGATAACGAATTATGTGTACCATTATATAAGATCTTTTGATATCAGGGTGATTACATGCATCTCCAAATGTGACCATGAGTCCATATGTGACATGGATAAAAGGTATTGATAATTTTTGAAGAATTTATTGAAAACAAAAAAGAATGACCGGTAAAATAATTATACTTGAAAATGGGATGAGATGATGATTGTAGAGAACTGTATCCAAGTTCAAGACATTTGACCACTTTGACTTGACAAATATTGTGAAGTTGGATGGAACAAATATATTGAAACATTGACGATCATGAAATATTTTTTCCATAATTTTTAAAATATGCATAATTATTATCATTGAAATTAACATATTTAGCTATGTTAATTATATTTATAATATATTTTATCTTTAAAATATGAAAATAATACACATATGTTATTTGATTATATGATAAAATTATAAGATTAATTAAAAGTAAAAAAATTGATGAAAAGAAATTTAATCAAAATTTATTTTTAATAATAATATTTATTTTAAATTTATATTTATATTTATTTAATTTAATAAATATCATATCCGTACTTTCTCATTATCATTTAGAATAATATATTTTTAAAATGATTCAAAGATTAAAAGGTTGAAGAAATTATGTTATATATTATCAAAATGTAAATAAGAAAAAAATTTACTAACACTTAATCACAATATTTTTTTACAAAACTAGGATTTATAATTCATACATGATATGATTATTGTGTATATACACTTTCATGATGGAATGAACCTATCATTGTTTAACATCCTAAACTATTACTTTTACATCAATATAAGATTTAATAAAAAAAATCATATTTAAACACAAATAGTCATTTTTTGCCATGAATAATATTTTACATATAAAAAATTCTAAAATTTAATTTTTCAATAGTACATGATACTATGTCTCATGAAAAATTATTAATAAAAAAGAATATAATTTGACGTGGATTCATAACATGAAATAAATTGCATAAATAAGTAGAGATATGGGATAATTTCAATTTGCAAAAAATCATGAAGGATTTTATATAAAAATAAACTATAGATTTTTATTTAATTGATTTATATTATTAATATTTACTAATATATTTATATAAAAGCATGTAATATTTTTTAACATGGATATAGATAGAGAGTGATGTAAAAATTCCGATTGTAATATCAATTGGGATAATGAGTATTTCTTCACTGCTATATTTCATTCTCCACTGATGTTGACAACTTGCAAATTATTTCAATTTTGTGCTTATTTTACAATTTTATACTTGTATGAATTAAACGTTTGAATCTTAAATTGTACAATTAAAAAATTCAAAACCTTATATTTATAGTAAAATTATGAAAATGTTTGAAATAATCATTTTTTATTTGATTATATACATGAAAATTTGTAACATTATTATTTGAATAATAAAAATATTATAAATATTTATCGAATTTTTAATCTTGAATTTTTGAAAATAAATTATTATTTTCATAATTTATGAAAATTTTAATCAATTTATATATTAGTTGATTTGAAAATTTTAATTTTAACAATTCAATCATTCAACAATGATTTTTTAAAAGATATAATAGTGTTAAGAACATGATGATTTTTTACGATGCATCTCATAGGGTGAAAATCTCCTTGTACTCCAACCAACAAATCTATTTAACAAATACATACATCAATAACTAGACATCAATGAAATTCATTGAGAAATCTAATCATGGATGTTGTGCATTATTCTATGAGTAAAAAATATATAAATGTTATATATTCTATCAGATTTTTGTCATTAACTTGTTCGGAGGTAAAATAATCATGAAAAAAAATAAACATAAAGTTAAACATTATGATATAATTAATTTTTTTGAAGTGGAGTAGTAAAAAAAAAAACAACTAATTCAAGTTGACATTAAAATATATATGATCAACTCACTTGAAGAAGAGTAATCTCTAGGAAAGGAAATGAGCATTAAATTTAACTATGAACTTTGGGCGTATTATCACTCATGTTTATCTCTGATCATTTTTTGGAAACTCATTATAAATCTAACATTTTGAATTTTGATAAATATAGTCTCCTTGCACCAAGGTATGTTTCATTTTGTTCGTTAGATAAAAGATGATAGTAGTATTAAACGGTAAGTGAATACAAGTCTAATTTGATATGAGTGATAAATCTTTGATAGTTAGATTAGGTGTTGTCTATGTGTGATGGTATTTGAAGAAGTGCATTATATGCTTGAATGATCATATTGTTGTGTTTACTCTTAAGTCTTGGTTAACTCTAGTTAGGCTACTACTCTAATTAAATTCTGAGTAGGGTTAGTTGACACTACTATATAAGAGTGCTTGTGGAAACTCTATGTGACACACTAGAGCTCATTTTTAGGGAACAATTGGAGAAAGAGAGAGAGAGAGAGAGAGAGAGCTTAAGATCAATAAAGCGATTTGTGTGTTCTAGTGAATGTAGCCTCAAAGAGTGGAACCGCATATTTTTCAAGGAGATGAACCATATATCTTTTGTATCGACTACTTTGGTGCATGTGTGACTCATTATTTGTCGTCAACATATATTTGTGGATATATAATGATTTGTTTATGCAAAGTGTATTGATTTTTGGGTAAGGGAAGTGATGTAAAAGATAAGTGTTGAGCTTTGTGGTGTTTTGGTAGAAAATTTGAGCATAAAAAATTTCTTTATAAATTGAGGTGGTGTGGTTATGTGTCTATGTAATAAGGGACCTTTTGTTTAATGATGCATTTTAACTCTAGTTGTATAAATTTGCTAGTTGTTTTTGAGCTTGGTGTGGGTGTAGCGATTTCATTATTATGGGTGCCCATAAGAAATTGATTGTTGGTGGTGTTTGTAAAGTGATTCTTGAGAGTTGTAGGTTGTAGTAATGGTGTTAATGATAGTAGCGTTGTATTGTGTTTCGATGTTGAGGTATTATGACCTGGGTTGAAATGTATATGGTTGGAAGTATTATCCGCATCCAATGGGTGGTAAAAATTAAAATATAACCAGATCTCAATGCAAAGCTGAATGGACGGCGAAACACAAGAGTCACACAAACTCGTGCAAGTAGGACCGTAGATTGGTCAAAAGGAGCTCAGAAATTGAGCAAGGCTAAAGGGATACACTTTACTCGCCGAAAACAAGATTACGGCCGTAAGTGTGTAGGCACTAGCAACAGCCAGTTTGATTGAGGCGAGAGGGAACCGCGATGCTATACACGGCAAGGATGCGTTTAGTTGATAGTGCTGCCAAAGAAGCATGCCACTAAAGTTGGCTGAGAAAATCAGAGTAGAATTTAAAGAAAGTGTGGGAATGTGAGTACTAAGAGAGGGGGTTTTGATTAGCTCAGTCACTCACATCAGTGTTGCGTTGAGAGTTTGAGTGATGATGTATTGTCTATGGTGGGGTAAAATTGTAGGTTAGGAGGAGGAATATCTTTTGAACTGGTTTCTTTCCATGCTTCTCCCATTGCCCTTTCGAACATAACAGTTATAACAAAATCTTCGCATGAGTTTAGATTTGAATGATTTGTGAACCCATGGAAACTCAATGCAGGAAAATGCATAAATATTAGGTTGAACTAGGGGTTGATTGAACTTGAAGTGACTCTTGAAACAGTTCAGTCTCATATTCAAATTATCATACACAACACTGGATTGTAACATTACAAAACACAATACTATATATAGCAGTAAAAGTAATATGGAATTCTAACATCGTAGAGACTGTACATCATCACATTGTCCAACTCGGTGATGTTTGGTTCCATCCTTGTGCGATTTGATGGGGTCTTCCCATCCCTTTTGTTATTTTAATGTGTCTCACTTTACTCGGTGATGTTTATGATGGTCTCGCATGGTTGAAGTTTGGGCAGTAACGATAATCGCCAAAGCACAGTTTGGTGCTCACTACAGTCCGTAACGTAATACCGACTAAAATTTTGACCAACCTCTGTTATGATAGATACAGATTGCTTGTGAGCTAAGTACATTAGTCTTGTTTCTATTCAGTCTTATTTTTGCTCCTACATTTTTCACACTACTTATCAGACTTGATGACAATTGCTTTAATATTGCGTTTTCATTCTTAAAAAAAAAATTCACTGAAGAATATTTGAGAAATATATATGGATAAATAATTTGGTTTTTAAAATATTTTCATTGGTTGTGCAATTTCAATATTAACATCTTGAAATAGTGTTCAGACTTTGATTGCCATACTATTAGGTTCTTCGCATTATACGTTTAAAATTCGACAACCCAAATAAATTATACAACTTCATTCAAATTGCATTGGTATGGGGAAGTATAGCATAACAGAAGAGAAAAATCTCATAGAAAGAGTGTTAAAAGAAAGGGCCAACACTTTCAAGATGATCAAGATGCAGAGGGGAATAACGCAACTCAACGCAGTCAAAAGTCAAGGTTAAGAGAGTCCCACCATAGTAGCCCGTAATGCAGTACACATGATTAGGGCAAGGTCCGAAACCTGAAACAGGAGAAGAAACTCAGGTTCTAGAACGCTCTTTGCCCACTCTCCACAGTGGAAAGAAGGAACGAGAAGAGAGGAGAAGCCACATCAGAAGCAGAAAAAGAGCCAGAGAGAGGGTGAAGAAGGAGAAAGTCTCCTACTGCGTGACTGCCCCTTCCTGTTTGTTCGTTTCTGTCAGGGCTGCGTTTCCCTTATTTCTAGTCTCGTATACCTTCACCCTCGAAGGAGCCAAGACGTTCCAACTGGTTGTTGTTCATTCTATGTCGATCTCCAGCTCCGCTACATTCCCCGGCGCCGCGCTGGTGTTGCTGCATCTCTCTCCTTGATAGCATTGATCCTCAGACCCTGTTCCACCATTCAGGTGAGTGTGATCCGTGAGGTGTACTCCTCGCTTCCTTGGTGTGGATGATCTCAAGAGGCTGTTTACTCAATCAGTTTAGAGGTCCATGAGATTTTTATGCTGTTGCACTCTGCAGTGACTAGTTCTGTTGGGGTCTGGTATTTTTAATCACCGCCTGTTTTGCCTGGTGTGAATAGCATTGTCTTGGTATGGACAGGAGTCGCTTTGGTGCTGTTCGTCATTCTGAGAGTTGGAAGCAGAATCCACTTGAGATGTTCTTTCTTCTTTGACAGGAACCTTTTAGATTTATTATGTTCTCTAATACTGGGCATGGCCTGGTCCGGCCTTTTGTAAATTTACCTCCAAGGAATGAAGTAGTTGCAGCTGATAGCTTTCAAGTCAAGAGGAGGGTCACTCAATTAAGGCGAAGATGGATAACCGACATCTGTGCGGTTGGGCAATGTTTTGAATGGAGGATGTTCCAGTGGGTAGTTTTCGACTGGCTGAAAAAATCACTTTTTCTATTCCATGTTCTTTTGATGGATCGCTACCTCGCACATTTTAGTAATCCAATATTACGGAAGTTGTAGTTCAGGCCGAAGACATACGTTGCAGTCGCATATTACCGTAGCACCTGATCATGTTATGTGACATTTTACTCCCGAATTTCGACAGGATACCTTGTGGTCATATGTACCAGTGTCGTGGATCGGTCAGCTTCTTGTCCTGTTGCCAGATTCGTGAGTTGTAGTTTCTCAGGAAAATTGTTCTTCTTGTCTCTCTAAATTTCATATCTTACTCCGACTTATAAGTTTGGGCGGCAGCTTCTCAATACTTATACTTAACGATTGTGAGCTGATACTTTCTAACGTATCGGTCCTTAAAAACTGGGCTTCTTCTAGCTATCAAACATGGGACACCCAGCAAAGTGCATGTCACAGTATCTAACTCACGATTGTTGGTGCTTTTGCTGTGGAACAGATTATCTCGAATTTCGACTAGGTTAGGATATTAGGAATGGCAGACGAGGCGAAAGCTAAAGGAAATGCTGCATTTTCAGCAGGCAGATTTGGAGAGGCCATAGAGCACTTTTCAGAGGCCATCACTCATGCACCAGGAAATCATGTTCTCTACTCCAATCGTTCCGCCGCTTTTGCTTCCCTCCAGAAATACGAAGATGCTCTTAAGGATGCAGAGAAGACCGTTGAACTGAAACCCGACTGGGGAAAAGGTTATAGTAGACTTGGAGCCGCCTTCGTTGGCCTTGGCAAGCACGAAGACGCAGTTGGTGCCTACAAGAAGGGTTTAGAGTTTGACCCTAATAACGAAGCATTGAAATCCGGTCTTGCTGATGCTCGAGCAGCAGTTACAAGAGCATCGCGAACACCTCCTGTTGGCGCCGGGTCTCCATTCGGGAACATTTTTCAGGGCCCGGATGTTTGGGCTAAAATCCAGAATGATCCTACAGCCAAGTCATACCTGATGCAACCAGACTTTGTGAAAATGCTCCAAGACGTACAGAGAAGCCCCAGTAATCTTAATCGGTACATCAGTGATCCTCGAATGATGCACGTTTTGGGAGTTCTCCTTGGGGTTAACATTCAGACCCCTTCAGCGGAGGATATGGAGAGTGGTAAGTCGGATGATGAGCCTGAAGTACTCCAGCAGGCACCCAGGTCACCTCCAAAACCGGCAGAAGTAAAGAGAGAATCTGAGCCGAAGAAGGAACCTGAGCCAGAGCCAATGGATATCCCCGACGAAGAAAAGGAGAAAAGGGAGAGAAAGGCCCAGGCTCTGAAGGAGAAAGAATTGGGCAATGAATTTTACAAGAAGAAGCAATTTGATGAGGCTATCACGCACTACACAAAAGCCTTGGAGTTTTACGATGAAGACATATCATTTTTGACCAACAGAGCCGCTGTGTATTTGGAAATGGGCCAGGTATGCAGCTATGTTCTACACGTAAAATTGTCCACTGTGGTTTTTTTGTCGGACATTATGGTTTTAGAAATTTACCCAATTTACCATTTTTATTGATTGGGTTGTTGTATGCAGTACGAAAACTGCATCAAGGATTGTGATAAGGCTGTTGAGCGAGGTCGAGAAGTCCATGCAGACTACAAGATGATTTCAAGGGCTTTGACGAGGAAAGGAACTGCGTATGTAAAGATGGCAAAATGTTCAAAAGATTACGACATAGTTATCGAGGCTTTCAATAAAGCATTAACAGAGCATCGCAACCCTGACACTTTGAAAAGACTGAACGATGCTGAGAGAACCAAGAAAGAGTTAGAACAACAAGAATATTACGATCCCAAATTGGCCGATGAGGAGAGGGAGAAAGGTAAGTTGTGACATTTTTCAGTTGAAGAGTTGCTCAGTGTTTGTGTTGAGACGCGGAGAAGAAATAGATCTAATCGACATAGATGTATAAGTTGAATTTGTACTGGAAGTGAAGTACACAAATTTTTCCTGTCTACATCGAAAACAACCTGTCCAATCAGGACGCATGGTCTATCATTTAAGGCTGTGGCAAAGATATAATCATAACGTTTGGTGGGGATTTTTCTCGCATGAGAGATTTCAGTGCTTTGTTTTCTAGGGCTTTCATGTTGGACACATTGTTATTCATTATAGTTCGTCCTTTGGTTCATCTGGCGAGGATTTTATCTTTCATAATAGCTCCGGTTGATATGAAGCTTGGTTGGTTCAACTGACAAAGGACCTTGTGGAACTCTAGGGAACGACTTCTTCAAGAAGGGTGACTACCCCGTAGCTATTAAGCACTACACCGAAGCCCTGAAGAGAAATCCATCAGATGTCAAGGTCTGCTTTCTCAAGAATGCCCTCATATTTGTATATGATCGGCCTGAGGAGATGTTTTTCTTTCTAATCTGATCATTTGATTTTCTTTATAATGTTTTGCTGACTTATGAGTATGAGTATTATCTCTTCTCCATGGCCATAATTCTTAGCATTCTTATCGTTCCCTTGGCATGGCTCCGTTGTGACATCAATCTAGGCCTACAGCAACAGAGCTGCGTGCTATACTAAGCTAGGAGCACTGCCCGAAGGGCTGAAGGATGCAAACAAGTGCATCGACATTGATGAAAAGTTTGTGAAAGGATACTCTAGGAAAGGAACTATTCAATTTTTCATGAAGGAGTATGACAAGGCTTTGGAAACATATCAGGTTAGTACTTTCGTCTTCTTGTAACACTCTTATCTTGATTGCTGTGAACCTAAATGTACGTGGAATGCTACAGCCGTTGCATCAATCAATTTTTCTCGATAACTGCAAGTTTGAGTAGTTTGTAATCATTAAATCTTGTGGTGTATGTTGGGATCATCTGTACATGTGATGTTTGTTTGGATCATACTTACATGTATATTGAATTGTGTCTTGTAGATGGGTCTTAAGCACGAACCGGAGAACCAGGAACTGCTGGAGGGAGCTCGGAGGTGAATTCCAGTAGTTTTTGTGTCATTATATTGCAAGTTGCCTGTTAGGTCTCTCCTGTTTGTAGATGTGCTTCCACCTCAAGGTGATCAGGAGGGTTATTCATTTAGCATCAGTGACCAGCAAGGATCAAGTACTAGTCGTCATTTTTATGTCATAGAATTGTATATGTCCGGTTTAGGAGGTTTTGAAATATTTGTTTGTAAATGTGCCTCTACCTCGAAGTGATCAAAAGGTGAATGCGAATTCATTTGGCAGGCATGGCCCAACCAAAAGTCAGTTTCCTGGATCTGAAGAGAGCACTACACTGAAAGGGGTTAAAACGTTCAGGATTATGGGGGGAAGTTGCCGTATACTGATGTAGTATCTAACTGCCTACAATCAATGTCACTGGCAGATGCATCGAACAAATCAATAAGACTAACAGAGGCGACATCAGCGCCGAGGATTTGAAGGAGAGACAGGTGACTGTCCAGAACAATGATCATATGTTTCTGATTCTTTGCCAAGCTTTTGTTTGCACTTTGTGAGTAGATGTTTTGATTTTTTATGTTGATATTAATTAAATATTCTCTCTGACAGGCCAAAGCCATGCAAGATCCAGAAATTCAAGGAATTCTGTCAGATCCTATCATGCGCCAGGTGAGTTTTGAAACCGATAATCAAAGTGAATTTAATCTGTTTCCGTATGAGTCTAATCGGTGAGATCATTAGTGGTAATCGTAGTGTAATGAGCAGTTGGCTTGTCTTTAATACCAAAACCCGAACTCTTTAACCTTCACTTCTGGGCGTCGTGACAGCTTTGTACAGAGTGTTGCAATATGCTCAATTTTTTTATCACTCTTGGTCTTACCTTCGCTCTGGATCACAGGTTCTGACCGATTTCCAAGAGAATCCCAAGGCTGCACAGGAGCATATGAAGAACCCTATGGTAATGGGAAAGATTCAGAAGCTCGTGAATGCCGGCATCGTTCAAGTGCGTTGACCTTAGAAACAAAGGTCATACACGGCCTGTTCGCGCACATGTCCAGGAGATGGTTTTCTTTAGCCTGATTCTGTAGATCTACTTCAAAGAGTTTTCATGCGTGATCGTACACCTCTTTCACTTGTTGCAAGTGATGGGCTCTTTTCAGTTTTTAAGAGCAGAGTTGTTTTAAGTGGAAAAATGGGGACTGAAGATATATTTTGAGAATCCCACGTAAACTGCCACCGTATCTCAGCACCTATCTGTGGAGTATCACTTTCATCCAGAAATCTGATCTTGGATGTAGTCGTTGAGGCACTCAGTCACCCACAACCAGCTGGGACATGACGGTTTTAGTATGATCATGGTTGGAGGTGAAATTGTGAGCCCGAAGTTCTTGTTTCAAATGATTCCCTGTAAAGATGGGAATTTATCCATGAAAAATGTTTTCCATCATCCAACGTCCAGCGCGTAATGTGCCTGTTTTTGTTAATCTACCGGATTCAATTTCTACCTCCTGTACTGTCATCTCGTAATGTCGGGTGTAATGAGTCGCATACTCTTTTGCCATATCTTTGAGACTTTGGATGGGACAAATGCATCTTGAATTTGTTGTGTACGGGCAAGATAGGAGATGTTGAGTAATCACGTGCGGATACGATCATCAACAACAATGGTCTGTATCTTGAAATTTTGCAGATGTTGTTTACTTGCTATGACTGAGCAGTCGATTAGAGGTGACGACAATTCTCCTGCGCATTGCACGGAGTGACACGTATGCCATGTATCGAGATGTTCATCGAACCAGGTGGATGTGTAAACCCATTTGTGGATCCATTAGAAGAAGCCAGAAGCACTCGTCACATGACACGAGTCATCCTTGTGTGGGCTTTTGAAGGATTGTTCCGGATGCTGAACTGGAACGACAGGACCATGCCTTAACAGCGAAGTGGTTCAGATGCTAGAACCTACCTCTACAGGATAAGGGTATAATTTGGGCCGTTTGAGCTCATTCATTCCGTGTCACACGGTATTGTAGTAGAGGAGATCCCATATGAGGACATAATTGAACAGAATTCGGGCTTACTCATACACAAGTCGTGGATTGAGCTGGCGGCTGCAGTGAGCTTGAAGCTTGAGTTTCTGTTGACATTGTCAAAAGTTAAGAGCACACACTCTACTCGTGTGTAACGAATCCATGGTATCCAATTTGCCAACCGTGTGACTCAATCTGGTTGGGCCCTCGACCTATGTGTCTCAAAACTTCCGCCCAATATCCGAATGAAAGTCTTCGTCACTTCATTGTCGTGTGGAAGTTTACAGCCATATTGCAACGTTACCTTCAAACTGGGTATGGTTAACCGTGATGTCTCTTACTGAGTTTCATTTAAGTTCATTTTAAGTGCAATGAGATCATTTGGGTTATGAGGCAGAAAACCTCTGCGACATGCCACTGAAAGAGAACAAAAAATCTTTCTTTAGTCGTTGCCATAGCTGAGAGGTTTTTCGGACAAAGACCACGGTTCATGAAGGTTTTCTCCGGTGATCTGTCCGCACAGCAGTCTCCTTGAAATACAACCTGCTGTGGCACACGCAAACCCTAGTTGGGAACTTGGGACGAATAGAGTGTACGGTGTAAAGAGTGGACTTTTTATCCAACTGTCCGTGACGGGTCGGACACCTGCCATCTCAAAGCGAGTTAAGTACGAACTAGATAACAGGATGTATTGAAGTTTGTTGACAAGCTCATTTCACACTCTGTACGTTGGTGAGGACGAATCGCAAGATTCTTACAAAAGGCTCCGCGAAAGACCGTATCTGAGGGATGGCAGCACACGAGGCTGCGAACTGGGCCCTGGCGAGCATCAGACCTGCACCACCAGGATCGCCTCCATTCTCCACCTTGACTGATGATCAGATCCTCATGCTTCACTTTCTGTTCAACAAAACTCTGGACAAGGCGGTGCGGATCATAGAGCAGGGAGGAGTTTATCGACTTGTGGCCGAACCAAGTCGACGACAGGTGTTCCAGGTGATGGGGAATCCGAAAGAAAATCAGCACTACGTGTGTTTCCCCGAGCATTTCTGCTCATGCCATGCATTTTTCTTCGACATCGTATCTAGAGGTCATCAAATCTGTTGTAAACATCAACTGGCTGCGAGATTAGCAGCAGCTCTTCAGGTCTTCAAACCGATCACTGTCACCGACGTTGAACTCACGCAGCTTCTACTGGACATGTGAATTGGGTCATCGAGCCAAAGCAGATTCGTTTCGGTTCACCAGGTCCAAAACCTAACGATCGAAGTCAAACGAGGGTACAGTAGAACGAAGTTTCGTCGGAGGCATCCTTGCTTGGTGACATGACATGGGACATGGTGCCGGCGCGTGACCTAGACGCCAGCAGGTGAAACTCTTCTCCAACCACAAAACCTTGAAAGGAATCGGTCTACAAATGACACAGTTTCTGAAATCCATGGAGGTTCGACAGTATCATTGGCTCGCTGCCGCTGGCGCAGGCACTTACAGGCCCATCTGGATCTCGAAGATGCTCACCAACTGAGACCAATGCACACGATTCAAGATCAGTGCACGCACGAGAGAACGCAGCGCAACTTCTTCCTACGGGAGCACAGTCCAAAAGTAGGTTACTTCCAGTTACAGGACTGCCAGTCAAAGAAACGACCAGTTGACGACACTTTCAAACGGTGGAAGTCCATTCATCGCTCAAGTCACACGACGCCGCGAGCGCATTTGAAGGACTCTGCATCCGCGAAGAGAGCCCGAGGATAGAATCAGTGAAGAACTTGCACTGCAAACTGCCGCACCGATATCATGTCCTGCTATGCTCTACTTCCTCCTGGACACAAGTCGCACATGCTGTGCAGATCAAGTGACGTCAAAGTCTGCACGTGTCCTAGACCCTCCGCCTCTTAGTATGCCCACTTTGTAAGACAGAAACTGTACTTTTTGAACAATGATGATCAAATGCTTCAGTGGACACAATGTTCTGAGCTCAAGAGTCGCGTTGAAGGCGCCTGAATCCAAACAGAGCACAGAGGATCTTTTGTGAAGTGAGGCAATCTTTACGTTGCCTATGACTGACATTCAACCTGAAATTCTCTTCTGATAATAAGCACAGACCACACTACGTGTTCCGGACAACGTTTAGCAAAGAATGATAGTCCTGGAAATTGAATTCCACATACACGTTATCCTGGTCCCATTGTTGAACGTGGAGGAGCTACTATGCGGAGGTAAAAGCAATACAACACCATCTCGTTATAACCTCGGCGAAGTTGAGTGTCAACTGGCACTGAAGACGACATTGCGACTTGCATTGTAATGAAGGAGAACCCCGTTGCGAAGGCCAATACTGGATAGTGGTCTAAAAGCAAGAACATGCGAAGGAAATGACAAGGAGTTGGATTATGACGGGTTTGCTGCATACAGTAGTTTGCTAGTAGGATTTAACTTCCTACATTCTAGTGAACATGGCATACAGCCAGGACAGTACAACTAAATCCAATAACTCGTCTTTAGTAACCTCAACACGTAGCGATTGCCACCCATCAAACTGCACACACGAGAAAATGTATTGAAAAGTTCGATTTTTGTTGCTTTTCACTAATTGTAATCTTACTAAATCCAAGATTAACCAATATACTGATCTTCAAGTTCATTGATCATTTTTTCATCAATGCTAGGGTCTTTAAATCAGTACAATAATTTTTTTTATGATATAAGATTTGATGAGCTATATGCAATGCAAAGAAGATTTCATAGTTGAAAAAGTCAAACATTCAAATAACAATGTGAGCATTACAAAATTCAAAGTTTTATATGTCCAAAAGTTGAGTAGCATTTTGTAAAATTCATGTAGAAGATATAAATTGAGTTGCCAAATTCATCGAATTGTAATAATTTATGGTAATACATTATTAAATTTTTATAAGGGATTATCAAAGATCAAAAATTGAAGCTCTTAATAGTACAATACTCTAATGAAAGTTTTATACTAATGAAGTCATGAGACTTGCACCTAATAGAAATAGATGATCATTTTTAAAAGTTTGATTCGGATAGCGGAGAGGCAGGTAAAATTAATAAGATCATCTATTCATCTTAGTTACTAGTTCAACTTTAGAATGGGGAGGGGAAATTAATAAAAAAAAATCTTTGATTTACCTTGACTAGAATTTCTCTATTGGGGCTTTTGAAATAAAAATGAATTTCAAGTACAACATAGAAGAAAGGATGAAATTACTTATATGTCTCAACTCTTTGATATTCTTTGTTTCTTTTATCTCAAATCCGATTGAGATAGCCACCCATGTGAAAATCAATTGCAACGAATTCCAAAAGAACGGTGTTTTTTTTCTTCTTATTTTACAATCACTTTAGTAATATTGAAGACTTTGCAAAGGTTTATTATAGAACTCAAGGAATAGAAAATACCAAAGTTAATATAAAAAGAAATGGGAATAAGTCCAATAATTTCATTAGAGATGTGATCTCGAACCTGTCTTATTATGGCTTCAAACTGAGAAAAATTGGATGGGCGATGGTGAATATCTTTCATTCTAGTAATATGGCAAGTCGTCCTAGACATCAGATTGTGACGGATCCAGGTTATCGATTACTCGATCTTGCACATTTTATATTTTTTCCGTAATTTAGCTTATTATTTCATCTCTCACTATACCACCCTCTTTTAATCATTTGTCACCATCTCCTCATTCTCGTTAGCATTCTCATCACCTATAAAGATACCTAAAATTAGTTATATTGAAAAATTTGTCAAATTGTTGTTAATTTTTATTTTTATTTTACCATCAATAGAGGAGTTTGTTTCTCCCAGCAGGACGCAACGGCTATCTTCCATTGATCATTCTAAGATAAGAGCAAATATTAGGATTCAAATCCTAATCCGCAATGGATCAAACAACTTTGATATGATTTGCAGATTGTGGTAGATCCAAGTTGTACATTGGCCGATCTTGCACATTTTATATTTTTGTTGCAATTTGTTTTATTATTTCATATCCCATTACACCACCCTCTTTTACTCATTTGTCACCATCTCCTTACTTTAGATAATATTCTTTTATGCTCTTCTTTCACTTTGATTTTTTGTCTTCTTACATGTGTTAGTTATAGATTAGTAAGTTTGAATTTATATTTTGGACTTTGAGGAATACAAATACTAGTGTTTAAGTCACAAACTGACCAATATGATAGGAGATTATGAGCATATGAGGAGTTTTAAAATTTGAAAGATATTTTATTATTTTTTTGAGCAATCTTGTAATCTTTTAGTATGCTTGTTGGAGTGATTTTTGTTTATTACAATGTGTTCATGAGTCTCTTGAGGTTTGATTAGATCATTTGGAGAGTGAAATTGACAAAATCCAATTAAAATTCTATAGTTTTTAGCTTCATTGCTGCATTTGACGAATGTCCTCATCATCAATGAACTTTATTAGTATATTTTTAGAGATAGTTAATTTATATAGATTTGTTACATAATTATTTGCTAGCTCCATGTAACAATGAAGTCAATGATTTTGTGATGGCTTTCAAGGACGAGATAGCTTCTCAAAATATCGCATTGCTTTATATATTATATGACTAGAAAGAGTCCTAAATCCAATCTATGCCACATGGCTAACATGCATAGGTAGCATGCTTCTTTATCTTATTCTAACAAATTCCTAAAAGACATCTAGCATCCTATCTAATCCACCAATACATGGTAGTCACCTCATCATGTATCCATATAAGCCAAAGTTTACCTTTCACTTTTTTTTATCATGCACACCATTATTTTGTCATTTAATGATATAGTGATCAATCTAAGATTTGGTTAAACTAACTATAGCTAATCAAGATTGGTTACAAACCTTCCCAATTTAAGACGTAACGTCCTTGTTAGGAAAAGATTCAAAGTTTCTACAAGTATCTTGTTATTTGCAAGATTTGTCAAAGGTTATCAAGTAGGTTTATAAATTAGAAACCTTTCTATTAGATTAGATATTATACTTCTGGATTCCGTTGATCTCTAGTACGTTTTTTTGAATATCCTTTCTACCTCATATTTCTCTATGCCATCAATATCTATAGTAAAGGAGGTGGTTTGTGTGGGTTGTTAAAGAAAAAAGATTTAGGAATATATTTCCGTAAGAAAGACACATGAAAAGTATGATGTATTTTCATGTGTGAGAGCAACTTTAACTTGTAAAAAATTGCTCCAATGCATTGAACTATTGGAAAGGGTAGACTAAATTATGGATTTAACTTTTAAACTCATGTTTATTCCATATTGGTGATATACAACTACACATAATCTCCTTCTTGAAACTCAACATGTCATCAATGAATATATGCATACTGTTTTTGTCTATTTTAAATAATAGATAATTTTTGCTTTGCTTGATGCACTCCTTGTTGGACTCGTGCCACAAACTCTTTCACAACTTCAAATAGGGTTGATGGTTCGTGTGATCCACTCTAGTCAAAGTAGATAGTGTGAGAGTATGTTCTCCATAATTAAGGAAGAAAGTATTAATTTTTGTGGATGCATTGATTGAGTTATTATAAACAAACTCAATCAAGAGTAAAAGCACATCCCAACCTTCTTGCTACTCCAAAGTGAAAGCTATAAGCAAGTCCTCAATAGTTGTATTTGTTTTTTTTACTTTGTCTATCTATTTGAGGATGATAAAGCCGTGGATATGAGTAGTTTTGTTTTGAATAACCCAAATAAAATTTTCCAAAACATGTTAGTAAAGTGACTTCTCCTATCAACAATAAAAAATGTAACTTAATTTTATTGAGCAAAAATCGTATCCATATAAATACGAGGAAGTTTTGGTGTAGTGACTATCTTTATTATGCATCTAATATGAATCTTTTTTCTCGGTTTATTCATAAAAATTACTATCAACATAATGACGGATGAAACACTTTATGTAACTATGAAATGAAAGCTCATTTGAAAATCAATAAAATTTGTCAAACCTTTTGACCAAAGATTATTTTTTCCTTAAATGTCTTCTAAGTATCATTATTTTTAGATCTCAAGTGCCATAATTTGAGAAGAAATATATGAAATTAGATCTATATGGAAAATGGATATCAAATGTGACATTTATCTTAAATGTTGGAGAAATTTAGAATTGATGATGTGGGAACTCTGATGGTTGAAATTCTTATTTTTGAGGTCAAAAAAATTGATTTTCTTCAGGCGACAAATCTAAAAAGAAAATTTTGTGATAAATGTATCACTTCTTAAACTTATTAATTTTTGAACAAAAAAATTGAAATTTTTTTTGAGAAAAAGTGAGACATGTATTATTATCCAATATCAACGGAAACTCCCATATTTTCATAGCAACAAACAATGATTAAAAAGAACTATAAGATTGGTCCAGTAATCAAAGTATGTCAAATGTGATCAAAGTACAAAAACTCTAATCATATAGAAATTAAAATCAGTCCATAAAAATAACCTCCGTCAATGATGAAAAACATATAGCCCTAGTTATCACTCATGTTTGACTTAAGAACCATAAATAGTGATCACCTTTATGAAGGTCAAAATCTAACCAACCCTTCCATATTGCACAATGATATTGATGTCATTATTGGTGCAAAACAATACATGCAGTCTAGACATCTACAATCATAGTTTGAAAATTAACGTTAGTAATTTTTTTGTTATTTTGCGGCCCAAAAAGTATAAATAGAACTTCAAAGAAATCCACTTCAAGCTTGAGAGGAAAAAGTTAGTAGCCAATACAATGGCTAACTCCTCCCTCTCTATGGTATGATAATTTTGCTCCGCCGGCAAAAGTTTCCGTGAAAAGAAAGCAATTGGGTGCCATCCATCTTTCCACTCCTGTTGTAACACTCCTCCAACTGCCACACCTGATGCATCCGTAGCAAGTTTTGTTGGTCTACCAACTTCGTACCATTTAAGGATTGGTACATGTAAGAGCGCATCTTTCAAAGCCTGAAATGCAATCTCTTGAGCTGTACCCCATTGCCATTTCTGCCCTTGGCCTAAGAGACTTGTTAAAGCTTGAGCAATACGAGCAAAAGCTTCCACAAACCTTCTATAAAAGCCGGTTAAACCCAAGAAACTACGTAGTTGAGTCTGATTCTCCGGGGCAATCTAATTTTGAATGGCTTCCACTTTGTCACTCATGACTTGGATGCCATCAACGCTAACTCTATGGCCTAAGTAATCTACTTCGTTTTTGCCAAACTCACATTTTGACATCTTAGCATAGAGCTTATTTTCTCTCAACACTTGGAGTACTTCTCGTAGATGTTTTTGATTATCTTGTAAGGACTTGCTATATATCAAGATATCATCTAAAAACACAATCATTGATTTATCCAGATATTTACGAAAAATATCATTCATCAGTCCCATGAATGTGGCAGGGATATTGGTTAAACCAAATGGCATAACTAGATACTCAAAATGACCATATCTAGTTCTAAAAGCTGTCTTTTGTATGTCTTCATCTGCCACTCTAATCTGATTGTATCCGCTTCTAAGATCAAGTTTGGTGAAATACTTAGCTCCATGAAGTTGATCAAACAAGTCATCCATTCGCGGTAATGGATACTTGTTTTTTCACCGTTTGTTTATTTAGAGCACGATAGTCCATGCACATCCGCATGGAGCCGTCCTTCTTCTTCACAAACAATATTGGAGCTCCATATGGTGACACACTAGGTTGGATAAACCCTTTCTCCAACAACTCTTCCAATTGTGCCATGCATTCCTCCAGCTCGTTCGGTGCAAGTCGATAGGGACTTTAACAAGGAGGTGAACTTCCTGGTAAGATCTCTATCTTGTGATCCACTCTCCTTCTTGGTGGTAAACCTGGAGGCAAATCATCTGGAAAAACATCTTGAAACTCGTTCAAGATACAAGTTAACTCCTCATGTATAAAAGATTGCTCTTTTGGAGCGCTTACATATCTTATTAGGCCAAAAAACATACATCTTTGTGACTGATAGCAGTTCTTCCTATCACATAGAGAGGTAAGTAATTGTGTCCTGATCTAAGTCTATCTCCAAAGATCCTCCAACTCATAGTTTTTACTATCTTCCTTCGCCAATCTACCTCAGGATTATATTTTTCCATCCAAGTCATACCCAAAATAGCATCATAGCGAGCTAATCGAATTACTCTCCACTCCAACGATTCCTTGTATTGCCCAATCTTCAACTCCACTTTCCTAGGAATGCTCTCAATGCTCTCTGTTTGCCCGTTTGGCAACTCTACCTTTTCACTATCATCTTTCTCTAAAGCTAATCCCAACTTTATAGCAATAGATCGAGATAGGAAATTTTCTGTAGCTCCTGGATCAATCAATACTCTCACTTTAACTCCTTCTATCTCGTCATCCGTCACAATCAAACATGTTTCCTTCTTTCTCAAACCATTTATCTCATGTTTGTGCTTCCTTCCCTCGCGCTTCCTCCTTTTCATCGAAACAGTAAGCCCGCGAGGCAAGGTTACTGGTGCTTGTCGTTTTCCAGGTTTCCATCGGTCACTTCGTCTCCACCTTCAAGATTGATGAGGGCTCGTCGATAGGGGGGTCTAGCTACTCTTGCCAGAACTCAAGTACGGCAATTCATGGCAATGTGACCAAATCTTCCGCAATTATAGCACTGCCTCATTTCTCGTCTTCCCTCCACTCCGTCTCCTCCTCTTGAATTTGCTTCTCGATGAGGATTCGAGTTGCGACGATCTCCTCCTTGTGCGTTCATTCCCCTTGGAATGAAATCTTCTCTCCTCCTTATGTTGCCCAACTCCATAGGCATGGGTCCATAGTATTGATTCGAGGGAACTGATATCTCTCCACCGTTGTGATAAACGTTGGACATTCCTTGTGCACAAGCAATAGCCTCGTTCAAGTTGCTTGGATTGTCCCGAATCACCTCCTGTTGAATCTTCTTCTTCAATCCTCTCTTGAATAAATCAAGGGCCGGCTCCACTCATATCTCAGATCTGAATTCGAAGATCTCGAAACTCCTCAATGTACTCCTCCACACTTCCCTACATTCAAGTTTCCACAACCTCATCCGTGCCGTGATGATGGGATCAAGCTAGCTTGAAAATTCTGAAGAAGACCTCGCTTCATTGCACTCCAAGTAACTTTGTTGGCCCGACTCATTGAGCTCCATCATCCAACCCCGAAACCAAGTAGATGCTTTCTCCAACAACAAAGTACGAAACAAAAGGACGCGCAATGTGATCATTGATATTGAACAAAGCAAGATGATACTCCATTCTCTCAATCCAACCTTCCAAAACTCCCATGGTTCGACTTACCCGGTAAGGTTCTATCTTACAAGCTTTTTGTCATCTTGAGAATCATGGATGTGCAGAAGATCTAGCTCTCTTGCTCGTTGTCTTTGCTTGGGCTTCAAAGCACGGCCTCTCCTTGTTTCTTCACTTTTCACCATGGATGGTGACGTCTCCATCTCCATTGGAGTTTCTCTCATTCTCTCATTTTCCATTCCTCTCGCTTTGATCTTTGTTAATTCTTGAGCTAACTCTTGTACTTGAGTCCGACTTTTTGCTCAAATGTGTTTCTCAAATCTCTCAACTCCTGAATCATTTCTCTCAAAGTGTCCTCCATGATTCGTCTCCATCCACTCTCTCTCAGTATAGGGTTAAGATGAACACTCTCCAATTTCTCAAGATTGGCAACACAAAAGGAATAGGTGATGCTATCACCTCATGGTTGTACTCCTCTCCAAAGTTTCTAATAACTAGGCTCCGAAACATAGCTTTAGGATGATACACACAATAGATTTCACACCGTGTGTTGAATCTCACCGGTGGTGGTCTATTGAGGTCCATCTCTAAACTAAAATGTAAATCGTGAGATCCCAAGTAACATCGTAGGTGACTATAGGTAAGATAAAAGGATCTCGAGATCTCATCACTTGGTCCATGAAGTTGGCACCAAAATGATAAACCAAATGTTGAGTCAACCTTGCTCTCTCAATGTATAACAGTTTGACATGAAAATGATTAAGAAATAGGAATCTCGGTACTATTCTATCTCCCCCATCCATAACCTGCACCCACAATAACCCCCTTCCACTACTTGCAGCTCAATGGCCCTTTGCCACCTCTAACAAACACTCTCTCTCCTCAAATAATTGTACCAACCCGGACTATTCTTCCAAGAGGGGTGCTCCACACTCATAGGAACAATAAGCTCAAGCCTCCGATACCATTCAGAATAATTGAAGGGAATGACTCCGGAATGACTTCCAAGATGAGAGATGGCCTTCTCAAGACCTCTCCTTGCTTTATATACTATAGGACTAGAGGAGTCCGAAATCCAAACTATGCCACATGGCTAACATGCGTAGGTTGCATGTTTTTTTATCTTATCCTAACCAATTCCTTACAGACGTCTAGCACACAATCTAATCCACCAATGCATGGTAGCCACCTCGTCATTTACCCTTTTACATTTTGGATAGTGCACACCACTACCTTGTCTTTTTGTGATCTAGTGACCACTCTACGCTTTGGCTAAACTAACTATGACTAACCAAGATTGGTTACAAGACCCAATTATTCTTCCAGTTGTTTCCTACGGCGCGATTTGGGGACGTAATAAAGATAATGCTTTTGATTTAGTTTGGGCGCTATGTATCAAAACTTACCAGTAATGGTGGCTTTCAACACATGGGTTCCAATCCATCACTATTTTTTACCAAAAAATAAGCCATATGGAGTTGATTGTTAGGAACTTTGGCAAGGAGTATTATTCTCAAGTAATAAACTCCCCGGTTCCGTTTGTAGTTTCGTTCATACTTAGCCGGTTTCGAATTGTCATTTTGACTCTTTATAAATGGCAACTCGTATTGTGTATAGGTTAGCTAAGTACTGTGTTTAGTATAGTTGTAAAGCTCTAAGTTAAAATGGAGCTAATTTGGTCACACTAGAGGTCAAAATAACACTCTTCATTCTCATTGGTCTTGGAGTTTGGGCCAATGAGGGCACTTGGGCAACTTCTTGGAGGTTTTGAGGAGTTTTGGAGACCTTTCAGGGAGACATTTGGATCTGAAGAAAGAATTGGAGAGCTGACAGGATGAGCTACGACGTGTGCTCAAGAATGAATGGATTTGAGGATGTGTCACTATTAAATGATGATTCAAAGATAGAGTGAGAAATTTAGACCTTTGAGTGTGTTTGGAATGTTTCTGAGAATCTTACGAGGGTTTTTGAAGATATGAGTTGATTGTGATATATTTACGCCTTGGGCTTGCGTTTGGATTGAAATTTTGACTCAATTGGATGAGTTTTGAGTATTGAGTGATAGCTTGATGTTTGTGTATACAGTCAAAGTTGCAGGACTACACTGACTATCACGAAGTTAGTAAGGAGATCATATCTTTTGATATCAAAAAGTTCTGTCAATAAAACTTTGCACAGTTCAAGTTCTGATGATGAGTGACCTTCTTATAAAATTTGGGAGCAATTGAAGTCAAGGATTGGGATGTGTGAGGGGTTTTGTACATAGGGGTCTGCATATCGCCTTGTGATACAATGTGCAAATCAACAATTGTTCTGAGAGATCTAGAGGAGAAAAACATTTGAAACTTTTTTGAAAGATTGAAAGAGTTGTGGAAAAATTTTCTGTAAAGTTTAAGCGAGAGTTATTGGTCAAATCATTGGCTATCATAATCTTCTTCCGCTGAAGTTTTACCGGTTTATAACGAACTCGAATGTGGAGTGCTGAGAAGAAGAAGAAAAAATTGCCAACTCACACGAGGTTCTAGAGGGTTCTTCTACAGCCAAGCGCTCGAGCGTTATCATAGCAAAGAAATGTCCATGCGACAACGTTCTTCTCTACTAACATGCTTAGATAGTCGAGCATAAATTTATTCTTGTTCTCCCCTACCTTGTTGTCCAGTTGTACATACAACACTTTAGGGAATGGTTTGGACCACTATTTGATTATGTTGTGCAAAATGGGGACTTTGAGGTTTGGATTCATTGTGTGTATTTGGGAAAGAATTGTACACAACCGGTTGAAACTTTCCATGAAATTTTAAGCAACCAACTATGTGAATCGGTATGAAGTATTTCTCATCCATATTCTTTGATGTTTGAGTAAAATGGAGCATCTCTTCTCCTTCTTCATGTCCATGCCATTGATCCAAAGTAATGCATACTTGGCAGGATAATTCTGTTCTTTTTGCTTGTGTTTCATGGACTTCTCCCTTTCTATAGCTTGTATGTTTTGATGAAGGTTCAAAAATATGATGTATTTTTCTGAAGCGGTAATCAAAAACATTTTCATTATAAAAATACCAACACAAAGATTAAGATCACTAAAAGAGTGTTTGGTGTTTACAACATGGGCAAAATAGTGATACACTTCCAAACTACATAATGCTACTTAAGAGTGTTTGGTGTTTACAACATGGGCAAAATAGTGATACACTTCCAAACTACATAATGCTACTTAAGACGCTGAAATTTTAGTTTATTTTTCTTAGCTATAATGGTATAAATATGTGTCCACCTTCAAAACAATGCATGTACTTCTGATGCATGCAAAGTCAGACCTTTATCCTTTTCGTTGCCTCAATCTAATAGATTGAAAGGGGGATCTTGCTTTTTTCTTCGACTAAGAATATTTTGTCACATTTGTCTTTTAATTCAGTTCAAGTTGTGATGGGGAAAATCAATTTTTTGCTGGAATTTTCACTTTTAGGAAGTGTTTTTTCCATATGCGACAGAATTACAAATATAATAGCATCCCCTAAGTGTATACCCACCCATTCTTTTGGACATAAAAATCATAAACTTTTTTTTGTGTAATTGTCAGAAAAATAAAAATATGTTTTGTTTGGAAGTCATTCCATGTTCTTCTAGAAAAAACTTTGAAATCACTCTTTCACAGACAACATGATTTCCATTAACACGCAATTCATGTGGTCCATGGTAAACCTTTGGATCATCAACCAACAAAATTCTTGATAATCAATTGTTTCCCAAGATGTACAATGTCTTCAAAGCGTAACAACACACGAGTCATCCCTTCATCCTATACGACCGTGAAATTCTCTCACTCTCCTTCCCGCAATGTTTCTTGAGGAAGAGATCTTGCTCATTTTTCTTCAAATAGAAAAATTATGATTGACATTCCTTAAGCACCCTAGCTCTTAGAGAAACAAAACATTCTCGCATACAATATTTACAGCAAAAAAGTTCTCTCACTATCTAAGCATCAAGTATGTTGGTTAAACATTATCTCTTCTATATTGTGCTTGTAAAATAGACTTTCTAACCCTGACTCGATTTGAACTGACGTAGAAATCATCTCTCAACGGAATTTCTAATCCAATGATGAATTCAGCTCTATTAGACTTTTCATTTTCAACAGCTAATCTGTTGTTGATTTCTTCATGTGCATCATGAGAAGAAATCTCCTAGTTGAAATGAAAAGGTGACCTTCTAATTTGTGTGGAATGAAAGGTATTCACGTTTGTCTCTAAGCTGTCACAACCTTCTTTATTCACTAAACTATCTAACAACTCCAATATATCCTCCACCAGCGAACTAAAATCGAGTTCTAGCTCCTCTATCAATTCTTTCTCCTCATTGTTATTCCCAAATTATCTCCTTGTTGCGTGGTTCAAAATGTGCAGGTGGATTAAATTTCTACAAATTTTATGTTGGCGTTCAACTAGTGAATGACTCCCATCATTCTTGCTCTTCAACTCCTTCTTTGATATAACAAGCTCCCTTTTTTTATTGATTCTCTCAATAAATACATGATTTATCTTCATGGTCATCCTTTGTATTTGACTGCAGATTCTGCATCCATTGGAAGATAAGAATGCTTTACGCGACTCATCACCGAATAGTCTCTAAGCTCTGATTTTGAAATGTTGAAGAAGAGGGAGTTAATTGGATAATATTATGAGATGGAGACGACTATACTAAGCTTTGAGTCAAAAATGACTCACAACACTAAGAGCCAAAGATGACTCTTAATCATTGTGAGACATCTTAGAAAAAATATATATACAAGCTTATGGATCAATTCTCAACTGAATTTCATGCGAGCATAACATTGGAAGCACTATCTCGGAGATAAGGAGTTTTTGGTTGAGACAGACCACAAGCCTTTGGTTTATTTAGAAACTCAAAAGGAACTCTCCAAGCGGCAGATTCGTTGGGCTGAATGGCGTGGCAGTTTCAACATGAAGATCGTGTATGTGGAGGGGAAGAAGCAGCTTGCCGATGCATTGACACGAATGCCATGCATTAATCACATCACGAAGGTGAAGATTCAATCTGAATGGTGGGAGAACCTGAATCGAGCTACCAAGGAGGATGAGGAGATTGCACAAGCCCTTGAGCAGGGTCGAGCACATTTGGAACGGGGATTGGCGTTCTACAAGGGAAAGATCTGGATACCCTCAGATGTTGCCCTTCGTACAACTGTGTTAGAGGAGGCACATGATTGCCTATTGCGGGCCATGTAGGAGTGGAGAAGACCATTGAAGGCGTCCAAAGGGTATACTTTTGGCCAAAACTAAGAGAGGACATCACCAGCTATGTTCGAAGTTGTGTGGCTTGTCAACAAAATAAGGCTAGCAATTAGAAACCAGCACGTCTACTACAACCTCTACCAACACCGACTAGAAGTTGGGAGCACGTCAGTATGGACATTGTATGTGAGTTACCAATGACGTCTACGAGTTATGATTCAATAGTCATTTTTGTGGATAAATTGAGCAACATGATCCATATTAGGCCCACAACAAAGACAGTTATTGCACCTGAACTTGCTCGAATTTATATGGATGCAGTTTTTGCTCAACATGGCTTAGCTAGACTGCTCATCACCGATAGGGGCACTCAATTTACTAGCATGTTTTGGAAAACCCTATTTGGGCTATTCAAAACAAAACTAGCCATGTGTCAAATTTTTATCATCCTCAAACAGATGGGCAAACTGAAAGAGCAAATAGGACTATTGAGGACATGCTTAGAGCTTTCACTTTGGAAGAGCAAGACGGTTGGGATGCACTTTTACACTTGATTGAGTTTTCTTATAATAACTCAATCAATGCATCCACAAAAGTTAGCCCTTTCTTCTTGATGTATGGAGAACACCCTATCACACCATCTAGCTTGGGGAGTGTAGGTCACATGCAGGAACCATCAACCCAAGTTGAAACAGTGAACGAGTTTCTGGCACGAGTCCAACGAGGAGTACACCGGGCAAAGCACAATTTAGCCATTGCCCAAAATCGGCAAAAACAATATGCTGATGCTCATCGACGACATGTGGAGTTTCAAAAAGGAGATCAGGTGTGGTTGTCTACTACCAATTTGTCATTAATAGGGGTCCGAAAGTTCAGTCCACGGTTTATTGGACTTTTCTTGATTGTCCAACGGATTGGAGAAGTTGCCTACAAGTTAGAGTTGCCAACACACATGAAAATACATCCCGTTTTTCATGTGTCTCTCTTGAGGAAGTATACCCCACGATCTCCTTCCTTTGGCAACCCACATCAACCTCCTCCTTTACCAGCCATGATTGATGGTGTAGAGGAATATGAGGTTGAAAGAATCCTCAAGAAACGGACAAGAGGGCAGCGGAACACCAAAGTGGAATATCTAGTCCAATGGAAAGGTTATCCACTTTATGAAGCTACTAGGGAACCATTGGCAAATCTTACAAATGCCAAGATACTTGTAGAGACTTTTGAGTCTTCTTGCAACGAGGACGTTGTGACTTAAATGGGGGGAGGTTTGTAACCAATCTTGGTTAGTCATAGTTAGTTTAGCCAAAGCGTAGAGTGGTCACTAGATCACAAAAAGACAAGATAGTGGTGTGCACTATCCAAAAAGTAAAAGGGTAAATGACGAGATGGCTACCATGCATTGGTGGATCAGATTGTGTGCTAGACGTCTGTTAGGAATTGGTTAGGATAAGATAACAAAACATGCAACCTACGCATGTTAGCCATGTGACATAGTTTGGATTTCGGACTCCTCTAGTCCCACAAGATATAAAAAGCAAGTTAGAGGTCTTGAGAAGGCCATCTCTCATCTTGGAAGTCATTCCGGAGTCATTGCGTTCAGTGTTACAGGTCTGGAGAGTTGATCACTTATTGTCGAAAGTTATCTCCAAAATGATACACTTACCACGTCGAAAAGTGATCACGATGAAGACACCGGATGTTGATCACAAATGGATTGGGCATCGGTACATCTGGAGGATCATGTTGTCCTCTATCCATGTCCTACGTCGGCTCCACTTCGATCAGATAAGCTCCTTAGTCAGCAAAATGATGTGTCTAGCTCTCTCCCATACCCTTTTCATCATGACTGCGCTTTATATCTGATAAAGTCCAAGATAATATCTCTTGGAGCCTTTTCAATATCCTGACCCTACAAAGTTGATCCAACGGTGGACTCTTAACAACCTTACAATGCGCCATCGTTTATCCTAACCTAAAGTATCGGTGTCATGACAACAGCTCTGAAGATGACACATGTCATCATCTTCTCAGAGTAGCCGCGTCACAACACGACAACGTTTTACAAATACATACAATCAAATTGATCAAAAGTTGTTTCTCAAGACATATTGCACACAAGAGAGTATTTCAAATGAGCATGTTGTGGGAAGTATTAAAAAAAGCTTACATGTATATGCAAAATTGCAGAGTTTTAGAAGTCACATAGGATTTGCAAAGATTCATGGCGAAAAACTCCCTTTCCGCAATCAGAGACCTGAATGGCATTGATTTCCATAAAATATTTCGTAGAAGAATTTGGCAGATGGTGAAACACATATGTGGGGGAAGAAGTTGTCTATAGTTTGGAGTCAGTAAAGTGTGAAGTTTTAGAACTATATTTGAAAGTGTCACGTTTATTGCATGGGTAGCAACGTGAAATCTCAAAGGGCCAATGATGCTAACGACATCGGAAAAGTAATCGACAGCTACAAAAAGTCAAAGTTGAAGTAGGAAGCTAATATTTCGAAGGAGAAAATGTTGTGTGATGAGGAGAATTTTTTCAACTTCAAGCACACTTTCAGAAACTTCATGAGCAAGGAGAGGACAAGGAGGTGGATTTTTACTAGCCTCAAAAGAGAGGAGAGAAAGATGATGTGCTAATAGAAGCAACTTGCATTGTAGAGCAGATTAATGAGTTGGAAATGGAACTACACACATAAGTTTATGGAGTATCACACACTTTGTATGTTGGCAAAAGCCGTGCTAAGCTAGTCATGGATGCACATGACAACTTTAAGAATCTCCAAATCAATAGTTTCATTGCGAACCTTCCATGCAACGATGATAACAACCGACCGTTTTGGTTAGCAAAAGTCTGCAACATGTGTCGAAGACACCCGTTGAAGATTTTTGTGTGTTAAAGATACCAAGAGATGTTGAAGATCATGTGGTATATAATTGACGTAATAAACTCATTTGAGTGATCGTACTATTCTGAAAAGGTTAGTGGAAAAAAGAAAAGCAAGATCAACGTAGATAAGGTGAATCTTTTAGAAACAACATTTTTTGACTACAACATAATCTTGAACAGAAACATATTAATGAGTGTGAAATACACCAAGCTTTTGAAGAAAGTTATCTTAGATTGAGATAATAGACTACCTAGTAATGAAGAATTTGAATTTGAAGTTAAAATCCATGTTGTAATTATTTTGAAAATTTGGAATGAAATAAAATGATTCCATGCAACATCAAAGGACATGAATTATTTCTTCAAGCAATTTTTTTTTTTTGGACAAGACTTGTCATCTTAGACATGTTAGTAACATGATGATTGTAATGAAGTATTGAAAGAAATGATATTTGTGTAAAGTGTTAACTCAAATTACCTTTATTTATTTGTCTCTGATTTGCATGGATAATAAAGCTTGAAAAGGCAGGAGACCTCATTATTCTTCCACGGAATGTGTCAACTCGGACCACATTCCAAAGAAGTGCTTTGTTTAAAACTTATTACTTAAAAAATGATGCAAGTGAAACTTCTCTGTTGTTCCAAAGAGAAGTGATACACATATCATTTTTAAGTTGCTTTGGAGAGAAGCGATACATGTATAATTTCTTGGCTCCTTGGCAAAAAAATTTAACTTGGAGTGATAAAGACATGTATCACTTCTTTGCAACAAAAAATCGAATAACATTATTCAAAGATTTTAATGAAAAGTAAATTCAAAGAATCAAAATTGTCATGATAAGTAACCCAAATGCATCAAAAGTTGTTAATGAATTCACAAAAAAATATGCATTGCATTTTTTTTAAACATATGGCTCATGAGGTTTAAGATATAATCACAAATTTTTCACATCATTTTTTCCTTTCAAGCGAGCCAATACTATGATTATTCATTGGAAAAGTTCATTTTTGTTGGCTTCCTATTGTTTACATTCCTCATACAAAACCTTGCAATTTAAAACCTGATTCTTTTTTCATATTCAATCATGTATTTAAAAAAATTTTAAAATAACATAATAAGTCTCAAATACATGTCAAATTATTTTAAAAATGTGATAAATTATTATTATAGTGGCTACAAGAGGGAGGCCGTTCAATAAATTTGAATGTGGATAAGGATTCAGACTAAAGGTAAAATGATGAGAAAAAATTAAAAGGCATGCCAAGAACTAGCGCAACAAGAAGAGAGCCATCACAATGAAGAAGAAAGTAATGAGAGAATTGTGGGATGAAAGTGGATCCAGATGCCTCTTACTCAAAAATTGCTAATGGAAAGAATTAGATCATTGATTTGGGTGGTGAAATTGGACCTTGGCGGAATTGATGCGATTGAAAAACCCAGGAGTAGCTTTTTTATCATGGTCATGGGACTTTGTTTGCCTAGAAATATGCGAGAAAGAACGTTGAGAAAAGTTTGCGCATCCAGTCGGTATGAGAGCCTAACCAAAGTTGTGGGATACGGAGATATGGATAAAGATGCTAGGAAGGAACTACTTAGAAGACAAGGATGGACTCGACTAGGAGGGTTGAGCGTTGTATACAAGATTCAACTTTGATGAGGCTAAGTGGTTTAATATGAGAGAGCAAAGGGGACGAACATATCCAAAATTGAGTTGATTAAAGATGGATTTAGAACAAAAGTAGCATTTATATTGAATCAATTATCTTTGCCTCAACACACCACGTATGTAAGCATGCACAAGGTCTGGATGGTGGAGGGGTTTGTGGGAGGCTCTATTGAGGCGAATTAGGGAGAAATTTTTGCACGCAATGTGGAGACCATGATAATACGACTAAGAGAAGAAGAAATTGGGGTAATATATCTATCCTCTTTCTTAATACACATGTATTCGAAGATGGAGTGGCTAACACATATGTAGCGTCACCTATAATGACTGGAGTAAGGATGAATTGCTAATGCTCGTGCCATCTAGAAAAATTAAAGTGGTGTGTAGTGGAATGAAGCCAACTTACTCATGAACAATTTACACTAAAAAATTCTGCTGGTTCTTTCATTTCTTGGATATTCCATATCCTCACAAATTTTGTTCTCTATAACAACTATAACAACTTTGATCAGTATGCTTGTCATACATGCAGAAGAGTTGTCATCATGATCTAAATTTGATGTAATGACGTGCAAGATCTACTTTGCAGATACTCACATATATTTGGAAAAGTTGAAAAACTGAAATTAGTTTCAAGAATTTGCACTGTTTTAGTAATCATGTATAGAATGATCACAAGTGGCATAAACATGTCTTTACTAGTCCATCTGTTTTGACACCATGTATTATTTCAATACATGAATCACACTTAAGCAAAGAATGTGGTTTCAAATTTGGGTTTATGATGTTGATAAGGCTATGGGGATTTGACGACACTCTTGTACACTTTCAGAAAGGGGTTAAGGAAAGGGCTTTCTTTTACAAATTTATAACCGGTGGTTGATAAGGGTATGGAGTTTTCACGACTCTCTCGTACACACTTAAGACACTTATTATCATTTCCAAACCCTTAGTGTACAAATGGCGGAGATTTGTTGTAGTGATCGTCAGTCTTATGAGTATACGAAAATCACCACCTCGACAACGAGGTGAAGTAGAGTATTGGGTGTCCTTGGGATTTCAGAGAGAACCCGCTGACGCATCAGTCCCATCTCTGAAATCCTTCGAGGGCAAGCGTCACGTGATCTCGGTGACGTTCTTGAAAGAGTGACATCATCAATCTGGAACGACTATGCTGTACAACACGAACAGACACGGGTCGCTATCATAAGCAAGAGACAGTGGACCTTTCTACTCTCGGACTGAAATCGCATATCCGAAGAAAGGAATTCAACCTGTAAGCATGGACTTTAGTCTGAGAAGCCATGTTGCTGTGCTGTACGTGGGATAACGGGATTGAATGAAGTTCATGAGGATGTCACATAAGGTCATGAGCGTCAGCAAGATATGCTAATCTTTTCACCTGATCGGTAGGGCCAAGTACTGCTGATTATCGGCACCTACTTTCGTAGATGAACCATTCAGCAGTGAGCAGATCGAGCTCTGAGTTCGAGATATTCAACAATCTCCTACCGAATGAGAGTAACACAAGGTAGGTGCAAATCGAAGTGAACGGGGTGTGATTAAGTAAAGTACCTTCCCATCGTTTCTTGGACGGCAAGAAACAGAAGCATCAAGAGGATCAGAGAAGGGCCCATAATTGGTCGAGTCGTGTAGACGGACATTCTTTTCTTCGACTGTAAGTCTCTCGATAGGTACATGAAAGCTATTTAACTGTATTGTGCTGATAGTTTGAGCCGCAACAGAACTATGAACTGCCCAAAGTTCGTGACTTCCAAGCAGAGATTGGCAGATGACTTCCGAACCAGGTTGTTTCTTACCACTTTCTTGTTCATCCTGAAGAATTACCCAGTCACTCTTTTAAATCATTCAGAGAGAGAATGTGGTTTATAGTAATGGCTGCAACAAGGAAATTTCGATACTGAGATTGAGAATTCGTTTTTGAGAGCTTTACATGCCCTGATTCATTACTATCTTTCAACTTCTTACGATGACGGGACTACGTTTGGTTGTTTGAGCAGCGTTCCTCTCACAGCGTTCATGATTGCGGTCTAATTCACGAAACACCATCGGTCACATTGCAGCATAATTTGATGTTTGACCACTCCCTTTCTGTATCGGTCATTCTTGTGTTTCACGTGGAATCCTCCTTGAGCCACAACCCTTGAAGTAGTCGGCAGTTGTTTACTTTCAGATTTTTCCCGTGTTTTATTGCCCTCTGTCAGCTGGTTGCAGAGTATATATATATCAAAGATCAAGAGATCTGCGGAGAAGTTTGACATTGAGGTCAATCCTCTTTGAAGCTCTCTAAAGCCCTGCAAGTTTCTTGTGTACTTTAATTCTTTTCGAGCGAACGTCGGTTGTTTTTTCTCTTCTGACTGCAGCTCACTAAGTTGAAAAGCTCGTCTTCATTTCCTTCCTCGAGAATCTGCAGAGCTTTCCGACACACAGGCCATGGAGGGAATTGCTGATGATACATTTTTGTTTACATCCGAATCTGTAAACGAGGGACACCCGGACAAGCTGTGCGATCAAATTTCCGATGCAGTGCTGGATGCATGCCTGGAGCAAGATCCAGACAGCAAAGTGGCCTGTGAGGCGTGCACCAAGACCAACATGGTGATGGTGTTCGGCGAAATTACCTCCAAAGCTAAAGTGGACTACGAAAAGATCGTCAGGGACACCTGTCGATCCATCGGCTTCACTTCGGATGAAATCGGCCTCGATGCAGACAAATGCAACGTCCTAGTTCATCTGGAAAATCAGTGCGACCAGATCGCCCAAATAGTCCATGCTCATGGCACCAAGAAACCAGAGGAACTTGGAGCAGGAGACCAAGGTCACATGTTCGGTTATGCCACAGACGAGACCGAAGAGCTCATGCCTCTCTCCCATGTCCTCGCCACTAAGCTCAGCGCCAAGCTCTCTGAAGTCCGTCACAGCGGACTCTGCAGTTGGATGCGTCCTGATGGAAAGACACAAGTGACAGTCGAGTACAAGAACTCGAATGGAGCCATGATCCCCTTGAGAACTCACACTGTTCTAATCTCCACCCAGCATGACGAGACTGTCACAAACGACGAGATTGCAGCAGAGGTTCGAGAGCATGTGATCAAGCCTGTTATTCCTGACAAATACCTGGACGGAAACACCGTTTTCCACATCAACCCTTCCGGACAATTCAGCAATGGAGGCCCTCGAGGAGATGCAGGACTCACAGGGAGGAAGATCATCGTGGATACTTATGGTGGTTGGGGAGCACATGGAGGAGGAGCGTTTTCAGGCAAAGACTGCACCAAAGTGGACAGAAGTGGGGCTTACATCGCTAGGCAAGCTGCAAAAAGTGTGGTGGCTGCTGGACTTGCAAGGAGATGTTTGGTTCAGGTGTCTTATGCCATCGGTATGCCAAGGCCCATGTCTGTTTTTGTCGACTCCTATGGGACAGGGAAGGTCAGAGATTCCCAGATTCGAAAACTTGTGGAGGAGAATTTCGATTTCCGACCAGGAATGATCATGCTCGCCTTGAACTTGAAACGTGGCGGCAATAAAAGGTTCCAGAAGACGGCAGTTCACGGACATTTCGGACGATCAGATCCTGATTTCACTTGGGAGGTTGTGAAACCCCTTAATTTGGAATCTGAATAAGCTGCAGCAGCAGGGGATTCCACTCTGCAGGGGACAGTCGCTACAGTTCTATCGCATGAATGACATACTGCTAATCAGTCGAAGATTCATCGGTTACCACATCTTTTAGCTGCTTTCAGGTATTAACTTTGATTCTCAGAGTTCAGGGGTATACAAATGGAGATCTAGAATTCAGGTCAAGGTCGTTCCTAAAAGAGCTTGTACTTAAAATATCATGCAGAGATTCTTCCCAATGTTTTGAAGAACTATAGAACAGCTTTACCAGGGAAGTCGTTCATGCTGCTGCGTGAACTCTAAAGAGTTCGTTGAAGGGAACTAGACTAAGTAAATGACGCATGTTCAGGCGGTGCTTGGCACGCTTCGTTACGTTCCAGATTAGCATAAACACGCAAGGTTTATTCCACTCATTGTCGGTCTCTTGTCCACGAGGTGTTGTCTAAAATCAGTAATCAGGTTCATGTATTAGAGGTTCGGAGAGCAAATTTCAGAAAAAATGCTCTAGAAATGGAGTGCTATCAAATCTCACGATGATCCCGATCAAAGACTTCCGAATACGTACAAGAGCATGGAACCCTCCGCCGACTAGTGCAGTAGCTGCTCAGAGTGGACTATGGAATGCATTCTATCTTGATGGAGAGTTTCGTGACAAGTTTCACGCCCTATATTTGGAGGAAATTCGGTCTCTTGCTTCCCTTCGAGAATTTAGAAACAATTGTATCTCTGAGTTGGTATATAAATATGAAGCCGGATTATGTGAATAACAACTATTACAGGAAGTAAGTGCGACACAGTATAATAACAAAAGGGATGGGAAGACCCCATCAAATCGTACAAGGATGGAACCAAACCGGTAACATGGGGCTAGGCCCCAATAGCATCACACTGGGAAAGTCAAGAAAGGAAGTCAGGAAGTCAAGCAGTAACAAGCACGCACACTCTTCAGTCTTCAGTGGATTCCACTCGCAGAGAAATGCAACTCGGGTCCAGGCTGGTTATCACATCAGCTGTTTTGCTCCTTAAGACCATTTTTTCTGCAACGAATGTGGCAGGCGATACAGATGATTTCTACGTCTGGAATGCGCTGTCGAATGGTGCGGATGTGAAAGTTGGGGGTCATCTGATTGTTCGTAAAGATGAATGATTACGGTTCGGTGAGGACAAAATTGGTCAGGACTTTGCAAAATTTGTGCCCATGAAGGCAGGTCATGAGGTCACAAACTGCGCCGTGCATATCATTTTGAATCGAGAGGACTTTCACTTTCGATCGGGTGACCGTGAAATGGGTTATGCGGTTTACATCTACGACTCAGGCTTTTACGCGGAAGGTGATCAAAGAGGAGCCGGCGAACCGGTCTATGCATGGCCTCCAGCTGAAAGATGTTATCTTAGTTCCCGAGAGCACTAAGTTAAGTTAAACCCATTCTCAGCGTGCAGTTCCTGATCGAAGACCTGAATCTAAGCCCAACTCGATGTTGAAACATTCAGAGGGCTGGCAATGGATTACCTCAGTGGATGAGTGAATGTTTCCTTTTGCTGCAGGTTAGTACCGGTTAAAGTGCTGTATTATCATTCTTGTGATTTAGTGTTGTGGGTTCATACCTCACCATTTTCATTATAAGTAGCCTCGATCTGTCCTTAGGTGTGACTAGGCTGACAATATGCTTGGTATTTCGCAACCCGAGGTGTGAGCAACGCGAATTTTGCTTGATTGTATTAACAGCTGTTAATAGTTGACTACACTGATCAGATTATTAAAAGAATGTGTCACAAGAAGAAAAGAGTTGGACTCTTGATGTATCAAATCATTCATTACTCCGTTATTGAACTTAAGAAGGTTGTTTATTAACAGATGTACAGGCTGCTCATGCCAATCATTTCAGACTCAATGGCTTGCAATTCTGTAGTTACTAGTAGTCCTGTTACAGAGATATGCCGCGCATCTTCCGCAATCCTGTTATCAGAGCGTCCAGAATATGGTTTAAGACCTTGTTTTTTAAGGTGGCTGATATCAAAATTAGACCAACTATGGAGACGTCCTGACGACTCTGCCATTAGATGGCTTGAGAATTCTTGCACTTGGTTTCTGCACATGACTTGAACAAAGTTTTTTAGTTTCAGACTGACATCTGAATTGCTGGAAAATGGTCAGCACCCGCATCTGACAATCTAATCATGCATTCCTGTAGGTGCAGGAGGTTGGATGGGTACGACAAGAGTGTCAGTAACTGAAGAATGGGTTTGTGTACTTGTATCTCTAATGCTTAACTTTTGGCCTTGCGAATTCTTCAGACAGGAGGGATCCATGGCAAATGATCAATTTTGCTAGCAAAAAATAATGGAAAGAACTTTGACCTGATGATATAAACGGATTATATGCAGTTGGCTATTATGCAATCTGATCAGAACATGCTTTACATAAACATCAATGTATGTACTTACGGGGAAGCTGGCCCTGTACTGCTCTAATTGATTTCTGGTCATCGTGATCTGCACCAAGTCAGGAATATGAAAATGTCATGACAGTCTTCCCCATTGAAACAACTATTACCACATTTGTAGGTCTCATTCGACAAACACTCGGAGAACTTGAATTGGGCTGCTAGGACTCTGACGATGTAAAGCATTTCATATGTAGCTCGGTATGTACTCGGATAATTTCTTTTCTTTAATATCGTTATAAATGAGTATGGGAGGAATGCACTGCAGAGAGTTCAAAACAACAGAACCTCTGCTCACCCAAAATTTTGAAAAAATGAGCTCAATGAGAGAGGCTAGAGCGGCTGAAGAATAACGTACTGGGTCAAGCATGACAATCCACTTCACGCCTTCAGTGCATGGTGGCGTAGTCAAGGATCCAGTATAACCAGCATACTTGCCCACTGGTTTATCCAGCTTCACTTTGACTGCAATCGGTGTCGTCACAGATTCAAAAATGCAAGTTGGAAAGAAATAGTAAAGAATTCTGTGAGAATTCTTCGAAGTTGTAACGCAGAGGATGAACACATAACTACTAATCAAGATTTGAAGCATGGTACTAACGTGTTCCAAGTATGAGCTGGGGGTCCAATCCTGCGTGAAAAACACTGCAAGCATGGCTATATCTCCTTCGGCGCTTTGATGTTCAATATGCATTTCCATAGCATACCTGGATGATACACTGGCATGTCATTATGAACCCTTCCCCCCCAGCCCAGCGTTCGAGTAACAGTATCAAAAGTATTATGAACTGGTATTTAGAAATTCAAATCTATGTCAAAGTACCAACGGATTGGACAAAGTCTACAACTGGAATAATGCGTTGGATAGAGAGAAATAGGAGGAACCTGATGAGGCCGTTGATTGTATGCTCAGCTGGTCGGTGAAAGTGGACATTGGTCACGTTGTAAACCTTACCATCTACTTTTAAGGTGCCGAAACGTCCTGGATACTGTAAAGTAATACTCAACGTACAGTTACAGTACATAAAAAATATAATAATTGAATGCATTTAGCCAGCTTCGAGAATGTGCAAAATTTACACATGTAAGAATAATCTCGCCTGAAGTCATTCTTTACAAAGACTCTGAAGTAAACATGTGATTTACGTTCCATCTTAGACAGAATGAGTTCATGATTATGGGACGTTCCGCTGGAACAATTTCTCTGACATGTTCACTCTCTCTTGTTTCCAGTTGAGGGTTCAGGGTATTAAAATATTTCTTCAAATTTTATATGGAATATCGATAAGATTAACTATTTGTGAAATCCTGACTGATCTGGATTTGTTTCAAGTTCTAGGTTTATTCAGAGGTTGCCAACTCCTTGTAGCTTCTTTGGCTCTGGCTCATACACCACTTCCAACTTCTCGCTCTGTCTATATATCCGATTTCGGAAATTTCAGATATATATTCTTCATCTGGCTTTTTATCCCAAATTACATCCTCATTGCTTATAAAGTCGTCGTTGTGAGATCAATATTCATGAGTGAGTTTTGATTTTGACACGAATTTTGAAGGTTGAACATCAAGTTTATCGACAGATATCTCTACTGAGCCATTTTCACCGCGTTAGATCCCAGCAAACTAAGATGACATCCTTGATATTTGTCAGTAAATCATACTCTTTATTATCTATAACTCTTTTTCGAGAATTTGATATACAATACACATATCGACCGCCTACAGATTCAGTGAAAGGTATCACGCATGTCAGCCAAGATCAAAAATAAAGCTGACGAGCTACACATCTTTTTCTTGCGGTCAGATCAGATTATTCATCACTTAAACAAAAACTGTCCATCTATCAGTCTTTGAAATCTACTATACGCACTGTCGCCTCTCTTTTCTTTCTATTGCAAATGAAAACCCTTGCAATTATAAGGAACGTAGAACACTTCATATTGAGATTGACAGCCGCATGTCACCATGATTGGTCGAAAATTGTCACGGTTCTACCGGCCTGATCTTGGAATGGCCTGCTGTTAGGTTCTGGAGTTAAACAATTGATCGTGACATGTCAATGATATATCTGAAGCTGATTCTTGTGATTCTACGCCTCATAAAAACCATCAGAAACTCTCATCAAAATTTCTGAAATGCTCGCTCTCGTCCGTAGAAGAACAACATCATGAACGAAACTTGGTCGATTAGGAAACTGCCCTTTAGAACCGATTGATAAGTCTGAAATTGTCGTGATGAGATCTTCAAAATCTAAACATCCAAACAAGTAATCAACTTAGTTTCAGCTGTCAGTACAATCTACTACCTCCGGTCTTCACCTCGTCTAAACAAGCTTCTGATCTTGTTACAAAAGCATGATAACAAAGGAAAATCATCTTAGCCTGATGAGAGCACGCTAAAATCATGGAGTAATATTTCAAGTTCACAGATGTTGTTCAGATTCATTTTGACAAATGTTCGATATTCTTAACTTAAGTCAAGTAAATAGACGTAGCTGGACTGTATACTAGATTTTTAACTATGTTGTTGATATTAAACAAAGTTTTATTCCAAGTAACTCTAATCCTGCAAGAGCACTCTCTCATACTGAATTACGCTCAATGACTTATGAACGAACACAATGAGTCGTTGATTTCAGCTCTTGTATAGATGCACATATGAATGTGGAATAAAATCTCACCTTGTTTAGCATGACTGTCCAAGTTACATTTTCGCTGCAAGGTGGCGTGGTCAAACATCCAGAGTATAGAGCATATGAGCCATCCAATAATGAAGAGAAGTCGACTGGAATTTGAAAACGACGATGGCAGAGGAGGTCATGGAATGTCGGCACCTAGATTCCTGAAGCGGAGATACTTGGAGCATATTCTCGATCAGATGCGGAAGAAGATCAAGGCAACCGGATCGGAGAGGAAGCCTCCTATCCCACCAACAGCGAGAAGAAGAGGCAAAACGCTTATGGGGAGTGAAACCTGCGCAAGAGATTGTGAGGAATGTGATTCAGATGAGAAACTGTTAAGACAATTTGACCTCGATACAAACTATGGACCATGCTTAGGGATTACAAGAATGGAAATGTATGAGCGTGCTCTGTTTCTCAGACTAGATCCACCGGGTCAAGTCAAGACTCTGCTTGAGCACTCAGCATCATCAAAGTGCTTGTGGGAAGGTAGACTGTGATGGATTGGCTGTAAACAAGCTGCCAACGAGCGTTTGTGGCTACTGAATCTACATGGGTAGATTCAGTAGCCTCATGTAACTGGTGTCAATACTTGGTCGTGAGGTAATTGGAAAGGAGGCTCGATAGATCACAAGCACATGAATTCTCTGAGTTGGGTTGCGAAAACAATTGAAGGGAATATTCCGCGTTTTGAATATAAACTGCTAGCCGATCTGAAGCAATTGTTTGCCCGGAGTAATGTTCGACTAGACTGATGTAAATGATTCTGAAAACTCGAAGTTAGTTCTTTTCACCTAGCATTTTGAACCCTTCAATGTAGAGCATGTTTTGGTGTTTTGGGGTGGAGACCAAGTGATATTACTTGCACGACATCCCCCTGCATTACTTTGGAAGTGATACCGGGACGTCCCTGTTCTGCAATGAAACTGTGAAGCGAGCCTTGCAAATGTAGGAACTAATGAAGTTTGAGGCGGCTTTAGACAGTATATATATATATATATATATATATGTAAGGAATCAAACTTCTATACTTGTAAGGAATCAAACACCTGGGCCATGAGTATAGAAAGGTATGATATGTTAACGTTAGTATATATCAAGACAAATCCAGTCCCATAAATAAGATTCCAAATTAAGCACCATCTATGTGCTCCATAATTATGGCATCTTCTCAATATTACTAAACTATTGGTCATATACAGATCATAGATATACAGAGGCGTCCATCTCAGAAAATTTTAGGTCTGAAAATTGGATACAGATGACTAATTAATATGCTAAAAAAAAATATAATTATATAATAAATTTCGTTATTCAGTAATTTATTCATTCATTCAAAATAAACTTTTAATACAGAAGCAAATGAGAACTTAAAATGATGGAATTCAGATATATAGTGCTCATTCATATTTTCCGCGCCAGTTCAAATCACAAGTAGGTACCTGTTTCAGGAAAGGGTTGGTTGACGAGCTATCAGGGCCTTGATTGTACAAGAGACCGATAACAGCTATCTGAGTCCCTGTCTGAGTTACGCCTTTATGAACTACATGTAACTAAGTTGTCAAGTTGTAGACATAAGGATTTCCACCTCAAAGCTGAAATGCACAAGTGCTCATCCATCAACTTGCTGTCAAATGAGCAAAAGCTCATAACATGATTCAAGAAAACTTACATCATGGAATCAAACGTATGCTCACTTGGAGAAAGAAAATGAAATCCGCTCAGATTGTAAGTTTCATGAAGATACAGTCTTCCGAAGGGTGCGTCATCCACGAACTGTTTCCAGTAATAAAAGGGTCTCAGTGCTGGTGCTGTATGTTGCATAATGATAAGAAGGCAATTATAGATGATAGGTCAAACTTACTGTCTTTGGCTCCTCCATGATAAAAAAAAATTGAACCATCATGTAATTGTTAATCTTGGAGTCAGTTCCTCTATGTATTTAGCAGTAAAATAATAATTATAAAGAGTAAAAATTAGTTATTAACTTTTATCATAGATAATTATTAATTTACTTCAGGGTTTTTGAGTTTGACCTCAGGTTCAAGTGGGCCATGAAATCTATATATATTGCTAATGATCATTTCCTCATGTGATGATCACACCTTTGAGTGTTGGATTGTCGAGAAGTGGGGATGGAGTAAACACTATAGTTGAATTCCGAGTTGGTCTCAATTCAGAAGTGGGAAGTGCTATCTACAGTCTGATCTTAGTGTTGCTTCTCATAGCCCACACCTGAGGGTAAAGGGGAGTGGTAGCATGCTATGTTTAATCAGGGAGAGTCAATAGAGAGATCATGCAATGTTGGTGATACATCTAGGAGACATCTTAATCAACTGCTGCGACAGTTCAAAATATCAAAAAACCATATTGGATAATGACATTCATACATGATAATTGGCTAAGTCTGCAACTCGAACAAAGCAAAAATTTCACTAATGAGCATTGAAACAAATGGGGGTCTTGCTTACGTCCAATGACAGATGTGAAGCGGAGTGGTGAATTGTAGCCCGTATTTTTTTTTTGGTACTCAACACTCAATTTACACAGGCCCAAATATCCATCAGAGTCTGGTTTTACAATATCTATTAGACTTTGGCTTTTTCCGATGTTGCAAAGTCCTCCCTATGTTTGTCCCCTCGGACCAGTATAGTGAAGTTGCTCTCATTACGTCATAAAATTGAGTTCAACTTAATTAGACATGTCACGAAGGACCTTTGAGTCTATAGGGACCATAGATATCTCCCATTAGTAATCTGTAAATTGGAAGACAACTTGGCTAAATACATCAAGGTCTAAGCGTCAATTTCCAAAGGTAAAATACAGTAAGGTTCAAAAAGGCTCACCACCGCAGAGATGACAGAGATGTAATTCACTTCGAATAAATCAAATTTCAGCTTACCTTCAGGATCAGCAATACAATGCACTTTATTCGTCACGACATAATTAAAGCAATGACGAGCATGAGACCAGCTGCTTTGCTAGTATACTCTTGTGATCCCATTTTTGCAGTCGCCATGACGTCTGGAAACTAGTCGAAAGCTTGTCAAGATAAATCAGAGTTCGATGAAACGATATTTTTCAATGTAGGAACTATTCCTTCGTTCCAGGCCTTTTAGAAAAACAGCCAAAACCTTGTGAGGAGTATCGTAGCGAACCGAAGATGTTAGAGAAAGAGACTGAAGAGTTGAAATACTCCGATAACCTGAACACAGAACAATCTCAATGTCCAGTGTTTTACACTGGGATCGCCGGGCGCACTTGTAGTAAGGATCTACACGGGGAGGTGAGCACTATGCATATGCATGCATAGCGAAGTTAAAATATTGAATCAAAATATTAAATTAATGGCATTCTTATTCGGGATCTTGTGGATGAGCGAAGAGGAACATATTTAGGGCTGAATCTGCACCTTGATTTCTAAAAATGTCAACTCAGAATACAGTGTTATCGAGCTCTAAAGCTGAATCTGTCAATAGTACACACTCATTATACAGCTTATATATCCATGTTCATCCAGTGGCAATCCGTGGGCATTTTTTGCTCTCTTGGTTTTATAAAAAATGACTTGTTAAGAGGGATTTACACAATCTCTCAATTTTAAAACTTCATATGGATTCTTGTGACAACTCTTCTATCTAAAATATTTCATAAAAAACTTAAATATCACTCAAAAATAGTACATGCTTAATTGATAATCAAAAGTCTTCCAAAGATACTTTTTAACTTTTCTAGTTATATTATTATGAATTTTATTCTAGTGATTAAAAGTAGTGAAAATATAATATTTTTTACTAAATAAAATCAAATTAAAAATCACAATTTTCAATTAAAATGATTAATTGATAATAAAAGATTAGTCCGTTTGGACCTTTCCGAATTGCAATAAAATTTATTTGACTTTGGTGTACCAAGTCATTTTTACCATAAAATTTAAGAATCCTTACTAAATTAAACAAATCACATATAAATCAAGATAAAAAGATTCAAAGTCGAATCTCAAACCTTGTTTTAGATTCTCTTAAATATAAAAATCTTGAAATTTTGAATGATATTCAAATATTTTATGAGATTTTTTAGATAGTACAGTTATCTATCTAAAAAATCAATCTATCTATCTATTGAAAGCGATCGCCACGATAAGACTCCTAACCTAAAATAGGACTCGACCACAGGAAACTAGATTAAACTTCTAACTAGCCTACTATACAACGTTGCATCTACTTTCTCCTCATCTTCTCGAACTTCAAGTTTCAGTCCACTCCCTGGAGTAGCAGCAGGCTTGCAATCCTGCATACTGAACTTCTTCAAAATTTCCACAAACTTTCTTGTTTGAGTCAATACAGTACCTCCATGTACCTTATTAACTTCTCCTAAGTGCTTTGTCTTAAATTTTGACTCAAGTGCTACTTTGACTTGCTTCACCTTCTGTTTTTCATTCCCTATAAGCACTATGGTTTGAATCAAATATGGTACCTATAGAGCCTTGCTTGATCATAAAATATCAATGCAGTAGTACCAAACTCTTAGAGCCCGTTTAAGTTCACATAGGCACTTATGTAATTTGCAAACAAAATCCTCCTTCCCTTGTACTGCAAATAATGCAGATTTGTTAACATAAACTTCCTCATTCAACACACAATTAAAAAATGCATTTGTAACATTCATATGTTTTCGTCCATCCAAACTGAGAAAAAAGAACAGAAGCTACACAAATAGTGGTCATCTTTGCAACTAGAGTGCAAGTTTGATTGAATTTTTCATCTTCCATTGGACACTCGACTTGTGTTAAAAGTCGTGCTTTAAACCAATTGTGTAACAATGACCTTCTTGCGAGCTGGGAGCTGGACCAGTTTCCATTATTTTTCTAAAATTCCTCATGATTGCATCATATTTTATCTTTGTTTCATTCCTTCAACTCATTATTATTTGCTGCCTCTACATATGATATAGGCTCCTTGACCATCAAACTTTGGCTCATGAATGTTTTGTTGGCAATAGTAGCCTCTTAGCTCATTACAGGTTTTTGTTGTCGTGTAGATCTTCGAACCTCAACAATAGTGAATGTATCTGCAGCAGGTGAAATTTCCAACATAAGAGCATAAACTCTACAAGATTTATGATTGTTTAAACCACTTAGATCTCAGTCTCTCTTGAACTTTCTCACATTCTTCTTCAAAAAACAACGGCTCACAATACTTTGTTGGAGCCGTTGTTTTCAATAAGTGTGTCGAAGTCATCAAATATGATGTCTTTGCTGATGACAACTTTCTTGCTCTGGACCTGCAAAAACTTGTAAGCATTTTCACAGTAATAATAAGTGATAAAAATGCACTCTCTTGAGTTTTTGTCGAACCTTTTCCTCAACTTGTGAGGAACATTATGTTTTCTTCCCTCTAAACACATGTTCAGAAGTCTTACCATTCAATGAGCTAGTAAGACAACAAAACATATTATGAACAGTAGTATTCAGTACCTCTGCCCATAGATTTTTGCTTAAGTTTAAAGAATGTAGCATCATTCTTTTCACGTCGACCACACTTTCGTTCCTAATGTTCACTCTGGTTCCTCCTTTCCATGACTCCACACCTGCATTCTGCTGAGGTATGTAAGAAGTTTGAGTTGCCTCCTTATGCCTGTTTTTTTTTTTTTCAAAACACTTGAAATGCACAAAAGGTGAATTAAGCACCTATGTCTCCTCATCCCTTCTACCCTCTTGTCGGTTTGAGTTTCCACAAACTTAACAAACTCTTGGAACTTTTTTAGTGCCTCTGACTTTTGCACCAAACAGTAAACCCAAAACTTCCTTGAACAATCATCATCAATGAGCATAAAATTATATGGTCCTTCTATGAATCTGGTCTGCATTGGTCCTGCAAGATCCATGTGTAACATCTCCAAGATCTTATCGGCTTTAGTTGCTGAATGGTTTGGAAATGTTTTTTGATGTTGTTTACCTTCAACCATGATTGACAAAATTTTTTGTTTTGAATCTCGGCCGGGCAGTCCATTGACCATGTTATACTTTTGTTACTTTTGCAAACTCTTTATATTCAAATGGCCATATCTTGGATGCCATAAATCTGCAATATTATAATGTACACTACCAACCAAAGCTTCATGTGATACTCATGCTCTTAACTGGTACAATTGAACTTTGAATTGTGGTTTTGACTCTTGGCTTTATCAAACCTATTAGGTTTAAAAATCGTTGTTGCTTTCATGTTTATAGTTCTGACCTCCATGTTTGTTTTGTACAGCAAGTGCGTTAGCTTGGACAAACATGTCATCAGTCATCATAGTATGTCTCTTCAACTTTTTTTGCATTATTTCCGAGTTCAACAAATCTTGGTACTCTCTATGTGACTAAGAGACTCGTGATGAACACTTGATAAATTATTTATGGTAATGAGGAGCAAGTCCTCATCATTGAATTTCACGTCAATGTTTCTGAATTGCTTGACAACGTCCTTGAAAGTTGTCAAATACTTGCAGACTGAACTCCCTTCTTGCATCTTGATATTGTTCGGCTGTTTTCCAAGCAGAAAAATTCTGCTTCTTGAAGACGCATCATTCACACAAATGTACATATCTCATGGCTCCTTTAAAGAATGCAAAACTTGTATATGTGAAATCTTAGAATTCTTAATGGACATCTCAATGATTGATAGAGCCTTGACATCTCTTCTGTCAAAATCTGCAAGATCAACCTCCAATATTACTTCATCTCATGTAACTGGGTTTCACAAATCAAAATCTTTGAGTATACTCAAAGGTCACCCAAGCTTGTCATTCTTCAAAAATTTGTTATTTACAAGTCCATGAATGTTTTTGATGTGTTTCTCATCTCTAGCTTACAAGTTCTCTAATTTCAAGTCAAGTTTTCACTTGATCACAATAAAAACCTGTAATGATCACAATTGCTGTGACTTCATAATAAAAAATAGACGTAAGTTTACTCCACAAACGTAATATTTTTTTACAATAGCAATAAGTATTTAAACACAATTGCCATTTAACTTTTCAACAAAAAAGCACAACACTTATATTTCAAAAAATAAATTATGTACATAATCAACATAAGATGATCTATCATCTAACTAAAAGTTAGCTTGTGCTTATTCATTCAAATCAAGGTTCATTACATTAAATATCCTAAACATTACATTATTGCATCAACATACAAAGGAAATACATATTCTAGCTTTTTACATGAGGATCTCCCTCAAAGTTGCACACTCAAAATGAATGAACATGAGTGACTTTAGTGTAATAGAAACTTTACAAAGGAACTAGTAAGAGGTAGTAACTTATGGCATAAGTAAACTAGAATTAAACTGTAAACTGATATTGTCTAGTTACTATGTGTGAGCAAATGATTTGAATTTGAAATTTGGCTGCAGCTTAAGCATATTGGGCGAGATCAAATTTTCATCTTGTTAGTAACATGAACAAGTTGTTTTAACAATCCAACTTAGCATTTCTTGGTGCGGTGGGGTATGTTACTAGGGGATCTTGTATTTTCTGTACTCATTTTTTAAATGAACTTCCATCTCACATAATGTGTATTCCTTTCTTGTACTCATAGTCTTGCATATAGTCCTAGTCCAATAGGGTATCACCCTCAAGTTATGACCCTCTCATCTTACTCCATGTGTCCTCCTTATGTGTACTCACAGAACCTTCTTGACTCTGATGACTTGCAACTCTCCATCCATGCTTCGCCAATTCTTATTCAAGTTGATTGCAGTTGATTTAAATGCTGCTTGAATTGAGTTTTTGGAGTCCATTGTACTAGGTGTGCATAATAGATCCTAGACTTAAGTTAGTAACATGAACATACTGTACATTCATTACGTCAGATTCTGATTGAAGCTTGAATATTTCTCCACTGACATTTTCCTTAGATAATGAGTGATGATGGAACATAATACTCTTATGACTTCAGAATATAAAAGCAATGACGGATGATTTGACGCGCCACATGAATCTATATCGCTCTTGTGCATTTGGGAATGACGAAGGTTCTTGTTTTTTGTATTGCATATTCAATTAACATCTAACTTGGAAAAACGATCATCATGGTTTTTCAGTCTTTGGTTGAAAATGTGTGACAAATTTTACCCTCTTTTCAATCAACATCTCATTTCATGGTCACATTACCCATTTAATGCATCACTATGGTATTAATAAAACCCCCATGTAAGTCCAACTATGACTTCCAAGTTGATATTTACTCAGGTTTAACTCAAATGACTTTTTAGAAGTTCATCATAAGTTAAAAGTATATTTCAAATCCCAATTAACATAGCACTTCTACACGCTTTTACATAAACTCTCAATATCTCAACTTCATTGAATTTTTATGATAATTCTTTTATTTAAAATTTTTTTTGATAAAAAAATCAAATATTTTACTGAAAATTGAATTAAATATAACTAACTTCTATGTATATTTCTCTTATCAAGTGTAATCAAGACTTCCAATGAAAATATTTACATGAAAATATGTCACTAATACACTTAGATCTTCTAGAAGTCAAATCATATTCAAATTGACTTTGTTATATAAATTCAATCTCATCTATAAATTTGAAATTTATTACCAAGTCAAATCAATTAAATAGTAACAAAATAAAAAAATCAACGTTATCATCTCATGGAATATAACACTTGATTCTCACAAAATAATTTAATAGTTGTACTCAAACTTGTCTCTTTTATATAAAAAATTATCATATATATTTTTTCTACTTAATCATAATTAGTTACAAATAGTCATGACTAAGCTTAATTTGATGTTAAAATTTAGTTATAAATAAAATCACACTTTATGTATAATCATAATAAATTTTTTTAAAATTTTAAATAAAGCCTTAAACTAAGATTCATTATCCTAGGAGTGAAAAAATTTGATCATTGATTAAACAAATTCAACTTATCATGATTTGTAAAGTATAAAAGGATGAAAGTATTTTGAAAGTAATTTATATCTAGTACTCTTGTATCTTATGAAAGAAAAAAATATTATATAATCATATTTTTTGAAAATCTCTAATTTTCCATCTCAAATTCACTTGTTGTGATACTTTTTTGGAATTATTGAGCCCGCTTTGTGAATTCATATATTTTGAAATTTGTCATTCTGAGATATCTGAGAAAGTTCATATCTCATTATACTCCTCCTGTGCCTTTTCTCTTATGTTTATCAACAAAAAAATGTAGTCTTGAAATGTGTCATCCATCAATTTATCTCCTTCTTCATCATATGATCAAGACATCAAATCAACATTAATGTGTTTCATACAAGATCAATTCTCTGTGATATAATCAAACTCCACTAGTAACAAAATCAAATTTTTATGATTTTTTATAATCATAAAACAATTGTAGCCATCCTTATTAATGAATAATATCAAAAAAATTTGAGTGAAAAGATTGAAGCTACATCAAACTTTATGTTAAAAAATAGTTTTTTTCAATCTGTACAATCTTTCATCTAGCTTAAAAAATTGGATGATCATGATACATCTCGCTTATTACTCTTCTTCTTAATAATTACTATAGAAGAAACTATTTAAAATTTTATACCTCTTACATGAAATCAATCTCCTTCAACTGGTTGATCTTTTCTTTCATCATCCTTTTTGTTGAACTTATCTAATGTTGTTTTTGACAAACTAGATAAACTTTCTGATTTAATTCAATGCAATGAGTTTTAAGATGTTCTTGTTTCAAACAGTTCTAGCTAAAGTTAAAGACATGAATATATTTGCAAAATAAATCTAAGAATTTTTTCTTCTCCTCTGTAGTATACTTCGAATCAAACTTGAGAATAAGTAGCCATTGAATAATATATTTTTCATTCATCTTCATCTTGTTGGGATCTTTCATCATCCTTGGTCTTGAAAGTAAATTCATTGTATTAATAACTTATATTTACACATCATCATTTATAGTGTCTTCAAAGGATGTCTCATAATTAATAGAAATGTCCATTTCTATTGATTGATCACTTTTTCATTTAAATAGTCCAAGTAATTATTGGTAGTCCCATGATTACGGGTAGACCACCATTTGTGAAATAACCTTTATTGGTTTTTAAGCTCTTTACAAAATAATCCTTGTATCATCAATCTGTAGTTTTCTTCCCCCTTAACCAAAGTCTTTCTAATAGCAAGTTGATCTCCTAAAGCACTAGAAAGTATAAGGTTAATCTTTCATCACACGTCTCACGTGATAGTGAAATCGTTGATTCTCTGCTTCCATAAACTTCACTTTTGTGCTCTTGATTCTGCAAATCTATGAATAGTCCGTCTTCGCATCATGCACTTTCTTCTCCTTCTCTACCTTTGGCTTCATCAGCCACTCTACACTCTTAGCGAACTGCAAAATCGTCTAAGTCTGATCCCTTCTCCCATTGGCTACTAGATGAATAACCCAAATAAGCTAGCTGTAGCCATATTCTTGATGATACCATCCATGAATATATATAGTTTGGAGTAATCTTGTTGAACTCCATCAGCACAAGAACTACCACATTCTCCAACTTCTAAGCCAGCTCCAGTACTGAAGATATCAGCTCTCCTCCATATGCATTAGTAGCCATTGTCTTTGACCCATAACCTCTCATAGTGGTGGACTTCCTGGTCACTTCTTCGTCTTAAGTCTTTGCCTCTCAAGCAAAGATTCTTTCACAATCTTTACATTTGGACTTTGTGTTATCTTCCCATACGAGCCCATAGAACCATTTCCTCTATAAACCTCGTCTCTAATTCCACCTACCTCTTTTATATTTTTTCCTTTATCTTGTTGTTAGCATGCATGTCACCCTCAATTTAGCTCTGAGAACAAGGCTCATAATAACATTATTTTCCATTCTCCTCGCTGAGAATTGCTACCCTGTCCAAACAAACAATATGATGTTTAACGTCCAGTAGTTGTTCCTAATCTTTTCTAGTTGCTGACACCTGAAATTGCAAGTTCTGCCCGATTGAATATAGCACTTCGCTCGAGGTTAATAAAAGTGGGATTCCAGCTCTGTCATCAAGCATATATCGCAGCATGCCCGACGTGTTCCATCATAATGTAGGAAGTATCGGAAGCCCACACACGTGCAGGTCCTGGACCATCTGTACATGGTTACGGTAACAAATGCACTTGTCCTGCAATAGGGATTGCATTACGAAGGAAAGTTCGGAATTGCAGCTGCCTTCAGAAAGTCACGTGATCGATGTCAGCTTCGAAACCGCGAGTAGCAGCAACAAATCTCCATGAATCAGAAAACTGTGGATGGTGAGTAAGGCCTCACTTGAATCGCAATAGAAAGCCTCACTCGAATCAACGGACTCAACTTTCGAATTCAATGTGTCAGAAAGCAACACCTCCATCATGTCGGAGAGCAATGCCAACTTCAGATACTTCTTGTCTTGCTTTGCACGCTGGTCGGGATCACTAGCATCATCTTCTAGCCATCAGGAAACGGCACTAGATCTAACGGATAGTCCATTGATTCGCCCTGGCATTCTCCACTGCGATTCACAGATTCCTCCTCTCGTTTCTAAACTGCAGAGGAGAGAGGTTGGGCACGGAGGACCACCTCAAATGCAAGAATATCCCCTTCGAAATCAACGAAAATCTGACGGCTAATGCGAATGAATTGTTGTTTTATGTGCAACTTCTAGACTTTTCCAAGAATAGTTTTCCAGCATAAAGACAAGTTACACTGATTAGAGTAGAAGTAGGAAGTTACAGTCGAAAGCATCCTATTCCTTCATATTTGATATGCAAGTTTGTCATGATTATTCATCACTTGGAAACCAATCATGTTGGCTTGTGGTGTTGTGGCCAGGTATAAATTCAGTAGTCAGCCAACCATGTTAGCCTGTAATGTTGTAGTCATGTATAAATTTAGTCAGCTGGTTCACAATCATCAACTCAGGTCATCCCTCATAGAAGTGAGTACTATGAGTAGGAGGTTTTTATGGAACAAAACTAAGTTCTAGCTCTGCAATTCTTAGTGAAGTATCCAGAATTTACCTCATCTGCAGTCACTGATGCATGAAAGTCTTCGTAGAACTTTCAATTCCAAACATGGGTGATCCAGGTGATGGCTCGGGAGCTTCTGGTATTCACACGAATGCAGCTACATCTGCTTTGACAGGACAATCTGTTTTACAACATGAACTCTCTAACTTGCATCCCAAAACTATCCAAAAAGTCGCCTCAAATCACCAAATGGGTGGGAAGTAATTGTTGGTTATTTCATTGATGAATCTAATAGACAAAGTTCTTATTGCAGTAGTAAAACCACCTGTACAGAGGAAGGCTGCATAAGCGCAGCCTTCCTTAGAGATTGGGCTGAAGGCACCTATTACATGTTGACAGCAATCATGAGACTGACATCCCTTCATCATCTTCACTCAGCTGTTATATTTTCAAGAGTCATGTCATATGTCCACTTCAAATTTGTTTTGCAATCTATGATCTTGTCCAAGCTCTTTTCAAAGAATCATTGCCAGATGGGAGGAAAGTTCTTATGAGGATGCATACGAGAAATTGAGAAAACCAAATAAGAGTGTTGTAAACTAAATGATCACAGGTTTAATCTTCAGTGGAATCCTGAAAAGCCATGATGATCGCTTTTCCAGGTTGGATGTTATTTGAACGTGCAATACACAAAACAAGAACCTTTCGTCAGTCCCAAATGGACGAGACCGCTACAGATTCATGTGGCCAGTCAAATAACCGGTGGTGGTGGAACACAACACTCTTATGACTTCTCTGCTTCATGCAGAGAAGTCATAAGAGTGTTGTGTTCCACCACCACCGGTTATTTAAGGAAAATGTCACTGGAGAAGCATTCAAGCTCCACTGGGAGGCTTCGGTAACGAGTGTACAGTATGCCCATATAACTGACTTAAATCTACTGTGCACACCCAGCAGAACGGACTCGATCGAAGATTCTGATCGAGCGAGCACCGTTGAAAAAGCTGAGCGACTTCTACAGTTGCATGTTGTAATCTGGAGAACGTGGGCGTCACGATCCGGGGTGGATAAAGTATTCCGCGGACTATATAACAAGGTTTGTGATATGGACAGTTTCTGTGCTCACACATCTCCATCACGTTTCTATCTTCTGAATCGTCAACTGTAACAAGTTCTTCATATGAATCAATTTCAGATTTTAGCGATGAGACAGAGAATGTAAAGTTGGAACGAATGATCATGATCAGTTCTCGGAATTTACAACATAGCTTAGTAACTCGATTTTTGACAATCTTGTGCACAGGAAGAGCTAGTTTCGTGTTTGAAAGCAAGGCAACTACGGTGATGTCGACGGGATGTGCAGAGGACCTAGATCTTACGGAGTTAATACTGTGGGATAAAAATGTCAAAAAAAAAGTACATGTACCTCAATATCCTGCATACAGCACTCTTGCCTCTGACGACGAGCTTAGAGTTCTTTTGGCGAGAACCAGACTCGATAAGTTTTACTCATGCATCGATTGGACATGGAATCCAACTGACTATATTGCTCATTTCTCTTCTGAAGCAAAAGTTGTGGCTCCTAAGGGAGATTTTAGGACTCAAAAAAGAGTCATTAAATACTTTCCTCGCGATTGTGGAACTCCGATACATATCACGATGAAAACAATGGCCAAGACTCTTGGCCTTAGCCTCATCGGTCTCAACTTCCAAGTTGCATCTGTAGATGATGACGTGAAGAGGCAAAAGTATTTCAAGCTCTTTAATACGGGGGTTTCACGACAGGAGCATTTCTTTCCCACCACTTCTGCACGATCACATGTTCTTAAAGTTGTGGGAAGATTCGCATCCCAAGTCATTTATGTACACCAGAAATCAACCACCAAGATATCCATTACGTGTATGAGACACCTACAACACGCACTGGAAGGAAAAGAAGTAGCTTGGGGCATAATTCTATGGGAAAGCTTTCTCAAGAGGATCACAGCTTTCCAATCAAAACCCTTGGACTCCTCCAGTGATAAAGATAACTTCGGTGCAGTTGTAGTTGCGCTTCTGGCAAATATGGAGCCTGGGGATCACCCTGACCTCAAAGCCTGGTGGACTGCTTTCAAGAGCACCAAACCTTCGGAATTCAAGGATAAGATCGAAGCCGTTGGTCGGATGTCAGGCTTTGATCACGATGACCCAGATGGAGAAGACGCCGATGTAAAAAATGTGTCGAAGCAGGATATCGTCATGACTGATAATCTTGGACAGCTTCACACAGATGAAGAGATTGTTGATGACCGGGGCGGGCATGCTAAGCTACAAGTTGAAGGAGAGACTAGAGAAGAAAGAACGATGGTTGATGACCTCACCCAAAAGGTTGAAAATTGGTATTCCAAGGTGGAACACAAGGATAGCGATCCTACTTCAACAGATGGTGATACACAGATTCAAGGTGATGCAACGATGGCTCATCACCTAACCCAAGAGCTTCAAGATTGCAAGCTTAAAGTGGAATCCGAAGAATTTGCTTCTCTGCAACAAGGTGGACATGTATTGAGCAACGAAGGAGAACATATGGTCGATAACCTGACCACCGAGGAAGATGAGGAGCTCAATGTGGCCAAACGCACTTGTCAGCTACAGGACGCACTAGTGATGGGACGACAAGTTGAAGACGCTGTTCAGGTAAACAGACCAAGTGAAGACAAACCTTTCCATGATCTCAGAGTCGTTAAGAGCGTAGAATCTCAGTCTGCAAGTAAGAACGAAGATTTTGTTTCAGTGGCGAAACCTGATGTCTTGGAAGGTGAATGCCAAGAGACAACTTCCAAGAAAAAATTGGCTCAATATGCTAAGCAACAGCCAATGCAGCGAGTTACAGAGCCGGCTGAGATCGACGGTAAGCACGCAGAAATTGAATCGGATTCAATTTGCGATCGGACTTTAACACACTTCCAGACTTCGGATCAATTTGCTCATGGCTGGGAACGGTCGGAGCACAAAACCAGTGGCCAAGGGCCAAAACTAAAACCTTCAGAGCTTATCAATACTAACGATTTTCATGAAGGACTCGATCATGTTCAACCTCGTGTGCTCCAGAAAACTGCCGACGACAACATTTTGCTGCCGTTTGGGGTTAACATCGATAACGCGAAACTGAACCAGGTAGCAGAGCTCCCATCATGTAGCTTGAATTTTCCGATCAAGAAGTTCAAGCCTTCTCCTCCCGTACGTAATTCCTTAGTGGACAGTTCTTTCAAGGAATCTGAATTGAAGGGCAGAAGCCTGGAGGAGCAAGTCAAGGATACTTCGCGGCAGCTAAATTCAATTGGACAACGTTTAGCAAAAACTCATTCATCTAAGGACTTGGATGAAATCAGCAACGAACTGAATAGGCAACAAAATCTTATTACGAGTATGACCGAGAGGGCAACAGAACTCGAAGGTTATTTGTGTATTGAGAAAGGAAAACGTGATAGCATATATCGTCTTTCGAACCAGAGAGACCCTGAACTTGACAAGTTGAAGGTAAAATGGAATTCTGAACAAAACAGAATCTCCAGGTTGAACGAACAGATTAGCGATCTGCGAAAACAGAGGGCTATACTGAACCAGCAACTTTTGGCCTCCGGAGAGATGGCTGAGCAGCTGAATGAGCACGCGGACAAAATTCACTACTTGAAGAAGGAAAATGTTGCTTTGAAGAGAAAGATGGAAAGAATAGAGGAAACAATTGGAACTCCCACTGACAGCAATGTGAAACATCGCTTGTCTGTTTCTAAGGGCATCAAGAAGTTCAAGATGTCGTTGGAGATCAAGTTCTGAAATACCATGTTGAAATTCTGTTTCATGGTAATATACTGAACCAAAATTCTGGTACACTTTTCTGTACTTTGATAACACAATGAATCTAAAGTATCCACATGCACATGCTTTGTCAAAATTGAAAAAGGGTATATAGTATTTCTACACTGGAGATATAATTGATCATGCGAGCTTTATTTTCTAGAAATATGTAAATCTAAAAGTTAGTCATCTACTAAACCCATTCTCTCCGTCGACCAAGATCAACGGAGAGAATGGGTTTCTACCAAGACGGATTTAGAATCGTGATAACGGCGTCCAGCAAAGTTGAAGAGGTCAAACTGCAAAGCATACTGATCTTCTAACAGCTGCAGAAAGCTCAGTTATTGAAGAGGAAACGATGGTTGATTATATCACGCAATTAGTTCAAGATTGCGTGATGAAACAGAAACTTATCAGTTCCAGTCGACTAGAACTGGGAAGGTGCTCACATAACGACATCAGTGGCATGTGATATATCACCCTACCGTGTTTCAGCACATGTTCACGTTCAATCGGTCAGATATGACAAAAATCAATGACTTTCTTTTCTCGTACTAAAGAAATATATACGCACCATATCTCTCAAACAACAGTCCCGAGTTATGAAACGTTGACAAAAGGACAGACTCCGCACAAGCATTACTGATAGTTACGCAACCCAGCCAAGTAGCTGTTGAATAGATGGAACCTTCTACACTATGAACCTTCTCATACTGGCTACAGTGCAGAAGGTTCCAGAGTTTAACTTTCTTCATCAGCTGGTTACTTACAATGATCAGCTTGTGGCTGCTCTCTAAAATTGGATCTGATTTCTTGAATTCAAACATATAAATCGACAGTTACACAAATAACCTTAGAAAATAAGACTTAACCTTTGAACTTGTTTTGATCACCTTCTACAGAACTGTGATATAGATGATTCTTGTCACTAGATTTTAAAAGTCTAACATCACACTGAGGATGAAGACAGAAGGCAGAAAACCACAGGGTCGACTTAAAGATACTTTGATGCAATCGAATCCAACTGGGTGATTTAGATTGTAAAGTAAGTCATCCAAAGTCTCAAAGATAGTTAGCAACATACTGAATCAACAAGAAAAGTTATCATAAACTTGACTGATAAGTCAAACGAGCTAAGATATAAGTGACACTCTGCTGTAAAGAAAAAAGTGAATGCATCTATAATAATTGGTAGCAGAGAGGCCCAAGTATAAGAAGAGTTTATTTTTCTCTGAGCGACCACAACACGTCGTCTCAACAATAATGAGCCAGCGACAGGCTCAAAGAGTCTCTTCTAGTCGACTTGGCCCTAAGAGTAGGAGGTAAATTCTCTTCAAATTCGGTTCTTCAAATTCTCAGAGATAACTCCTATTCCAGCCATTACGCTTCCTTGGACTTTGTGACAGTTCTGTCATTCAGATTCTGCACAGGTCTTGAGTTGGACTTCTGCACAAATTTGATTCGAAGTGATTCAGCTATTAGTTCAACACGGTACTAGGCAGGAAGACATTCTAGTCCAAACCATTTATGACGAAAGTGATTTGATTCGCTTGAGCTTTGAATCTATTCATCTCGTGAACCAATCCAGCAACTTACCGAAAAGCTCTCCCTATACTGCGAGAAAAGTTGATTGAAGTTAATGGGCAACTGCAACACCGGACCAGGATATGGTGAGTTCAGATGTTTTACGAATAACCCATAGATAGCAAAATTCCTTTCTCAAGAATTTAACCTTATTGGATGTCTTTCACAGAGCTGATATCATATGGGCCGAACGAGGGTATGAATCAACTTACCTGCTTAATCAAGACAGTCCAGGTTACCTGTTCGGAACAGGGTGGGGTTGTAAGAGACCCTGCATAGCGAGCATATTGCCCCGAGGGCGTGTCCAGCTTTAAGTTCTTAATTGTCACTGGAGTGGAGCCCTTCTGTGCGATCTGTGGAAGAAGATTGAAGAACTGCACGAACATTGGAGTTCGATAGCGGTTTAGAAGTTATCAATGTACAACGAAGTTTCCTATTTCCTTGTGCCTGGAACATGTGAGCCTTTAGTATCAAGTCCGGGAAAAAGCATTCAAGGATGGTCATATTTATCTTCTCATATATAATTTTCATCGTCTTCCTGAAAGTACATATAATCAAGAGCATGTTTACCTCAGAGAAAAAGACACTACCATCTAAGCCCAGTTGGTACAACACAGCAATTACAGCTGTTTCTCCTTGTGCAGACTTGTGAATGATTTGCATCTCTAAGTCATATCTGAAAGCAATTATTCGAGCTCATCAGTCCTTTATATTACAACTGCATCATATCTGTGTTGAATGAAATCTTTTATTATCAAAATGATTTGCATGACTGGTGCAAGCAGCCATTGGTCAGTTACAAGCTGCAGAGAAACTAGTCACAAATTGTGCATCGTACTCTTGCTAGCTAAATTTCAGATATGTTTAGAGTAGAACCTGACACCGTTAATTGAGTGTTCAGCTGGACGATGAAAGAGGACTTTCTTCGCGTCGTACGCTTTGTCACCAGTGAATAACTTGCCAAAATCTCCTTCCAACTGTTCTCCAGCAACAAAAATTTGAAAGATGCAAGATTTGCTACATTTGTACATTGCAGCACTCAAAGAATCAGAACAAGTGAAATGAGCTAGAATTACTCAATTATAGACTTAGCGTATAGTGTGCATACATGAAACTTGAATTCATTCAGCGGCAAAATCATACTTACCTCCGGCCCGTATCCACCGTTTTGAAGTTTGGCATCGGTGCTTACGTAGCTTGTATTTAGGGGAAATGCTAGACTGTTATCAACAGAAATACACCTTGACCCGAATCTACATGCCCTGATGTTGATGGGTGACTGTCTCTTGCCAGTGCTGCATGAGCCGCCCCATTTTCCAATGCCTTTGGGATCTCCGTATAGGTAGTTGAAGTCTTGGTCTGTATGTTCACATTACTAAAATCGTTTAGACTTTTCTATCTCATATTGACATAGCTGATAAAAAACATGTCCACAGGTATACTTTCTCTTTCCAACGTTGACGAATCTTGAAATGAAATTCCAAATGCAGAAGCTCCAAGGGACGAAAATATTCAAGAGACAAAACTTTACTCAAACCTTGTGTGTGAACTTCGGCTGCTAGTGTTAGCAGGAGCAGAACTGCGCAGATAAAGTAGTTCTGTGCCATGGTGTACTTCAAAGTTCGGCACTCAGTGAGTCTGGAACCCTTCTTCGTCTGTGACAGGTTTCCTCTGTGCATTTTCATCACACAGATCTGCCTATTTTTTGGAAAGACACATACAGGGAGTCTTATAGGAGCTGCGACTCCAAATTCGTTTTTTTGAAGTTGTTCCGCACTGCATAGGGTGGTCAATGCATGGATTTCAACTTTTTAATATCCAGTATCCAATGAAGGGCTGGAACCGCCTTCTGAACGGGTTCCTCTCTCCCTTACTGTTGAATATGTCCTATTTTATACTTTGCAGGCAGTACGTACCGTATGACTTTCAATCACGATCATGATGTGGGACACAAGCTTAGCAAGTCAATGTCTTGACATAAAAAGAAGAGATATTTTGAAAATGACAAACTTTAGTACCTATTTGAGCTTCTCGTATGAGATTAGGAAAAACTTTCAAGTGCATCAGAAAGTTCATAATATTTGAACTTTCTGATGCACTTTCGCTTTATTTCCTGCAAGTAGCAAATGGCTAGCATTAGGAGCGTTCCGCTGAATCGGTTTTAGGTCCAAAGTCCAAACTCGTTCTGTGTCATGCGGTGAGCATGGGACAGCTTTGATGCTTGGATATAAGTGAAGTCTGAGGTTTCTTTCAGCTTTCCCAAAGGATCTGTCCTTCCGTTCGAGGTCATGGAATTTCGATTGACGTGACTTCTTGGTATCATGTTCAAGTTCAAGGTCGTAGAGCTGTCGACTTGTACAAATTGGTTACTGACTTACAGAAAACCATTCATGAGGAAGTGTTCATGGTGGAATGAAAACTGGAAAATATTCCGAAATACGGTCTACGCACTGCGGAAGCATAAGCACGGCGTTATTAACTTGTGCAGTGCTAGCAAAGTGGCGTTCTTATTGATGTGAGAAGAAGATCCTGTTGTTCTGACACGCATTGGTTTGTCACTGACAACTATCCCGATTGCTGTTCTTTCTTTGTCTCACTTCACAAAACGCATTTCCAAGATTCCGACACGAGAAGCAGGTCTTGCTGACTAACAGAAGCCAGGAACAAATGTGCCCGTGTTTGACTTTTGAATGTGGACAAGTCCGTCAAGAACATCGTCAAGCACTGTTTCCCACGGCCTTTGAAGGAGAAGGAGAAAAAGCTTTGTCTCGTAGACATACAAGCTTCTTCTTGTTACTCTTCTTGTGAACAGAGTCATCTATCGGAATCTTTTCAAGTAGGTCGGTCCACATGTTTGAGCCTAAATCTGACATATGCCAATCTTGCCTTTAAACTACGAGTAAGAGATTGAAATCTCGACACCACTTTGAAACTGTTTTCCATCCTAGTCATGTCACGTCAGTTCTTTGATTGCAAAGTAAAATCTAGGAATTTGGTGTCCATTAGTTCATGAGCATTTAGTGGCATACATATCCAGGTCATTGATAAGGATTTGATACTTAAGGAGTAACTGTGACACAAATGTGCAAATGCAGCACTGAAAATCTCGAGCACTCCATTATCCTTGGCCCAAAGCAAAATTCCTAAGTGAATTAGAACCATAAAGTATTCAGCATAGATTCAATCCTTAACTAGTGTCCATAAAGACAAGGTCATTGGAGAATCTTGTCCTGATGGCTAGAAATGCTTGAGTTGTGGTTGTGAACCGAAAAACTGATCGAATGGAACTACAAACCATAAAATGCTTTGAAAATCAAGTTTAGGAACAAAGGCCTGCAGAATGAAAATAGAGAAAAAAGACATCCTTCTGATCTAGAACAGTTATATGTACGTACAAAGCGGTTGGACCATCCACCATACAAGCACTTGTTTCCGAATTTAATTTGTCTTCAGTGATACCTCGATTTTAGCTATGTAAATTAATTACTAAACATTAATTGCTCACTGAATTGTCTCCTCTTCGTTCTGTTGTTATCTATGTTACTATCCAAGTGTTATTTCGATTTGGAGTGAATGACAAACATGTGGAAGTGTGTATCGTCGCGAGTAGAGGGAGTAGGGTTCATCCTTAGTAAATTTAATCATGACATGAGATTTTCTAGAAACACTGGATGACATTGTGCCTTTTCAAAGCTAGCTGTATCTTGTTCTGAGACCATCACTCCACCCAAAAAAATAATTTTGTATACAAGAGATGGTCAATTTGTATGAATTTGATTGTCACCTTGTGTTTGCTTTACGAGGAAAACCATGCCTCAAGACCCTTCTAAAAACCTTACTGCTGATGACTATCTTAATCTTGACATCCTCACCTTTGTACGTTCAGTCCGTCATAAAGCATGATCCACGTACAAACTGAGCCTGCAGATAACAAGTATAGCATTTAAGGTCAGCGATATCCAACCGTCACCGGTGGGGCTGTAATGGGAGAAGGCGGGTCGTTTTGCAACTATGAAGTATTTACACTTGTACAAGTATGAACATTGTACACGTGGACTGAGTACAGAACACCTTCAGATTGTACATGCCCTGTCAGCAAGAGGAATTATTGGACATTATCTGTACACGCTGTCGAGATGGAATTTTAACTTAGACTCGTATCGACAAAATCAACCCAAAATTTGATTGCAGACGGTGAATAATGGGTGCAGTCCATGATCATTAATATTCTGAGACAATGGTTTAAGCATGATCATTACAACATAATCTAATCTCTTTAAAATTTTAAATCTTTCTATCAGCTTTCACAACAATATCATTCAATGCAAATGATTTCAAAAATAATTTAAATCTCATTAAATTTGAAAGTTGTTTCCAATAATCTGAAATTGTTTCAAATATCATGGATAATAAAAATAATGAGTGATATATCTAATTTTTGTTTTTGGTGCACATGTATTCAAGAATGACATGGTAGACTTCTAAGGAGAAGCAAGAATAACAACTCAAGTCAGGATTATCAAATGTTGAGTTCGAAATTGATGACGTGAGTAGTGTGCCGACTAGGAGCTTGCCAAAGAGAGAAGAAGTTGCTTAGCCTACAATAATGAAAGAGATGCCTTTATAAAACTTGGACATACTAATGAAGAATACATATGAAGATATCTTTGGTGATGATGGCTTGGTGGGATTTATGAGGAAGAAGAAGCACAAGATGATCAAGAAATTGAAGAGTTTGATGCTAAAGATGTTTAGAACAAAGGTAAAAGTGACCAATGAATCAGTGATTGCAGAACCTCTATTGTAAGTTCTTCAATTTTCTTACAAGTTTAAAACCGCTGTGGTCCCAATGTTGATGAAGCTGAGTGAGATGGCTCCGAACTACATACATGGCTAGGATCCTCAAGACGATGACTGCATGGAGGTAGTTTGGGTCATGAATCAAGTAGTGACTGAAAGCAAAGACCAGATCATAAAATCATTGCTCAGATCATGGAGTTCATGGATTGTCTCACTAAGGAGAAGCAAGAAAAGGAGAGAAGGGGACAAAGTATAAGAACAAAATGGATAGGAAGACCCCATCAAAGCGTACAAGGATGGAACCAAACCGGTAACATGGGGCTAGGCCCCAATAGAAAAGGAGAGAGAGATGAAGGATGCAAAAAATACCTACGCTGAGATCTTCTGCATCAAGAAAGCGGAGATCAAATACACGAGGATTAGAATGAGAGGCTTCAAAAATATGTGCATAAATTAAAATGGTGTCTAAGTCAAGTGGATGTTGAGAGGCCTATGAGGCTAGAATCTCTTGAGTGCTTAGTACCTCTTTGCTTGGTGCAATGAGGTGAAGATGCAATGATTGGAAAAATTGGAGGAAGCCATGGAGAATCCAAGTGATTCAAGGTAATTTGTCAAGAATGTAAGGAGACAATGAGAGTCCATCGATAGAAAATTACGAATCACATTCAAGATATGCAATTAGGAATCATCACATTCATCCAGTAAATAGAGGCATGACAAGATGTTCTAAAGATTTCTCAAAGTTGTACGACGAAACAATATATGTTGGTGATGATTAGATGAGTTAGGAATAGGAATTGTATATAACCAAGCTTAGAAAAATTTAGAAGATTTTCATTCTCAAATTGTTGTATGAAGAACATGATTGCATAGCCAGGGTAGAACAAAACTAGTGGAGTGCACTAAGTTGATTATAGGAGTCGGCAACATATTCTTGTGAAGATAATAAAAAATTCAGCCTAGACCCATCATAATATGCTAAAACCCCAAGAGTACTTCAAAAGGGTTCACCTCACAATGCCATATAAATTTATAAATCCAAATCTATTTTCTTAATAAAAAAATACTTTTGGAATAATTGATGTCACGACTTATGTAGCGGCATCTCTAGTTAGGTAGGTGCGCGTATGCAGGAGCAGATATAGTAGTTAGAGCCGGTTGTGCAGTTAGTGCCACTCGCACTAGAATTGCTGTTAGGGCCGACAGCGCCATTAAATATCCTAGGGCTCAAGGGATTGAGTTCCAATTAGGGCTCTTTGGAGGGCTATTTTCAAAGTTGAGCTTTTGAGATCGTGGCTATGGTGGATAGTAGCTAGTGTTAGGAGTTTATTCAGATCTTGAGTAACTCTGGTTAGTTTGACTATATTAGTTAGACTAGGGCTAGGGCTGGTACTACTATATAAGAGGGCTGGCAGAAGCTCTCTGCAACACAAATTAGGGTTATTTACTAAAGTGACTATGTGTGTTCCGTGGACGTAGCCTCAGTGAGGTGAACCACTTATTTCCTGTCTCGTCTCTTGATTGCATGTTGCTTCTTAGTGTATTTCCTGTCTTTTGGACCAACAATTGGTATCAGAGCGATTGGGATGGTCGAAACTGTTGAATGTCTGTATTCCGGGGAGATGCTATGTCAAGATTCCTCAAGCGGAGTAAGGAAGCGTTGCTGCTGACACTGCCACTACTCCAATTGCGATCGTTGTTGCACTACCGCATCAGATTTACCGACTTTGTTCAAGGCAAGGAAGATCATTGCCAAAGGAGAAAGGATATGCCAGAAATTTCTGTGCAATTGAGAGGCGCTAGATGATCAACTGAGAGAGCGGGGGAGAGCACATTTACACGATTTGTGGCGAGGTGTCGGGTTCTCCAGATTCGGTCATAGTGATATGGAATAGAGAAAGGAATGTAGAGTACGTGGAATATGATGATGGAAGAAAGAGCAAAGCTATGCAATGTGCATGGATCGCATGGGAAAAGGTAGGATCTTGTGGGAGAAAGCGGTGCGTTGCGAGGGAGACGCGGGTTGTTCATGAATGGACTCGCGTTCGCTGCAATGCGATCTTCTATGTGTTCGTCGTGATGTGCTGTGGTTTTTTATTGGAGAGTTTAGAACCTGCTAAACATCCGGATTCTGATTGAAGCTCGTATGCTTTGTTGGTAATTTCTCTGGGGTTTCAAGAACTACAGCATATGTGTCTACTGCAAATGAGATTAGATCGGGGACTGGAGGTGATGAATCAAGAAAGCTCTGCGTTTGTTGTCTAGTTGATGGATGGATCGATCCATGAGGCGTGCAAAATTTTTGATAGGTTGAATTGATCGGTGGTTGGTTGAGGTGTTTGCAGGACTGGAACGATAATAAACGATTGATTGATCGTGAACGTGTCAGGAATCGAGAACGGAGGACCTCTGGACTAACTCTCACTTACATATAGCTCCGATGGCTTTTTGGAAGTTCATCATGAATCTTGAAGGACTTGTTCCAACACGATGACCATGATACTAATGCACACTTTCACACAAACTCTCAAATTGCAAACTCCATGATGCGAATTCTCACAAAGAGTAAGATATCACTCAAAACAAAGGAATATTTTGATGATCAAAGTCTTCATTGAATCAAGGTTCCATCCCCAACATGACTTCTCAAAAACCAACCTTCCCTTAAACAAAGTCTCTCTGAACCTAATTTCTCCAAAACTAATCTTTCAAAACTCACTTTTCAAAACTAATTTGAGAGTTGCTTCTCAACCTTTCTATTTATACTACTTAGAATATTATCGTACAAATTATAAGTAACCACTATGTTATTTTCTCTGACTAAGTTTAATCGAGGTAGAGATCACAAACCCTAATAAAATGGATACATGGCAACATGCAATTAATGCATTTGGATCTTTTAGAAGACCAATTAACCTCCAATTGACTTTAGTGTATCAAGTCAATCTCACACCTAGATTTAAGGTTCTTCACCAAGTCAAATCAATGAAAATTACTCCAAGTCAAGGAAAGTCAAGATACTTATGTGATGGAATTTGTTTATTGATTGCAATTAAATCAAAAAATAGTTATTCTCATCTACCACACTCAGAGCTACTCTATATTTTCCTCCAACTTAATCATAACAAGCTAAACATAGTCATGACTAAGATATATTTAGTCATAATTTAGATATACTCATATTTTATCCTCTATGTACAATCATGGGTGTTATATTTACCTATGTATCAAGATTTCACTCCGTCCTTGGAGTGAAGGCAAAACAAAAGACACCAATTCTGTTATTCAACATCACCAAACTTGGTGACACCCTGGTACGCTCGTATGCCGGCCTCACAAGTAACTCCATCATTCGAGCGGCAGTAGCTTGCCAAGTTCTACTAGTAGTTGTACTGATCCCATGATCAACACTACTAGTGCTCATACTACTAGAAGCAACCAGCATATTCTCTTTGCTTTCGCAAAGTGTGGCTGCCAATTGTAGTACATGGGATGATGACATCTCCAATGTCAATAAATCCTTGGCTAAAAAAATAAAAAAATGATCCTTTGTCGCCCCAACATTACGCTGGATGCTATCTCAAACAATATTGACGGCTGGTCCCTACTTGCTCCATCTCCAAGTACATCCACATTGGCTTGCAGCCTCATTTCTCCAATAGGTCGTCTAGGAGCCATGGATGAGGTGTTCAATGCCTCTGACAATATGAAAGATTGAGGAAGTCTAACTTGTCGGCTAGCCTCCACTCTTTGTGTATCCAACTCACATCACCAAACACTATACCCGAAGTAATAGAGATGTAGTTTGGAGACCAATATTGTCTCCACAATTCAATCTCCTCAAGATGTTATCAGGAGGTCGAGTTTTACAATGCCCTATGGTTAGTCTCATGTCTGCAATCCATACTATGTAACGGCCAAACCAACTTCCATGCTAATCACATCGAGGACATCTCCACCTCCCATTGGGTACCGCATTGAGAGAAGATGTCAAACATGACATATGTCATCCTCTCAAACAAAAATCACAAATCAACATATTGGCTGCTCCACTTACTGATCCACATAACATACATCACAAACTTATCTGAATAACTGTCACGCTTGGATTCATGGTACATCAATGTTTGAAAGATGACATAATACATAATTACACACTTGATCCTTCCATATCACATCATCACGACCCTCTGATACCATGTTGAGAAATCGACTATTCATGAATCACTCCAAGAAGAGGAGAGCACACCAAACAGACAAGAGAGAGTGTACAGGAATGAGATGAGGAAGGCTTTGCCTTCTCTTGTATATATATAGGGTGAGTACAAGGAAACCCTAATTTCAGGTTAGCCCTAAACAGATCTGTACCATAGATACGTAACGACCCTAGATCAACTCGATGAGCTTGGGATATTAACACACATTTATCAATTTTTAAAGAGCTTAGAGAGGCTGATGGATCTCTATTGAGCCTCATTCCTTTCGTACGGTCTTTCTATGACTCACATTCTTCTCTTTTTTATCAGCATGGCTTTTCCGAGGAGGAAGTGACGATTCTACAGTCCGCCGTTGACACTCGATAGGGAGATCCTTTGAAAGGACCACTGTTTGTCATGGCTCATATAGAGCTCTTTTGTCTACTGCTTTAGGCATGCCAAGTTGTGTGTTCCACTCCTTAGCGAATGATACACACATTGTGGGTCATGTAGACTATATTATGCATGCCTTTGATTACTTGGCTACCAAGCTTCATCTTGTAGGCTTGAGAGTCAAGGTGTCAAAGTGTAGGGCTTGGCCTCCTTTGGGCATTGCTCTTATCTCCAGCTTCCAGAGTAATGTAAGATATCGATAGACGACTTATACATTCTAGCAATACTAGTAGGGTCAGAGGATTTTGTCTCACGCTACCTCTATATTGCTCGTGTCAAGGATGTTTTGCATATAGATGACCTTCCTCTACTAGGGGATTTGCAAGTGGCATTTGGTATATTCTCATCTAATATTGCTCGTCGACTCATCTACCTTCTTTGCATGGTTTCTCCTTCATATACATTCATATCACATTTGATAGTCTTTGATAGGAGGATCATGGGCGTCTTTGGTGACATCATCGGACATAGGATCTTTGGTGACATCATCGGACCAAGGATCTTTGAGTGTGTGACATGAGATTTGACATAATTCTTTGCCAATTTCGTGTGGAGGGGTAGGCTTATTATCGATGGAGGAGACTGCACCTATAGCATTTTTGGCTAATTGGACGCTCTTGACACCTTTGTTATCTTCTCGATTTGTGATCGCAAATAGGCCTATCCTTGAGATATATGCAAGGGACATGGATAGAGATCATTTCCCTTACATGTATTATTGCAACATACAAGAGATGCTTTACCCTTGGAGGTACGACATGAGCTCCCATCTTTTTTCTCTTTGGCCATCGATTGGACTAGAGGTCTACAGTCTACCTTGATGGACCGATAATTTCATAAGGCTCTACATTCATTCTTAGTGGATCCGGCCATTCCTCGTACTACTAGGATTCATTTACGTTTTTGCTTTGGCAAGGATGCACGCTCGTGGATCTAGATGACTTTGCAACAGAGCAGAGAGTTTGTGTACTGCTGTACTTAGTCTCATTCTTTCGTTTTTAATGTCTGCTGGGACTTTTTCTCAATTGATCTTCTGTTGCAAGATAGGCCCCAAACTGCGACAAATGAAAAACACGAATGAACCAGTTGCAAGAACCAACACTAGAGTAATTATTACTTATATCACAGTATTTGCAAAAAAGGAAAAAAAGAGATTCAATCATTACTTTGCTAGATTTTTATGCCACATAGTTATGGATGCAGTATTATCTTTATGCCACATAGTTATGGATACAGTATTATCAACACGAAAGATAAGATTTACAGTTGTGCTTGGAAGATAAGATTGACTGGTTCTTCTTCTGTAGTATGCAAACCCTACACCTTCCTCATAGAGCAATCACTGACAGGTTGATTTGATGTGTATTTCAGACGTTTAGATCTTCATCGGACTTAGTAGGTTCCATCCCTATTAAAAATACTCTTTTGCATGTTTCAAGGTTCGGCTTGGGCAAGAAACATCACTTTTCTCTGGCAAGAAGAAGAGTGAGTAATGTAATTTTCTCTCTATTGAAGTTGTGATTTGCTGAGATTGCCTGTTGAGTTTTAGCGTCGACTGCACTGTTCTCTTGTCACTCTTACTTCATATTATGTAGAGACAAGAAGTAACTATTGGGGTTAAGGCGAGAGAATAGTAGCGTGGCGACATATAACATCGCAACATGCTGATAAATTAGAACATCTCACCATGTTTTTATTTCCTTTACAGACTAGGCGTTTATTCAGGCTTAACAAAAGAGAGTGGGCTAAAACTAATGTGTACTAAACAGACCATTTGGTGTTGTAGCTGATTCTAACCCAAGTTGACTAGAATTGTTCCATGTAGTAAGGTTGTATTGGGTAAACCTTGTAGCGGATTGTTTAGTTGTGTGATAGGCTTAAATTACGATAGCATTGTGTCGAATGTACGGTGGCTCTTCTTTGTTGGTAATTAGAATTCCCGTTAGACAGTAAGTTTTCAATCGTGATCAAAATATTTTTCTCTATCTTTTTACATGTACGTTGATAGGCTATGAACCTGTTGTTGCAGTGTTATGTAAATTTAGAAATCTGATCAGATATCTGTTTTTGGTTGATATCAGATATCATTAGTTAAATTTTGAACCTTCTAAGATAAATGCATTGGGTTTGTAGGCAAGTCCTAGAGGCACTAACTTCAATCATAGATACATTTTCTTACGTAGAATGTAATTTCCTTCTTGTGTGGAATTGCTGATAAGGAAGTTGTAATTTTATATGATAATTTTTTCTAAAGCTCTGGCTATAAGAATCTTGACAGTTGGGTGGTTGTAAAGATGTATTAATGCAATTATAAATCCTTATTTAACCATTGTATCAACTTAGAAATACAAAAAATGTTTATCTCCTGTAATCAAGAAAAAGATGCTAATGGTTTCCAAAGAGTATAGAATAAACATAAGTTTCCTAATTCAATTTCTATTTGTACTGATCAGTCATATAGTGGGTAGCTTTGAGTCTATTACATTCTTTTAGTACATTTGACGAGAATTTTTTTCTGAATTATTTTATATTCAGAAAGATCTCAAACATATGTTCCTTTAGAGTTTCACATATTAAATCAATTATAAATTCTAGTTGAGACAAGAGTCACTTCTTTTGTCATGTATGAATTCAAAACACCAATTCAGCTTTTTCAAAGCGGCTTCAACAGTTGTTGCTCTTCTAACAGTTTGTGTTGTTTTCCCTATCGGCGTAGATTCGTAATCGTAGATTCTAATTTGCGTATACTCACTGTATATAAAGACAAGAAAAAAAATTGTAATTTGTTGTTCCACATCCAAGATTTTTACTCTCTATGCGTAGACCCATACATCTAAAGCTTATTGGGACCATGTAGTCTTAAATGAGATTTTTTGGAATATCCTGATTATAATAATTAACAAATTTGAAGAGCATTTGACATTTTTTATCATTGTCATGTATCGTTGATTTTTTTAAACGTTTGAAGCAATGCATGAATTCCATACTCATGAAGTAACAGGAACACAAGGTGGCTTTTTGCACCTCGTATTCGCGTCTCACTTTATTCAGATAGTTTCGGTTCCTCCGCAGTCGTAAACGTGAATGACTGCAGGTCATCTCCTTCGACAAGCAGTAAACTACAAAAGTTTATCTCGAGTCAGGTGGCTCTCCATTCACAACGCGGCTAACTCGCAGTAAATTTGCTGGGACATTCTGTAACCCTCGTGGACGGAGAAAGCAAAGAGCGAATTGGGCACAACTCTCAATAACGAGAAACCAACTAAGCCTATAACAGCTATGCAAACAGACTCCGGCATACGTAGACCCACAGGTCCACCACGTATCAGATTGCTCTCGGTCAACTTTACTGCCCAGGTCAACCCGAGAATCTAGGTTCAGACAAATATACAGTACAGACTGTTATTTCAGTATTGGGGCTTAGCCCCATGTTACCCCATCCTTGTACGTTTTAATGGGGTCTTCCCATCACTTTTGTTATTTTACGGCATCGCCTTTTTTTTTTTATTTCTTCAGTATCGGTTTCATGTTGCATTACTGCAGGTCGTGGACATACTGTTTCCCATGTGGCACTGTTTACAGTGATGGTACTCGATGAACATTCCAGTGGAAGATGCACCTCTTGTGTATATGAAGGCTTGTCCTTCCCGGGAGTATAAAGCAGCTGATACACTCCATGCTGTAACGTGAGCTCAGATACCGTGAGAGCTGGAAATCGTTTCCAATATGGCGTTTCAAGGATGGATGTTGGTGGTAGCCTTAGGCCTCTGCTCTTGGCGTGGAATGCTCGTCCAAATTACGAATGGCCAGTCTCTTCCAGCAGTCACTTGTGCAAATGGGAACTCATCTTGTACTATCTTTACAGCATTCGGACCTTGGGCAGATCGCAACGATTGTAAGGCTGCAAGAGTTGTGTATCCCAGAACAGAGGAAGAGCTCGTAGCAGCTGTCGCAAAAGCTGTGAAGGCTCATCAGAAAATGAGAGTGGTCAGCAAGGGTGCCCACAGTACCCCCAAGCTTGTCTGTCCTTATGGTGATCAAGGTCTTCTGATAAGCACGAGTGAGTATGATCGTATTATTGTCGACAAGGATAAGCGCACTGCCACCCTCGATGCCGGCGTGAGACTCCAACCTTTCTTCAACACCATAGCTCAGTATGGTCTTGCATTCCCCCACTCGCCTTACTGGGCTGGGCTTTCAATTTCCGGGGTGATTTCAACTGGAGCTCATGGGAGCTCATTGTGGGGCAAAGGCTCGGCTGTTCATGAATATGTCGTGGGGATGAGGATTGTTGTTGCTTGTCACGCGAGTGAAGGCTATGCGAAGGTGATCACTCTGACTGAGAAGGACAAGGATTTGAAGGCAGCGAGGCTGTCCATGGGGCTGCTGGGAGTGATCTCGACGGTGACATTGCGTCTGCAGCCTCAGTTCAAACGATCGTTGACGATGGTGCAGAAAAGCGACGATACAATCGAAACGGAGTTCATTAAGAACGCTCTGAAATATGAATTTGGAGATGTTAGCTGGCATCCGGCAGCCCATATGGCGCTTTACAGGGAAGATTTTCGAGTCCCGATTTCCACTCCTGGCAACGGAACAGACAACAACATTGCCTTTGGTTTCCTTCCGATATCGTCGATCGTACAATCAAGACTTCAAGGTCTGTACCTGTTTCTCTTACCATATTTCCAGACTCCACGCCCTTTTCATTCATGCATGTCCTCATTCCGCTGGAGCTATCTGCTTCTCCAAGTTTTCATCCTATTTAGAATATCTAACTGCCTCTACCTTATTCTTTCAAGATGACGTGAAAGAAAAACGCGTGATACATAATTGATCACGGTCATGATCAATCGGCTGAATTCTGACAGCACATGTATATTTTGAAGTCTCGATACTTTACGCTAAGAATTATTCGTGCTTTAGTTTAATCAGTAACACGCTCCTAGAATTTCAAACGCCCTACTTACTTGATGTTTGGACGACCTTAAACAATTAGATGGACATGGTTTCAGTTATTGGCAACGATCAAGAAGGGAACAGGGAGCTATCACATGATCGCACTGTGAGCTTGATGTGGTGGCGGATAAGGCCATCGATGAAGTTACTGAACACTGTATATGTAAAATTCCGTAGTCACAGGAGGCAGGATATCATCGTTCCGAAGTTCATTTGATAGTATATCTTCTCAGTGAAGTAACGTCAGCCTGGAGCTAATTGTCCTCTTGTCGAGCAGCAGCATGAGGGAGACTTGAAATAGAACAAAGAAGTTTCATGCTCACTCGATAGTCTGTGTCGTCAGTAGATTCGGCCTCCAGCTATACAGCTCTATGTCCTCTCAAATCCTATTCCTTCATTCCGAAGCTTCGGAATGAAGGAATAGACTGTCTAGATCCATGTCCATGATCTTCAGTGGAGTCAAGGGGTATGTAGTAACCCTCCGGACTTCCAGGAAGATCCGGGCCACGAGACCTTCTAACGTTGAAGTGACCATGTCACCAAAGGAAGACCGGTTCCCTCGCGAGGATATGTGTAGTGGTCACGATAAGGCATTAACAAGACAAATTAGTGAAGGAACTCTACGGTCAATGGTAAATAATAATGATCTGGTAGATAACTGTATCTAGATGTGGGCTGCGATGGCGAAAGTGCTGGAGATGATAACCCAATTCTTATCATAAATTTTATTGTTTTGTAAGGACAGTAGCCGTTTAGGTTTGAAGCGCTAGCAGCCAGATTCGAAGCAGCTCCATCACCTCATTTTCGAGTGGACTAAAAAGTTAATAACTCCTTCTAGCTAACGCTTCAGTAACTTCAGACCTGATACTACTGTGAGTGTGGACTAATTTCCAGCTCCTGCCTTTAACAGAAGCTAACAGATCCAGAATTGTGGTGAAACTTCTCTGCAGAGGATTTGTTCGAGGCGACCAGGAATGAGTCAGGAAAATGTATTGCAGGAGCAGCGCAGAATCAGTTGTTCACCTCTATTGCCTTCGGGTACACGAACAATGGCAGCTTATTCACAGGTTACCCGATTGTGGGATATCAGAACGACATGGAGACCTTCGGCACCTGCGAGACAGCACCTTTTTTGAATGGCACTGGGTATGCTTGCTCTTGGGACAGGCGAATCAATGGCACGTACATGATGGAGAGTGGTTTACTCGTCCCATTCAGTCACATAGGCGACTTCATCAAGGATGTCAAGGCCCTTGTAGCTCTGAAGCCCACCAGCCTCTGCGGACTCGAGCTGTACAACGGCATCCTGATGCGCTACGTGAAGAAATCTGTCGGAGCTTACCTGGGCGTTCCTGAAGATGGTGTGGCCATGGACATTGTGTTCTACCGCAGCCGCGACCCTCATGTACCAACTCTGAACCAAGACATTTATGATGAAATCGAGCAGATTGCGCTCTTCAAGTACAAGGCCAGAGCTCACATGGGCAAGAACCGACCCGTGGGATTCATCGACTCGCACAAACGCTTCCGGAATCTGAAGAAGTTCTTGGAGGTGAAGAACAGATACGATCCTTACGGGTACTTCTCGAACGACTGGACCGACAAAGTTCTCAACATACGTGGAGCGAACAGGAGAGTTCAGATCAAGAAGCCCTTCTGTGCACTCGAGGGTCTGTGCATTTGCTCCGAAGATATTCACTGCAATCCCGACGCATTCTATTTTTGCAGACCCGGCCTCGTCTACAAGAAGGCTCGTGTATGCCGGTTCGAAAAGCCTTGATTTTATTGTGTGCCTATTCGATAATCACCGCATTGATTAATATCGTCCTCATGGATGCTGTAGTCTCTGCACCCTGTACAGGCCCAGCTGATCGGAGACCTAAATCCAAAGGTGACGAGCTTTTCATTTTTGTCGGAGCTAGCCCAACCCCTTTAACCTCATTCTTTCTGAACCAACAAAATTGACGAGTTGAATTCATAGAATCACCTGACTCGGGTTAAGACAGTTACTCGGCTTAAGGTTAATGACACTCACAGCCAGATCTTCTTGAGTACCAAATGAAAGTATCTATGCGATTTCCTCAGGCCAAAAAAATAAAATAAAGTAAACGTGGAGTATTTCTGTCAGTAACTTTTGAAGTAAGGACTAATAAAGCGAGAAGTTTAGAATATCTGTCACTTTTTGCTTCGTTCTACGCTCCGCTGAGTTTATTTTGATATCCTCTTCTGTTCATGCTAAGAGCGTGGCAGTGTATGAACAATGTATCTTAGCTCCAGTGTCAGGTTCTGCTCTTACTCTGTGATATCACGGTGACGTGCAACTCGTGTTTAGTTCTGGTTTCTGTATCACCCGGGATAAGCGCGCACTTGAAGGATGTCATGACCTGGCGAAACCGAAGGGATTGTCGATCGGAGGAACCACAAACGTAATATGCAATAAGACACGAGGAAGCGATCTGGCTAGATAAGTTTGTGCAGACCAAGGAAAGGAGCTGAATTAGTAGGGTAGCTCTATCCTACGAGAGGCCCGGCAACCCACCACATACTGAAAACTGCAGGGCAGAAGATTTGATTTTAGGTCGTACGTGCCGACACTGATGTCGATGAATCCACAGCTCTAGCACGGATCTTCCATCTCGCAAACATATTTTAAGTTTCTTCTCAAAAGTTGAAAAGATTATACAAGAAATGCTTTGTTTCTTCAAAGTATACTACGTCGGTTTTGTCAACCACAGCTATTCTTGTTGGTAGCTTCAACTTCCACAACTGTCCGTCTATTGCACATGTCTGTGATCGCGTGAGACTGCGGCAAATCGAATTAAGTGGGAAGAGCGCCATGTACGAACACGCGTTACTCTATCTGCGAAATGTGGCACCTGACGTACAGCAGCCAGAGTTCGTGAAAACGTCACTTTGTCTCTATTATGTTCAGTATAGATGATTCTAACGTTATTACCTTATTTTACTGGATAATCCGGAGATTGGCATTTTTAAGCTAACGCCTAGTTTCGATGTACTTCCGGAAGCGGAAGACTTCTAGCGCAGTCCAAAGGTCCAATTTCCGGGTCAAAGCGTAAAAACACTTCATTCTTCAAGATAGTGAAATATTTAGTTTAGTATCTTTTCCAGGTACACCTTGAATCAGTCCAGTGCTGAACCATCATGTACCTCTCCTCTTGCGATAGAATAGTACGTTTACTCGTGTGCTCTACTACACCTGATCATGAGTCAACATTTACAGTTATGGTGCAACGCTTTATGTTCGGGGCACTCACAGCACTAATAATAATACGGAATAATCCGTATTTCCATCATTTTACAAAGGGTGGAAATTTGCTTCCGACCTCCATGTTCGGATGCGTGAGGGCATCGTCGACCCGGATAGTTCTACAATATAATATCCGTAAATTGATGCAATCCCTTGCCGACTATCACTATTCCACTAGATCTTGCAAAAGTGGAGTTTGAAAATATTGCCGGAAGAAGAGAACATAATAACTTACTACTGTGGTATTGCACTGCTTCACACTCTTCCATGACTGCAGAAGCGTCTGCAGACCTTGTCCATGCAGTACAGAATCTTCAAGCTGTTGGTGTGAGACGAACTGTCTCGAAATAGATGGGGAATTCCAATCGTACGTCCCTATACGGGAAAATTCAACGAGACTGGTCCTGTATATTGCAGCCGGCACGTGGAGATTGATGATGCATTAAGGATAGTTCAGAACTCCACGGGCCTTTCTCTGACCTGAGCCCAGTTTTGTTTGGAGAAGGGCCCTTGATCAGTTAGGCAGCGTCTGTCGCACTCGGCGTGCTGGTGATGTGGCGAATTCTCGCTGTCGTTGAAGTTGACATCGTCCATGATCTGAATGTCGCCGTCTTCCATCGAGGAGAGTTCTGAGTCGGATGTGTCTCTTTTCAGCCTTGCCTCTATCGGAGGCACCAATCTGTCCATGAGCTCAGTCAGAGTCGTGAAAGGCCAGCGTCAGAGAGGATTGCTTCAGCACTTTGAGCTGGTCTCTGAAGCGCACATCAACATTTCCTGTATCAAGTAAATTTCTGCATCACTGTGATTCAATATTATGTAAAGCTTTGAACTGGAAAAATAAACAGCTTTCACAAAACATTCTTTTCGGATGGATTGATAGTTTTTACAAAGTTCTTTAGATATTGAATCTGGTGTTAAGAGTAATGTTTTAAACATAAATAAACCCTCTCTAGTGAAACAGGATAGGGTTTCCAGGCGTGGTGCACTAATCAAACTCTTGATGATCGGTCCGGACAGCGTAATACTTTACTAATTAGAGACGAATGTTACACGAGACTCTGCAACGATAAGTTCTCATAGTAGGATCTTTAAATGCTCCAAATGTCACACCTAATCCACGCTGAATCCTCCCACCATTGCTCACGCCGAGCCCCTTTGAATGTGTTTCTTATGGTGCTAATGCCATTTCTCAGATTTTACTCGAACTCCGGAATCAACATCATGACGAAATTGTCAATTTATGGAGTTGCAATTGCTGGATTTCACACTAAAATTTGTACATCACTAGCTTGCTTTTCAAATATGATGAATTCGATTTACACCACACGTTAAAAAGTTGTGCCCTAAATTATTAATCGATCATCAATGTTTTCAAGAGCTGCTTTTGCCTTGAAAATAATACGCTTTGAGACAAAAAACAGCTCTCAGAAAATTTAGGCATAATTGGAGATGTGCATATCGAAATTGATCCGTTAGACGTTGTGACTGGTGACGACATAGTGATAGAATTTGTATAGATTCACTGGTATATGATCCGAGTTGTGGCGTCTCGCAGCTTACAGCGAAAAGTGCTGGGCCTGCTTCTCTCGTAGATGCGTCAGTGGAAAACAAAGCGGTAAGTAGTCGGGTAGCACCACGTAGCCGGCCAGAAATTCTCAAGCCCGCACTTTGTCTACCTTTGCAGTCTTCACTTAATGCATGAGGCCAGAATCATTTCTCGATTTGTATCTGAAAGCTTCACACGGGGCCCCACAAATCGAACGAGCTCCTGAAGAAACTGACCATTTTGAGCACCATGAAGAACTATGACGACTGCTTCACTTCGGAGTCCGTCCAAATTCCTTGCTGGGATAGTCTTCGCCTTCCCCTCGCCTTGGAATGATTTATTTTCTTTCACATATTCCTCGACCCCATCATCTTTTAGCCCAACCGCGATACAAAGGTCTGGCACGAGTCTCAGAGTTGACTGCAGCTACAGATGAAATACTTGCTCAGTTACGTAGTCGAATGCGCAATGAGACCTAGATCTCTATCGTGTCGAAGCAAAGGAGTTCATGCCGAGCATCTGTTAATGGCTTCCATGTACCGGAAGGCCACTGCTCTAGATCAAGTGCTGTTGTCCCTACCGGTTCCACCTTGCACTAGACTGAGTCTTCCAATGCTCTGGAAATGGCTACGGCAGTTCAGTTTGATCTCAGTTTCATTATGGCACGTGCCTTCAATTTCGACAGAGTTGGTGGAACATGGTGGTAGTGGTTTTACTCTTCTTCGACATAATTTTCGCATGGACTTATCGCCATCTCTTTCTCTCCGCGCATTCTCCAGTACTAAAGATCTGCTGTGACAGGGCTCAGTGTCATGAACAAACATTTCGAGAGTCCTATGAAGCTTGTTTGATTCGTCAGGTAGGCGGTTCTCATTCGCCAGGAAGTATTGTATAGTCTCCAGATCTGAGACGAGACTTTTATTTAATCAATGAGGATAGAGCAAACATGATCATCCACAGAACCTAGGTACGACCCAAGTGTTTTCAGTGTAGTGCGAATTTCAATCCAATTAGTGGATATTTATATGTAATCTAATCCTGAAAATAAGGGCTAAGGCTCATAATCAGATTGCTATTCTGTCGAACGAGCTGTCTTTACTTGATATTCAACCGAATAATTGTCTGTGCCCCATAATTGTGTGTAATGACACCTTCAAATATTGATAAAATTATGGATTTAAGTTTGAAAATGTTTATGTTTGCAGTATATGTTAAGAACTATGAACAAATTTTATACGGAATGACTGACTGGCTGTAATCTTTCATGTTATGAGATATATTGTATTTTGATACAAAAAATCTCTGCACAACAATATATAATATAAATTTCTTAAACAACTATTATGATATTCTACATAATGTATTATATTCCACTTTCTGTAACCAATTTAGTGACATGAAATTCCATATGATTTGTTAATGAATGAAAGTCTTTCAGCAACATTGTGAGTTACTTCTGTTAACATGATCATCTAGCGCAATCTTTCTCTGACTATTTTTTGTTCCGGGCTTCCTTTTCTTCGATTTTTATATTGAAGAATTGATAAAAAAATATTTCATACACCTTGATCATACATTTAGACATCTATACCACATTGTCGCTGCTCGTTTAGGCAAAGGTGCAAGGATACATGTGTTCGTGTTAAAAAATGTTTACTCAAATAGTGTTCTCTGCGAATTTCCTTTAAATCCACAGGCTCGATGGAAACCAGAGAATGATCCACATGATGCTATTTGAGTCCTGCAGTTCGAAGGAATTAGTTGATTTGAGGTTTAAGTTTCGGTTAGGAGGATTAATATATCTTCAAAGATGGAGTTCTGGATACAAAACGATAGGGTCAAAAAGCGAACTAAGTCCACGAAATTTTACAGCACATACGTCAAATGGTTGCCCATTTTGGATCTGATCTACACGGTGTTAACGCGGCGATGTCGTCCTGATTCGGCGAATAATACTCATGCAGTTGTAAGAATTTCTGTAAACTCAGGTCTTCGTCAACTGAAAGCAGCTTTCTGAGCAAAAAGAAATGTTCAAATCTTGCATATGTATCAGTTAATGCCCAAGTATTGCACTGTTGTGGAGTTTCAACTCCTGTGATTAGAAATTACGTGAAGAAACTGCGCTCGCTGCTTTCTGAACCGAAGAAGAACTTCTCGAGCATTTGGGTGAAGTCCTGCAGATCGTAGCTTTATTATCTGACTGAGAGTTACTCCAGCCTCCTTGGCAGCAGTCGCACAGTGCGTATCTCCCCATAGTGCTCAAGAGATATGATTCAAATTTCTACAAACACCATTGAGTAAGCTGTGTAGCTTTTGAAGCAGAAGATATAAGTTGAACGTTGAGGGTGATCTTTATTGCCCAAAGTAGTCACTGCACATTCACTGTAAAACCTCCTGCTCTGCAGAGTGAAACAAGGATGAGAAACTAAATCTTAAAGATGTGACTTGGGTGATAAAGCTGCAATGCCCATCTTCAGCTGCTACAACAGACTGGATCTCTGAATATGCTGTAGTAGATAGGTTTGGTTGACTATATAATTTAGATGATTCTGTGGTTTTGGTTGTATCTATTCGACTTTTGATGCCATTGGTGAGAGCCCGTGACCCACTGTCTGCATATTCTCGTGTACTCTGCCACAGCATTCTGACTTGAGTAGGGAGCTTCGACCAGCAAGTAGGCTGCCGCTCTCTCTAGGTCATTGATCCTGTTGTTGATCTTTTCCATGGCGTGAATTGCTTCTTCCATGTACGAGCATCCATGTTCTTGACTGATGACGAAGACCAGATTGTGAGGATGCCCACGCTTTAAAACCTCCTGACATTTCCACAAACCTTTGCAAGAGCCCAGAAAGACCGAAGTCTAGTATTCAAAATTACATTGCAGTCCTTTCACAGCCTCGTTTTGACACAACCAACAACAAGGCGCAACTCTGATAGCTAGCACAGCTCTAGCTGAAATATCAATCAGTTCAAAGGTACTCAAAGGTGACTGAAAAGCTCAACTGACAGTCATGAAGGGAGCTACTTGCTTGAACTCAAGTCACATACTACGTAATTCTATATTGTTATTACTTAGTGTTTGGATAAAACTATCGTTGATGCCTTGTCAACTAGCGTTCGCATCATACCTTAGGAAATGAGTACACATCATTGTGCCAGGCTGCAACATCAGAGAGAGCTCTCAGGAGTCTTTGCATGTGTGGACCGTAGAAAACATAATTTGGAATTTCAGGCCATTGTCGAGCTTTGACGAAGAGATCTGTCACGACCTGCAGACAGCTAAAACTTGTCAGACTTCTGAAAATCTACCAGCACACCCTGAGTCAGTACCAACTGCGAAATGGGATCGACTCCTATGATTGCGAAATGACAGTTTTCAATAATATTTTTAAAGTCGCATTCTGCTAAGCTATCAAACTGAAGACTTGGAAGGCAAAAAACCATCTATCAAGCCTTCTACTTGGGAACGATGAGTTACTTCTTAACGTATTAGATGTCAAACATAAATAAAATAAGTATGAACATAATTATAAATGATATAATTTTTAATATTATTTGAAAATAATAATTCTTGTCAATTTTTTTCGGTACTGAATTTCAAATACTAATAAAATAATTTATCCATATCAAAAGCAGTATCAAAATATAAACTTGTAAAAGAACAATAAAGTTGTAAAACCTAGTCACATTATACAATACATGAAATTATGAAACGCTTACAATTTATTTTACAGAGTTTTAAGATTGATCTGATTAATCAATCAAAGTTCACAAGCAAAATGTTTAGGACACAAACTTACATGATATATCACAAATATTATAAAAATGATAAAATTTAAAGATTTGATGTTGATATCTTGATTGTAAGATATTTTTCGTAACGTGTGATATACATTAATTATACAAACTGAATTAAAAGGAATTTAAATAAACTAAAGTCATCAAAATTATTCTCAACCAAGCTACCATGATATTTTCATTTCAAATAATTACGCAAAAAATTGTGCAAGAGATATGTTATGTTCCAAAACGCATTTCACAATAATTGATGATCTCGAGTGTATGGAGGTCAAGCAGTTATAGAACTATCATATAATATCCAACGTTAAAGCTTTTGAAGCCCTCTTCAAGAATGACAAAGGGCTCTTGATGCTAACAGTTATCATATTAGTAAGTTTGATCATTCATCTCACAGAATACCAACTTGAAGTGGCAACAATTCAGCCCAATTTAAGCCATAATTATAATATTTTAACCCAATTCGGTCGAAGATGTTTTTTCTTTTTTTTTCTTCATTCATTCAGATAAAGGACATAATGTACTGTCCTATGCTCCATCGGGATCGCGTTAGTCTTCATGATCTGAGAAGTAATCAATAATCGTAACGTGTAATCAGGTACAAGCACCATATAGTTGGTCAAGCCATTTGCATACACGTGTTCAAGAACATACTTACATGAATTATTTCACTAAGACTCTAGTCTTTTGTAGTCAAATTCTGGCCCCGACTTGTGTATATAAATGATCTAAACAAAAAAGTTCATCACAGTTTTCTATTCACTTTGTTTTGACAGTGCGTTGCAGTCGACAGTAACAACATTCCGTGTAGTGGTAATCGTACGTGTTTTAGACGCAAAGTTGGAACTAGAGAGTTCATGTTGGAACATGAACTCCCCACTGCTGCAGCCTGGGCCAAGGCTCTACTTCTTCTCGTAGTTACACTGGTGGCCCAGGCACAACCAGGTCACTCCACTTAGTCCTGACTCCTTAAGTATTATTTGGAGTCCTAGACAAGAGCACATCTCATGATTGATTGATATGCAGAATACTACTGATAGCATTAGACTTTGAAACAGTGTCTGAATTCCAGTAATTATGTCAAAATCTTGTATCTGCAATTGTCCTTGACCTCTCTGCATCTGGAACTTTACCTAATATCTGAATGCACCTTCTGCGAACCTACTCATGCAGATCAAAGGTTCAGCTATAGTTTCTCACAAAACTGGGGCAGGGACTGCATTTATGGCAATTCTCAGTCACCAATAAAAATTCCACCAGCTACTTCGCCAGTGGATGCAAGTTTGCCAGTTAACCCTATTACAAACTACAGAGGTTATGAAGGACAACTATACAACAATGGCTACGGTCCAGCTCTCCAGCTCTGAGTGAAGTTTGTGATTATTAAACCATTCCATCAACAAGAAGTACGTGGGAGTGGAACCCATATATATTTATATTTATTTATTTATAAATTTATAAAATGAATAATTAGAATGAAAAAATCTGGTCAGTTTGATTAAGGTCTCACACAGTAAAACAACAGACGAACGAGCATATAAAAACTTGGAAGTCAAGTGAGCACGCACAGGTAATCGAATTGTGTTGAAACGAGGAAAAGGAATCTTTAGAGAGTATTGAAAATACACTCAATCCGAACTGATGTCCGCTTTTTACAGATTCGCTTGCTCTCACGAGGTCACGAGCCTTTGGTCCGCCGGTTTGAAACCCAAGAGCTGAAGGCACGGCCTTGACTGTCAACAACAGATTGGTGTTAATGATGAAACCATTTAAAAAGCAGGACTATGCTACATGAAGATATGAATTCAAATTAAGACCGATACTAGAAGAAACGACTAAGTACAAGTGAAAACAGGAAAAGTGCTAACCAGAATATGTATATCAATAAAAAACCGTATATATACCAGTGTGAAAACAGGAGTGACAAATTATACAGTGATTTGAGTAACACGTGTGAAAGATATTTATCGGAAGACACATGAATCCTTTCAATTGCAGATAGGAGGAAAGTCATGACTGGCCAGGCAGTTTGCAAATGATAATCAATGATGTTGGCATTATCCTTGGTTGAGATAGATGACTGCAGATGACAAAAGTGTCATAAGAACCCATGATACCCGTCAGACAAATGTTGTGTACCTGAAAATAATGATATCCAATTATATTCATTGTTGTACGTGATTCGTAGTTTTGTTTGTAAAAAGCTATATGATTATCACCAATTGTCACTCTTTAAAGAGGACATAGAGCAAAGGTAAGACTGTTGGCCCAAAAGTTTCAAAGAAGGAAATCCCAAACTAGACAGACAACTACACCTTTGAGACCAAATCTAAAATACTCATTGTGAAATCAGAACCGTGCAAACTATTTATTGTCCTGCATGTCCAACATTTGCGACAAGATAAGTATAAGTATTTTTCATGAAATTTTAGAAAAATTTCTGAAAACTAAAATTCATGAAAAATAATTTTTTTTTTACTTTATATCTATGATCTCACTGTTTCATCAAATTCCTTACAATAAATTAGAATATATCACGAGTTATTTGATGGTATTGTAAGGAATTAGATGAGCACATGTTTTGGTCAGGATTGTAATTAATAGAGGTAATCTTGTGGGTAAATCATACCTCATCAGAAGATAAATGCATTAGATAAGGTTCAAATTCAATCCCTCTGTGCTGTTGATAATGGAAAATTTTACTTGGAATTAGACCTCTATGCAACTAGATTTTATTATTTTGACCTTGAAAGATGCAGAATAGTAGAGAGTTAGTTTGTTGATTAGAGAAGTATGTGCCTACATCGTATTATGCTCGGATTGAAAGATGCAGTATAGTAGATCTTGAGTAAGAGTTTTGATTAGAGATCTATGCGCCTGAATTTTATTATGTTGGGATTGAAAGATGCAAGAACTTAGATTTCCTAGATGAAAAATGGATTTAATTTGAGTTTTATTTATCGAGTTTAATTTGTTATGATTCAAAGTGTGTTCTTTTCTCGGATCAAAAAATTGAGATTTTCATGTACCTCAATTCATACAGATGTTCATACCATATGCGTAGAGAACTCTTAAAAATTGTTACAATGTAATTTTATTCACATTGATTTGAAAATATAACACAACTTAGTTCTAATTTGATGTTATTCACTAACGAAGATGTATAGTTGATATACACGTTTGTAAGTTCTTTATTATAAAAAGCTGTAATATTATTTTTCCTCTTATTTCTTCTCATTTCTCACATCATCACAACAACTCGCTTAATATTAGATTTAACCTAGTTTCGTGAATTTTCCTAAGGAAACATTTTAAATCTATAGATAAAAACATATCAAATATGCAAATAATAACACGAGTTCAATTTGAGAATTAGATAAAAAAATTATTAACATGAACAATCATATACTTATGGTAGTATAATGATTGATAATAGAAAAGCATTAAGATAATTTTGCAGTCCATGGTGGTGGGTATTAATTATTTTCTGCACATATGACTCACATAAACAGGTTCCGTCTCAGGTTCAACTTCCGGAGGATTTCAACCAATACTCGTCAATCAGTTTCCTTCATCTTACTAACTCTCCCCGTCAGCGAGCATGATGTCTTCCTGCATGTATTGTCAGTACAAGTTCGAACTCATTTCTAGAAGACCAGCTCTCATTCTTCTTTCTCTACAAATTGAAACCCATATCTCAATCGGCTGATCAAAATGGCTTACTATCTCAAAGGTGAAGAACTCACACGAGTGTGGGAGGGCAACGATGATGTGGCTCTATTGTTGGACCTGCTTCTGCAGAATCAGGTGAAAAGGCAGTGTGACTTGAAGCTACTCTGGAGCTCCTGTGTGGATAAGATTTCCTTGAAGTTTGAGTCAAGTTGGAATGTATGTCGACTCTACGTTTCATTGAACTCTTTGTTCTGCTCGCTGTGCGATCCCATCTCAAGATGCGGTTTGTGATTTTCCATCAGGAGGATTGACTGCATAGTTTACTGCAACATGAGCTCATTATTCCTCCGCGGTATGGTACCCAATTTTGCTCATCTGGCCTTTTCGACCTTTCGTAAACTTTGTGGAACAGGTACAGCCAAATGCATTCGAAATGGAGCCATATAGAGAATATTTTGGTATGGACCGGAGTTGGGTCCGAAATTTTTACACTGCAGATCAACAGTTTATGACTCTGAGTGTCCGGAGTGGTTTTGATTGTACAGCCGAATCTGCCCACCAATATCAGATGTCTGCGGGTGTGAATCCTAGGACTCTTCCACGAGTTGAGATCACGTATGTACCATTTCCTGAGAGAGTTCAGATGGGATTTGATAGTTTCATTTTTCCAGAGTCACCTACAGTTCAGCTGGCTACAGCAGTCCAATCCACATCCATCATCAAAATTCCTATTTACGCTGCTTTTGGGGGTGCCATCATCGGAAGGAAGGGAGTGAATGCAAAGCGCATCTGTAATGAAACCGGATTGCGAAAGCTTACTGTTCAGAATCACTCACTTCTTCCAAATGTCAAATATCTGATTATGGAGGGATCAATCAAAGTTCTATGCGCAGCAATACGGAGAGTAAGCCTACTGATCAGCCAGGAGAGTTTGTCTGGTAAGCTGTGTGATTGGAAACTTCGACACGCATATTTCAAAACTAAGCTCTGTCGGAAGTTCGTTTCAGGATTCTGTTCACGCGGATACTTTTGTGATTATGCTCATGGAGAACACGAGATACGAGTCGTGCCTACACATTGCCAGAGTAAGTGAGCTTGGTCGCACATGCTCAGGCGAAAGATGTTCCCTCATGGATCCCTTCGGACTATCATGTCCTAATAATTTCTAAACCTAGATTTTCTCTTTGTTATTCCCTCATGTTCTGTATATCAAGGGAGTACAATAGACTATCTAACGTTTATACGGGTTTCTTTTTTATAACAGTGTGTAGTACAAATCAAGATGGTGTTTAGACAGGAATTTTTCTACGTTGATGTGAGTATGGTTTTCACATCAATGTAAGATCAGTCTGGGATGTGGACTATGAAGAAAGTTAGCTTATCGACCATGAAGTGCGTCTTAGCATCTAGCGTGTTATGTGTCATCTAAAGTGCATTCATTGGGTCGATGAACCATAGTAGTTTACTCTCATCTATATGTGATCATGTGTCAATGATAGTTTATACTCAATGTGTAAAGGGCTTATGAAACTGAATACAAAATTCATTGAAGAACACAAAAAAGTAGCTGAGGTCACGTAAATAGGTACTTTCCACCCACAACGTCAAATCTACTGAATTTAGGAGATTTATGTCTTATGGGAAAAAATTTTAAGTTACGACAGTGTTACAGCATTCAATAATCACTATGAAAGATAGTGGTAAAATAATCTGAAATTAATAGAGGTGTAATTGAGTAGATAAGGCCAGGCTACAAAACAGCATTTAGAGTTGGACTAAAAAATTTGTAATTTTGGAATGAAAGAACAGTCAAGAATGCAAATTTCTAGTAGAAACAGTTAACATAATTTTACATCCTCGCTTTTGCTATAATTCAATTGGGTATTCTCAAATAACGATGAACTGTCTGTTTCAAAACCAAGAGCATCTGATACAATTGTATTTATCAAGTATAGTAACTTTTGTTTGGAAATATCAATAATCAATTATGAAGAGCCTATTGTGATATTTCAAGATCTAACCTTCGCACGACTTAACGAACTTTCTTTTTCCACTTACAAATGTAAGGATTTACGAACGTGTATACGTACTTATGTAAATTCTATTTGACCTTAAATAGAGTGTCTAATCATTACTTTGGCTTCAGGGTTATGCGATAAGATTATGAAGTCAAGGAAAATGCCAAAACAGATGATCTCTCAAAGTAATTGCATTAAAGATTCGAAAAAACAGAGGCAAGTAAGTGCTATATGGATTCAGAACTTGGTCCAAAATAAACTGAATAACACAGGAAGTTGATCAAAGTGGATTATTTGGTTAGGACTTAATGATTATGGGAAATATTACATCCCATAGGCAGATTACTATATCAAGTTTTCATTAAAATATAATGCAGAATCCAAGTCTCTACTCTATGAGTATTATGATATTAGATCTAGTGGTAATGAGATAAAATTAATAACCATCTTCGACTGTAATAATTTGTTTCTTTCTCCTTGAGACTAACACAAGCTGCAAGGTAGGGCCAATACGCTTAGTTAGATGTATGCATAAACATAAGTCTGATCAAAATTTGATTGTAGTGTAAACTAATATAGTGCACTATCGATTGATATTTTGATTTAAAACGCAACGTGTCCATCTAACATGTGAGAAGACTGCATGTCATGCTCAATTACAATATACATAAATTTCACGGTTTCGAAGATTGAACCTTCAGGCTCAACCTTTGTACAATTTGATAAAAATAAGCACGCCTACAGTGATTTTAATATTTAATGTAATATGATTTTATAGTAATTACACGACTGTTCGTATGACATAAAACCTTATTCCTGTTTTTGATGGCAACAGACATATTTTTCCTAAACCAAGGAATAAATTTATGCTTCCACTTCATTTTGAAATTAGTAATTTGTATTTAACATGTCTATGAGAAGATCTGGAAAAAAATCATAATAAGAGATAGATATGCTGGATGTCAGAAGAATATTATATGTCAAGTTTAACCTAGAAAAAAATCGTTTTCAAAGGACGGTAAATGTTTGTCAAGATCCGGGACGTCAAGCTTGCATGTTCCACCGCTATCATGAAATGAGTGAATGGTTGAGTCACTCCCAATATGGGATCCACGGTTCAAATCACCTTGCTGCTGTGTGGTGAAAGTTCTAACCGTCACGCCTGCATGTACATGCAGATGAATTGCAGGTTATTTGATTGTGGTCCATGACATTGCCAGTACAAGTTAGCGGATAAAACCACAATCCATGGGCTTCCTAGGAGGTGTGCGAATAAGGACAGTCCATCAATAAACCAGTAAAATTGGACATTATGGTACTGTATTAATAAGAATGTTTGAAACATAACTAAAACAAACAAATGAAAGACATGCCAAGGACCGGAGTGAGCTATTAGAACACACGTTCACACCCAAAAGGGTTTGAACACATTCGCCTTTTATAAATGGATGGAAAACAATGAACCATAGTAAGTTTTCTTGGTAAATTTGGTAAAAAGATGAGGGACCCAGCATTCTCATGTCCCAAGCACAAGCCAAACCAGAAGTTATACCAAAATATCCAAAGTAATGGTCTTCTCTCCTCGAGATGGGTTGATAAGTTGCATTCATACCGCAATACAGGTTCCCATCGTAGATATGCGGATGGCAGGTCTGCTGGAAAGGACCACATATACAATCCAAATCTGCATGTTTTGCATGAAGTTTTACAAGAAGCCACCGACCAGGTACAGCTGACCTGCTACTCGCAATCCCATCCAGTTCATACCCGTGATGCTCCTACAACGAATCAAAACAACATTCCTAAGATTCGTACTAACATTTCACTACGGCGCGAAATCCATGGTGACGTTGAAGGACATGTAGGTCATTCTGAACTTAAACTCCTAAAATGATGCCATTCAGAGAACAGTCACGATTACCTGAGCACAAAATGCTCGGTGCGCAGCATATGTGGATTATTAGCGTGAAATTTGAGAAGGTGAGAACAGAAGTATACAAGGCATTCTTCGAAGATCATCAAATTGTGTGGTGAATTCGAGAGTATCTACAATTAGGTGCTCATTATGGAGTAGAAAGCCAGAGGGTATGAATAATAGGCCCATCAAATATGAAACCCTGTCCCAATACCTCTAGATCTGAACCATATTATTATCTTATAGGAGAGAGAGCAACATATTAGTTCATCTTTTGCTCTAATGGACCATGAGAACCCTATCCGAAGAAACTCAGGACAGGAAATGCACGCTTACAACACCGGAGCTCATATAAGTGCACCCTAATGTACCAGTAAGTATTTGTTTTTACCAATCAATATTCATAGCGACTGCAGTCTACTGGTTTCTATAATGTTGTTTCTTTGACGGGGGAGTGGACTCGTTTCATATTGTACAGTTCGATGCGAAATTTCCTATACCTTTGATTTATGATGCTCTTGATTTACATTGATTAACACCAATGATAAAATATGAACGATCCCGATCTGTTAAACTCTCACGCCTACCAGCAAGGTCATGGTCGTACATGAGATCAATCCCTAGTTTATCACCGGTAATCCTATTTTTTCTGTTCTCTTGCTGGATTGGACTCTAGAAAAAATGTCTAAAGAAATATATCTGTTCGTTTGTTCTGTCAAGTGAATGTTTTTTTTTGGAATGGAATGAGGTATTTGACAGATAGTAAAACCTTTAAGGTACCATGCTTCTCAGCATATTAGTTTAAGTCTAAGACTTCGTAAGTCAGACTACTTTAGAGAATAGGTTCAAAAAATAAACTGTTTGATGTGATGAAACTTTTGAAAAGGTACGGCTTATGTTGGACATGTTTGTATAAAAGCAATGCAGGTTCCAGAATAATGATGACAGAAATATGAAATTAGGATGCTATTGTTTGCTTTGGCTCTGAAGATCCAAGTATTTGTTTGGGTACTCGTGCTTCTTACCCTAGTGATTTTACACCTGATGCAGTTGTCAAAAAGACAATAGTGTACAAATATAGTCAAAATATGCATGAAGTTTATCGTACCTTTTCTCACTAGACGCACAGTAGCTCACTTTAATACTCATCATCTGGCGCTTGTTCTTCTAGTCTTGAAGGAAATGACCTGTGTACCACTGAAGCTACTTAAATACTTAAGGAACAAATGAAAGAGATTTAACGAGTAGTGCTTTGACCTTCTGTGTATGTGCTAAGGTAGAGCTGAATTATTTGTAACCCGTATTCCTTTCTTAAGTTCATGATGCTTCTTGCTAAAATCTTCAAATTCAGTTTCCCATCAGTTATTTAAGGAAATAGAGAAAATATATAACTCGTAACTTATCATGCAAGTTATCACTACGGAAAGTATTCCTTGGACGTGGCGTGTGGCAAATGCTCAGGTTGCATTTTCAGTACGAACCAAATCTAAAATCACAAGGTCACATCTCGCCTAAACATGCAAATTAATATACAAGAGCAGTAGTCATCTTTGCTTAAAAGTCTTCCGTCACAAGTCGTATTCAGTACTGTTTTGAAGCCAGTCTACACCAACACGGCACTCCTGACCGAGTCCAAATTCAGAATAAAGGATATCTCAATGTCTCTCAATTTTGTTTTGCTTCGTTACGGTGGATTGTTCGGTGAGGTCGAGGATATGAGGTAACACGAACCGCTTATTCCGGGAACAGCGGCTCTTTTGAAGTGCAAAGGTCACAGGATAATATTCAACGATTGCGTGAACTTTATTACTCGCCAGACTCAGTCTAATCACCCAATGTTATTGCTATAGAAGCTGACTGGGCTTGGTGCAGTCAACATCAGTTAGAGTTATGTTATTTTGAGGCTTCCGTTCAGTTTCGAGTTGTGACTTGCTTATGGGGATTCAATGCTACCGTTTCAAATTTACATGCATGCGCTTGCCAACAATCTGGCTTAAGCTTACTGGAGATTTTTCTCATTAAGCCTTCAATTACGTTGTGGTAGAAGTACGATTGTGACTGACGCCGAAGTGGGTAGTGAGTGTATCAGCGGCACATCCTCCAGTACTTTACCATGACATGTTCCTGTTCTCATTCTGGCAAGGAAGGTAATTTTTTATACCAACTTAGTGGCCATCACCGTACATTTGGCCCTCCAAAACAGTTCCTACATGTAGTTCCTCCAAAACTGCTTCCAGTGGAGTATCTGATGCGGAGGGATTCACATTAATTTTAACAAATGCTGATGGTGCTTAAATATCAGTGTTATATAATATCATGGAATCTGACTGGCCTGATGTTGATTACATGTTATCTTCAGATGCCTTGTGATTTCACACCACTCCTGTATCAGCATCTCACTCACGTCTGAAACTGAAACTTTGACGAAGATACCTGATGTACATCTGCCTCCTCTCGATCGGGCTAGAAGCTAGGAACCAGAAACCTTACATAATCGAGGGAGCTTCAGCTCTTCACCTTCTGGCTGTATCGTCGTAGTCTTTCTTGTGGGTAATTTGATATTCTACTTTCTTTACTCTAATTTATTGCCAGGATTACCACATCTCATTGTACCTGTCACTATGTCTAGCTGTATCCACGGTGAAGAACATGGATGGGACGGCGGAGACAATATTTATCACATTTTGGAGCTCTTATTGCAAAAGCAGGTGATCCTATTAGTCTGAATCCGAATCTGCTCTCATGCATATGTTTGTTCGAGCCAGTTTGATTTATTCAGTTGTCCTCTTACTCATTGATAGCATTTTCTTACAAATTTGGTCTCATTCTTCGTTGGAGATGCATGGTTGATTAGTTTTGCTCTCCAGAGGTTTGAATTTACCCCCTCTAAATATTTGTTACCAAACAGGGAAAACAGGGTATTGTTCAATAGCAAATATCTAGAGCTAGCTAGTTGAATTCTGACTTTCTCTAACTTTGCTTTGTTTAACAGGCACGAAGAACTTCCTTACAAAATTCGAAATTTCAAGAGATCTGCAGCGGTGAACTTTCCAATCTGAATTCTGGATTGGACTACACAGCGAACTATCCAGTCCACAAGTCTGAGGAGATGCATTGGAGGAGTCCATCGCCTCCTTTGGGTTGTCACACCATGTCTATGGCAAATTTCGGAGGGATCGAAATCGAGTCTGAGTATGGAATTCTCCACCCTCTTGATTACGCGGCATTTCAGCTGGATACAGCATTTACGTTCGGAGCCCCTTCTCTCATCAAGATACCAATCAATCCTGCCTTTTGTGGTGCAATCATCGGGAAGAAGGGAAGCAATGCAAAGCTTCTATGTCGAAACACAGGATTGCAGAACCTTACAGTTCAAGATGATAGATTTTCTCGCGATGTCAAGTACCTGGTAATGGAGGGTTCCCTGCATGCGCTCTGTGAAGCAGTTCAGTTTGTGCGCCATCTGATCATCCGCGAATGTCTATCTGGTAAGCAGTTGGACAAGGTGTATCGACATGAAAAGTACAAAACAAAGCTCTGTACAAAGTTCTTATCAGGGTTCTGTTCATACAGCAGCTTTTGTCAATTTGCTCATGGACCAGAAGAATTACGTATCAAGCGTACCAATTAATTGTGAGTGAAGCTGCAGCTTTTAAGCATGGATAGAGGTACTGTTATGATTCATGATGATCGATTAGTTTAGGCGGGTGTTTTGTCCATCACATCGCCCATTTTCGGCATCTGCTTTATAGCTATAGATAGGTTTAAATAATTGGGACGTTCTAATTAAATCTGACATATCAATCTGCATAGAGTTCCTTTTTTAGTGACAATGAGAACTAATGACCAGAAAATGAAGTTGTTGGAAGATCATGAGCTTGCATAGAGAGAAAATCTTCAAATTACAATCTGCTGGAAAAGCATGACCAATGGATTTCATCATTCAAAATAAAGTTGCCAAAGATAGCGGCTTTTATCAAAACAAGTGTTTCCCATAAATTTTTACCCAAAAAAATCAAAAAATCATGCTTCTTGCCAATGGATTCAATAAATCAAAACATTCTCTCATTTATCATTTCTTACCTACACTTGAAAATAGTAAGATCAGCCACATTAACCATCTACTTGATAAATCTCTTTATTGAATCATATCCAATAAACGTGACTGGTAATTCACCTATAATGTCCACATTGATGTGCTCTCATCTTTTGCTTGGTGTTGTTAGATGTTGTAGTATACCTGTTGGTTTATGATTTCTAGATTTATTATGTTGACATGCCAAGCAACTTTGATATACTCTTTTAATCTTTACATTCTAAATCAAATTCGGGTTTTCGAAAATCATGGTATTTTCAAAACTATTCAAATTTTGTGACTCTTTTCTAATTTCTTGACTATTCCATTAGTGAACCCTTCCGCACATTCAAGCCCTTCACACCTCTTTGTAATATCTCTTAGTTCAAGAATTGTATCTGACATCTTATCACATCATGCTAGCTTAGGAATTTCACTAGGGTTTTCTTGATTGCCCATTCGGAGGACTCTCTACTCGTATTTGGATTGTTATTAGAGATTGCACAAACGAAGATGGCGTTGTGAGCAAAAAAAAATTTCTCTCACTTAGAATTTAAAAGCTGCTTGTGTCATTGACGCCTAGCTGACAAATATTGAAAGTTGTGTGACTCATATGATCAAAGAACAAAGCTAGATTAAATTGCAATTCGTTTGAGTACTTCTCCAGTATGTTAGTTCCTCTAATTTGGTATAGACCTCTCACGTCATCTACAATCACCATGACCACCAAGAATAGAACCTTAGGTTAGTACATTCAATGTGTTTTCTTTGTTTTGTTTACTGCTTTCTTCTTCTATTCATCATCCATTTATTAAATCTCAGCGTGATCATACATTTTTAGAAGGCCAACAAGTCTTCCATTGATAAATTCTTGACACAAGAAATGAATCATGATTTATGAAGGATTCATCTAGGGAGAAGAATATTGAGTTTCAATTGCCAATCCTTTGCATGAAGTCATAGTCATCACAAGTGGTCGATATAAAAGGAATCGCTGTCAGTATCTGCGAGTTGAAATTCACCAAGAAAGTTATATGTTCACTCATGTGCATAAGGGAATACAAGAATTTTTTTGTCCATGTGGTGGACAAAAAGAAATTTATGTGGAAGCACACCAAAAAGATTAAGTTGACGGACAAGCTCTATGAGATCTTTTCCACCAAGCAGGTTATTCGACACACTAACCAACATGACCAAGGAGCAACATCCTCATGCTTGGTCAATTATTTTGGCCGAATTTCAAAAGAAATATGACAAGCCATTTCTGAACTGATCAATGAAGGTGCTCCTAAATTGGAGTAAGTTGAGTATTCACTTGGGTTCCGATGTGGATCCAACTGAAGTCCCAACAGAGAAAGTATCAGAACTAGAATGAAATCAGAAGATTTCAAGAAAGGAAGGCAGCAAAGGAGAAGTTGTTAAACAAAAGTCTAAAGAGAAAGACATTGCAAAAAAAATCATGAGAAACATAAGGTGCAAGCCTTGTTGGATGAGAGAGAGCACAAGGAGCAAATTGTTGAGGAAGCAAAGAAAGAAGAGGAATAAAAAGCAGAACACAATGAGAAGCATAAACTAAGGACGAAGAAGAAAGTGAGAAAGAAACTTGATTCTTTGCATGTTGAGAATCCTCCTAGTTGGTTGGCTATGAATGCCAATCCACACTTAGTCCTACTATGAAGAAATCAACCGTTCTAAGAATATTTGTGAAAGATTGAAGTTAGTACAACTTTGACTGAAACTAACATGTTTTTGCCTTGTTTTGTGAAATGATGCTGTCACCTTGAAAAGTAAACAAGGCAGTCTACAAAAATAATTAAGAGAGTTGGATGCCTCCAAAAGTTGTTAAGGAATTGGGTGTTTTTTTTTAAGACTAATTTTAACAATGTTATTCAAAGTTTTATAAAGTGAAAAATTCTTTTTTTCTCATCTGATTATTTTGAAATATTGAATGATTTCATGGCAGTTCTTAAAATGCATGATTGTCAAAAGAGATACATCCTTCTCGTCATTTGGTCACTTTTTCTAAACCCATCTCCTAGTTTCAAAGCATAGTTTTTTTGGAGCACACATCTTCGGACAATAGGAACCATAAAAGTGATACTTCTATCACTTTTTATTTTTGAAGTAAGTGTTTTACTGCCAACAAATAAAGTTTAAGAATCTAGAATTAACTTCTAACAAGTAAAAAAATTAATGATATATGTATCACTCCTCTTCCTTTTAATTGAAATTTATTAATCCTTAGACTAGAATGTCCTTGGATGACCAGCTTTGTTTAATAAGATCCGATCTCATTATATCAAGGACATTTTAAGAAGTCAAGGTTTTAAATCAAGACATATAACTTTCTTTAACATTGGACTCTTTCAAAAATATTGACAAAAGAAATGATGCTTGAATTTTTTCTTTTCTGCTCAAACGCAATAGGAATCTACAAACACATTATTTCATGAAGTATTGTTAACTAACAAAATGCATTGTTCTATCTATTCTGAGTGACGATATGAGCTTCTTAGACTTGTGAAACAGACTTCAATAAAAAAAAATTTATTGTTATCATGTGTTTTTTTTTCTTATCATGATGCATGCAAGTGCTTTTGATTGGTTACGCTAATCATTTTCATAGTTCAACTAGCCATCTAGATATAACTTGTATTTATCTAGCATTCATGTCAACTTATATAAATTCACAAATCACAGGAACTAAAATATTCCGGTCATGGGATTGTGCATTTGATGGATGTGGGAAGATATAATATTTTCCATTATTCTTCGGAACATGATTTGTACAAAGTTGATTATTTTACGTTAAGTGTGGATTACCCGGTTATAACTCAATAATCACGGTGAGTTACATCAACATAATAAGTTTAATTGGACCACGATGACTTATGCCATCTTTGAATAAATCAAAATGTCATACAATTTTTTTATTTTCATTCACCATCAAATTTTGAAACTTTGCAAAAAATTATGAAAGAAGTGATACAATCATCAATTCTCAAATTTCCTTACATTCTTTACATGAGATTCCACCGTATTTATGAAAATAGAAAGTTTTTCCAAAATTTTTATTTGCAAAAAAATCAAAAAAGCATGTTTATTATGAATTCCTTTGATGCAGCAAAATATTCTCTCATGTATCACTTTTTTAGCCACACAAAAAACGGTATATTCATCACATTATGAATCTACTTTGTCACTATAATCTTAGTAATTTCAGACAGACATGCTTGGATTTGCATTTTAAAAATTCAGAGCTCGTTTTACATTATAATTGGGCAATTGCCAAATGTAAATAACTTTTTGAGTGCAGATTTTATTTTCATATGAGGATTTTAAAGAATTTCGAAAGGTTTCAATCTCATTGATAATTACTTTATTTTCTCAACGTATTATTTTGTGAGAACCATTCGGCAATCACATTTCAAGTTGTTCAACTTGATAGAAGGGGAAAGCTAGGTTAACATGCAATCCCTTCGGTGAGTTTGCAACATGGTAGGCATTTGAATTTTTTAAACGCCTCTTGCGTCATCTACAATCAATATGAGAATCAAGAAAGGAACCTCAAGTAAAATCCATTAATTTAAGAAAAATTTGCTAAATCATTTTGTTTGTTTTCAATTATTCTTGCTTGTTTTCTTATCCTATTAATCATCCCATTATTTATATCTTAGCAAGACCATTTGATTGTGCTTAACATTTAAAATTCCTTTGGCCAAAGACTTCAAGTCTTAAAGTAGTGATTTGTGTATCACTCATGTAAAGATACATGTATCATCCGGTAGCCCTTGAACTCTCTCTTTTAAGAAATGATAAACATATCACTTCCTTATACTTTGAACTTTTATCCATTAAAAATGAAACATGTATCAATTTTTTGGACTCTGAATTCTCAACCAGAAGAAGTCTTACATGTATCACTTCTTTGAACACTTAAGACTCATCCTTTTCAAATGAAACAAGTAACGTTCTAGTTACTTTATGCACCGAATATACCATTGAAGGAAAATGATACAAGTATCATTTCTTTGGACTTTGAACCCTAATGTGAACAAATCAATTCTAGTAACTCATGGAGAGCATTTTTTAAGATTATGAGCATTCAAAACAGGAAAGATATTTGTGAATGTTTTACTCATTTGAACTCTAACCCCACCTAGAAAGAAATGATGCATTACAAAAAGTGAGTATCACTTCTAACCTTTGTTTGCTCCTATCATTTTTTTTTTTTCACAAATATTACATTGAGGGAGGAAAACACCCAGATCATGCCTGCAAAGAGCTCTTGGAAACATAGGGCAGTCGAGATTTCTTGGAATGTGTTTATTAGATTTTCGTCGGAGTTATTGAAGAGGAAATTCGGACTGTCGCTTAAAGGCATAATCTACACAAAGAGTATTGAAAAATTGACAATTGTCATGATCCAAATTTGTCATAAAATATTCATGATTTGTGGAGGGAAAAAGAAACCCGAATCTTCACTTTGTTTTGAGATAACACGGGAATGCATGCTTCCCGATTTTGTTGAAGACGATACAAAAAGTATCCATAAGTATGAAGTTCTTTTTCCAACTCGCATTTCATCTTGATTCTGTCAGGTCCCTCTAGAACAAGATTTTCATTATGCACATTATGTTGGAGTTGAAGGGGCAAAAGAAGTGAAACATTGCTCCCAAAAAGTAATTAGCAAAAAATATTCCTCTATGCATCATGAAACTTTCGGAGGAAGTCAAGCTCATGGAATAAAAGACACTCCAAGGAATTAAGGAGGCGATGGATCTCGTCAGCCTTCTCAATCATGTCATCATGAAGGAGCTGTCTTTGACTCTTCATCGATTGAGTGATTTGATACATGTATCATCAATCGATTGAGTGGAATACATGTATCACTTCCACAAATATTTCTACATTTTTTAGATTCTGCATATGAAGGATGGTTGTAGGAAAAGTAAGAACCCCCACAAGGACTAGAAAGAAAAAAAGAAGACCAAGTTTCAAACTTGGCAACTCACACTCCAATGAATTTGGCAAAAGATGGATCACGTCTGCTTTCTCAATCATGTCATCATGAAGAAGCTGTCTTAAACTCTTACCTTTGTCGTTGATTGAGTGGCTTCCACAGAAATTTCTAAATTTTTTAGATTCTGCATATGATGGATGGTTGTAAGAAAAGAAAGAACCGCGGCAAGGTTAAGAAAGAAGAAGAAGACCAAGTTTCCAACTTGGCAACTATTTCCACATCAACTTTCAAAATTTTGTTCATAGAGTTGTGGAGTGTCACGATTCAAAGGTGAAGGGAAATGGGGTCCTAAGAGTCACCTCCTTCTCAAAATTTTGTTTGCAAGGTTGTAAAGTGAAGACATCTTGGAGTATTTTCCAAAAAGACTGTACTCAACTTTCAAAATTTCTGCCAAAGATGGGGTACACATTCGGGTCTGCGGATATCCCATACAACTTCAAGATGAAGAACGAGGAGAGTATGAATGTTTGTTGATATATTTCATCAAGGATAAATAGAATGGCAGTTGGAGCATGCAGTAGCAAAGCGACATATCCTACACTTGAATCGTTATTCAATCGAATTTCCCCACTTGCTAGCTATCTAGAATGGTTCTCATTATTTGTAACACAGCTTCAGTGTCAGAGATGGGCAGGTTTACACTAGCAACAGCTACCTACAAAGAAGCTGATGGCATTTATGTCGAATTTTCTCGTGTGAACTTACTTTCTCTACTAATATCCCTTCAAAGTCTTGATTGTGTCAGCCGTAACTCCAAACGATTTCTGCAACACGGTATCAGAGATTCCTGATTTGAAAAGGTTGGCAGGCAATCGAATGAGTCCAGGGTTGGAGCTGCTGAATCCAGCCACGGCTTTCACAGTCTGCTTCTTGTCCCAGTTGATCTGGAAGTGGACCAAACCCTTGGGGAACACGAACAGGTCACCTTCGTGCAACGTCTGGGTGAACAGCTTGTTGCTGGAGTCGATGAGGCCCACATCGAGGACACCTTGAACGATGTAGAGAAGCTCAGAACCTCGAGGATGAGTATGAAGAGCATTCAAAGTCAGAGGTGGATACTGGAGCATTGCGAAGGACACCTGAGTCCGTCGAGCGCAGGGAACACTTTAGAGTTGACAGGGGTGACGGTGGCGGCAGTTCCTTCTACGAGTTTTACTTGTCTTAAAGTGGTGGAAGTGAAGAAGCTGCCATCGAGAGAAGAAGCATTCATGCCAGCAGGAACCAGAAAATCAGTGACTATGTCAGGATCCGCAGCATGGACTCGTGCATTGTGTAGTGACAGTGCAGTAACAAGCAGCAGAACACCACATACGATTGGAAGCCTCATGGCCATGCTAACAACAGAAAGTTTGGTCTTTCCAATCTGAAACCCCGAAAGCGTGGGACAACGAATGATGTAACGAGAAGATATGTGACCAGTGACATTTGCTGTGTAGCTGCTGTATATGTGAGAATGCTTATGCAGTCCTCTACGAATGGATGGTCTTTATAGTTTTTGTAATCAGGATGCTGTCCGTGGAAAGCACTGTGGTTAACGTCGTAGACTTAACAAGTAGCCGGCCGTCCTTCCATGGGCACACGCGTAAGACTACTTTGAAATTTGACGCCAAACTTGTCTGGAAGGAAGTTCGGTCTCAGCACACGTTTTACGTGGAGCAGTTGGAACTAGGAAGGCTCCCAAACAGAAATTGCTAAAATTTGCATGCCCACAGGGAGGTCATTCTTTGTCATGTTCAAACATGATGTGTATCTTCCCACTTTTGTACGGCAGCCGCATCTTCCACTCAGACGAAAAGACGGTACATGCAGTACCACACTCTTGCCAGTCACGTGTACCAAGGAGCGAGAGTATCTATGTTGGATTACAGAAGAGGTGATACCCCTAGTAGATTCAATGATTATCACTTATCCGTGATTCTACACGAGCTTCCCATTTGCGGTTCGGAAAGTCTGGGGTGAACAATTGACCTGTGGAAACTTCGCCCGACTCACATGAGATACTACGCTGTTTCACAAGAAGAAGATAAACCAACAGCCCTTGTGGAGAATACAGCATATCTAAAGTCTGAGAATCCGATCTGCCATGAGACTTGGGAAGTGTGAAGATCAGTACAACTGGGTCACAAGGTCTGACTTCCTGGTTGGGCCCGGGAATCCTAAGTGGTTAGGGAGACATTAGGTGCGCGGTCGAGTGACAAAATACACATTGAGACAGACCTCAGGAAATATCTCACTCGATGTGGCAATGATTAGATTTCAGCCTGCAACCGGCTCACTTGGAGAAATACAACCGATTCATATTTATAAATCATTACCAAGCTTGCCACATCAGTGGGTTTCGTGGAAGCAGACCAATTGAGTGGATGCAAGGAAAAGAAGAACAAATTAAGTTTAGGTTGTCGGTTCTGATTGTCGGTTGCTGTTGTTTCCAGGGTGTTTGCAAACGGTTTCCTTGTTTCTTCTCGGAAGTACAGCAAGCAGACAAATGAGGTCTAGAAATCAAAGTTGGGCGTACTTGAGGTACTTTGACGTAGATTGCTGCATGAACACACGGGAAGGCAGGCCGGCTCTTTGGCTGCGAGTTACAGACATGTTGCAGACTTGCAGTGCGCGAAAGCCCCTCACTATGAAGATGACATGCTGGGAGAGCTTGGCACAGCAGCTTTCACACATCAAAATATTGTAACAAGCTTCGTTGGTGCCATCTCATAACCCGGTTGAGCCTCAGACTTCAGTTTCCACCTTTGCAATCCCATTTGCCTGAGGGTTCACGTTAGCGAAGACTTTTTTCTTCTAAGATCACTAAACTTGGGCTCTTCATGAAAATGACAATGACTTATTCTACCGTAAGCGGAGCATTACTTGTTGCTTTTTCTCTGTTTCTCCACAATATTGTGCTAGTCAGTGCTCCAGATCCAGATATTGTCGCTGATTTTATGGTTCCGGCTGGCATCAATGCTTCTACTCTGGATGGCAGTTTCTTCTCTTCCAGCCTTCTAAGGCAAGTCCAAATAGCGGAAGGACCTGCAGCCACTGTCACCCCTTAAAACTCGAAGGTGTTTCCTGCACTGGAAGGGCTCCGAGTGTCATTCGCAATGCTCCAGTATCCACCCCAGACTTTGAATGCCCTCCACATTCATCCTCGAGGTTCTGAGCTTCTCTACATCGTTCAAGGTGTGCTCGATGTGGGACTCGTCGACTCCACCAACAAGCTCTTCACTCAGACCTTGCACGAAGGTGACCTGTTCGCCTTCCCCAAGGGCTTGGTTCACTTTCAGATCAACTGGGACCGGAACCAGACTGTGAAAGCGGTGGCTGGATTCAGCAGCTCGAACCCCGGACTCATTCGGCTGCCTACAAACCTTTTCAAATCAGGAATCTCTGATGCAGTGCTGCAGAAATCATTCGGAGTGTCTGCTGATGCCATCAAGAGTTTGAAGGGGTTATAGAACTGAAAGCTGCATGCATTCGTCAGGCGATCGGAGCAGATATTTTGTCGAAGCTTTTGAGGATTAGGTGTGGAGTTGTTCATCATGGTCTGCAGTTGTAGGCATATTAGGATGTAGATTTTCTGCACGACCAAATACACTGGCAGGGAATTTCGATGTGATTTGCACATTGAGATTAGAGATTATGTCAATTCATATTTGACTTTGAGAATAAAACCGTGACATTTGTCGGATCAATATTCCGGGATCTTCTTTCTGGTCTCGCGATATCCGAAAGTCTTGAGCAAGATTTGAAAGTGGATACGCATGTACGCTGATGCAAGTGTCTGGCAAGAGTGTGGAACTGCACGTTATGTAATGGATTCTAAGTGAGGTGCAGCTGCTGTACAAAAAACTGGAGGATGCATATTTCTTCTTGGCAATGCACAGGATGTAGACTTGCGAGTTTCTATTTGGAACTTCCCTATTTCTACGGGCTCCAAGTCAAAATGTTGCTGAGCAGATGCCAGTGCTCGCCTTCCCTCTAGGTCCTTTTGCCTACATTCGACATCGACTAATTTATTAGTAGTCGACTTGCGACGTTAGTAATGCAGTAGCTCAGAATCTATGGTCTAGATCTTCAGTTCCATGCAAATAGTATTGAGTCCAGTTCCGGTCCATGACAGTTACTTAGAATTAACCATACTTTCGATCCCCAGACGAACCCTGCCGGATTAAGTAAAGATTGAGTTCTGGACTGAATATAATACTGATGAATTTTTTACTCCAACCTTAGGGCATACTATCATAGCATCAACCCAAAAAAGATTCAATCCCATTGCTGATTGGGAAACGGAGAGGCCCTCCTCTCAAGAATCTTAAACAGTTAGTTTGGATATAACATGTGATTATATTCTTTTATCCTTCAAAAGTTTTTTTCATACTTTCAAAAAATTTCAAGAGATCACAATATAATTTCAAAAGTGTCAAAATATGATTCAACACTTCTTCAAATATAGTGAAACTGTGATTTCGAAACTGTGAAAGAGAGACAAGTGATTGGACAACACTAGTAGCCGGATAACTCTACTAACCTAATAGCTGGATACGACTCTACTACACTAGGAGTGGGAGAGGACTCTGAGTCGCTGTGATACATCTTGACAAAAAGAATACAAGCTTTTGGATAACTTCTCAGCTAAATCCCATGCAAACTCAACCCCAATGTCCACACTTTTTTGTTCTTCAACCATATGTTAAATGACCACACAAATTTCTTTGATGCTCTTTTATACTTTTTGGGTCGTAAAACACAAAAAAAATGTTGGTAATTCTCATTTTTTGAACTGTGTTTGTTGATGTCTAGAATGCATGTACTGTCGTACAACCATAATAATATCCAAACCAATTTTATGTGTGGAAAATTTGATGAAATTCCAAACTTCAAGGAGATGTTCACTATTTGTTGCTATTAAGTCATATGCCATTGATAACTATTGCCATATATTTTTCATCATTAATGGAGATTATTTTCATACACATAATTAAATGAAATATGAATGAGGGTTAGATTTCTAACAGTTTGATAAAATCTGACATATTTTGGTTACCATATCACTACCGTGATAATCACTAACCATAGTTTGTTGTTGTGAAACAATGAAAGTTCCCATTGACATTAAATAGTAATACATATAATACTCTTTTTTAAGAAATTTCAAGTGCTTCATGTAGTCTTTAGAAAGTGTGAGAAGTGATACATGTATCACAAAATTTATTTTATCGATTTATTGCATAAAAAAAATCAATTACTTTGACCTCAAAAACATGAATTTTAACCTTCGGTCTTCTCTCTACTCATTATTTTTCAAATTTTTCAATATATCAAATGAATCCCACATTTGATATCATTTTTACAAAATGAGTTAACTTTAGATATTTGATTTAAAATATGTTAGTTGCAAACTAAAAGCAATGATATGTATTAGACATTTCCAGAAAATATTAAATGTGTGATTATTTAGTTTAGAAAACTTTTATTTCGTTTTCTTAATTTTTTTAATATGCATCCTTATACAACTTTCCTCCCATCAGGGAATAATTTTTTGAAAAAATTTTGGACAAGATCATTGATTGGGAAAAAAATTTGAAGTAGACATATGAGATGATCCTTTATAATATTCCAAAAGCTGATTGAAGATGACGGAATATCAGTTTCATGATGGTTGTGAATATACAATTATGATCTTCAGTCTAATTATTAAACCTCTAAATATATTCTAATTTTAAAATTGCATCTAGTATTAAATGCTAAAGATCTAAATTTCATGAGTGAATTTGTCAACATCTAAGCTCATGAAAGTTTTTTTAATAAAAATCTACAATCATAGCAAAAGATATAGCAACTATTCTAATGTTCAAACAGTTAGTGCAACTCTCACTATGCATACAAACTTCAAACTAGCATATAGAACTGAAAAGTCATTTAATTAATGCAAAAGTTAAGTACAAATACAAGCTCAAACTCAAATAGTAAAATATATGGCTATTAAATTTTATTATTCGACAGTCTTATATTAATCTAGACAAACTATCAAGTACACTTTAAGGGGTGAATTTCATTGTGTGATTTAAATCATCACCATAGATCATCAAATACCTTCAATTGATTCCATTCCTAAATTAAGCTTAAAATTCTCATTGTGAACTTTTTAACCTTTACTTTGATTTGAAAATAATTTTGAAAAAGACTTTCAAAACTCGTCAAACCTCTAAAAGTTATCCAAATTGCTCTCATTGGTCCAAATTTCATGATCAATGAAAATAAAATATAACTTTATTGTAGTTAATGTGACTAAAATAGCTGCATTTGAATTTAAATTTCCATTTTCACTTTTATTTGACTAAAGTATAAAAAATTCAAGCTGTTTTTAATGAAAAATCAAAATAAAAATGTTAAATTGACTGGATATACATAAAATTTCAAACAATTTTGAGGAGTTTATTATTTGACAGTTATGTTTCTCACCAAAAGTTCTTTAACAATCAATTTCATATGGATTATTTTTGATAAAAAAATTATGTTGGATCAAAAATCATGTTTTGAAAGTCAGCACCACTGAAAAAATTCAAATTTATAGTGTTTGAACTAAATTAAAACGTAAACAGTAAGGTTTTAAATCGTGATATAGGAAAAAATTAACAGAATTAACAAGTTTAATAAGTTCATCATTTTAACATAAAGTTATATCTAAAGTGATATACTAATAAAAAATGATTGTGATGAAGACACTTTGTTGATTATAGATGGATTGGACATCAATACTTTTTGTGCATTATGTTGTATTCTATTTATGTTCCACATTCATTCCACTTTGATCAAATAAGTTCCATCGTTAACAAAACAATGTCTCATATCTTACTTTTTTTTGTACCATGATTACTTTTTATATTTGATAAGAATCAAGATTATATTTTTTGATGATTTATTTATATCCTCATCATATAAAATCAATATAATCAAGGACTCTTGATAGCCTTACAAGTTGTAAGTTTTTAGACCTAATGTATCATTGGCTTTGAATATGACATATGTCATCATTTTTTTATAGTACTTGTGCCATAACATAAAAAAACTTTTCAACTCTCTAGTACATGAAATGATACAGTCGTGGATAGTAGCCGCCCAAGATGATCATGTTTGCATATTGATAGGATCATTACATCACAAGTTTACTAGAAAAATGTATGTTGAGAAAAAAAAAGAAAAATATGAGAGAATGACATGCCTAGATCAGCGAAGACAAGAGAGCAAGAAAAGAAAAATATATGAGAAAAGATCTATATTGGCGGCAGAAGTCACAAAGAAAGGGAGCAAATCTTAGCGTAATTGTTATGTGAATACCTTGTAACTAGTGGGTCGGTCCTGAGTTACATCAAGACCATTACGGCTGAGAGATAATAAAAAAAGAGGTGTTATATATGTGGTAAGATCAACTACATAGCAATAGAATGTAAAGCTTCTCGCAAACCTAATTGACCTCTTGAAGATCCTATGAATAAGCAAACCAAACATGATACTAAGAAGTTGGAGCAGAAGACTAGACTTGACTGAAACAAGCATTATGTGCACAAGGCAACATATTAAAGATGTTACAAGAAGATCCCGAATCGGCATAAAAACTTCATGAGAAGTTGAACTAGAAGATCAGACCTGACCGAAGCAAGTGTTTTGTGTGCAAGTCAGCACATACAAGATGTTAGAAGAAGAACCCAAATTGGGATGATACATTGACATAGACATAACTCATCACATGTATCCACATCTTAAAACTTATCAAACATATGATATGATATAGTTTTGTGCAAATATAGAACTCTAGAGTCTTCATCGTATCTCAACTTCACTCTTGTGTATGTTGCGAATCAATGCCAACTTGCAAAATCACACTTAAAGGTTAGCTCCAGGTCCAAATTTTATTTGATTAAGGTTAGCATTGCTTAGTTTTTACCCTCTATTTTCACTTAGGATGATTTATGCATAATATTAATATGAGTAAATCATTTAGTGACTTGGAGCAGATTTTGCTTTCAATCTAGAGTCCTTGATAGCATTTGCCCCCTTAGCAACCAATTTTTTAAAATTATTCCTTGGATTCTTAGAGAATCTTATTTTTGGACTGCTATTTGATCTGACTAAGATGTGCCTCTAAGTTTATGGGTTGTACAACATCACATAAATCATTCCCAAGCTTCAAGACATGAATCACCATCTTTTTGATTCTACCAAAATTAATCTTAGTTACAATAAGTCTTTTGTGGATATTTATTTAGATCAAACTAATGTTCTCAAGGATCCACTTTTAGTCTCTTGACCAACATCATAAGTTTAAGAAAATATCACTTTCAAACTTTGTCCCACCAAAATAATTTTTACTTCACCTCAAGCTCACTAGAATTGTGCAAAGATTCTGAAAGTAATTCATCTTGTGACTTGGAGCGGACTTCGTCTGGAGTCAAGGAGCCTTAATGGTGATTTAGTCACCTTGTTGTCCAACTGCCAAACAATTCATTTATTTAACTTATTTCATTACAACTGTGTCATGGCTTTAATCAAGCTATCTAGTCTACTTTTGTTGAATTACTTTCACTTCTATCTAGAGGGAGACCTATGCATCTCAACCATTATCTTTGCTTTTGTGAATTCTTTTTTAAATTTTTCCAAGACACCTTGAGTATTCTCTAAATCTGATTGAGGATCCCAAATTGCTTCGTTCATATGATAACCTCATGATTTCATCAAGTATTTATGAATTAATTCTCAATTTCATGATTGAAAGATACTTTTCACCTCATATTTAGGTTCACCTTCTATCATCTTAGAAAACAGCTATAACATTTACTTTTGTTCCTATTGTAAGTCATCAGCATGACACTTCTTGAGTAAGAGAACATGAAAGGGTAGATGAAAAACATCTTTAGAAGCAGGTCCAATATATAGATCTCTTCATGAGGATTAGATTTCCCTACATACTTTGATGTATACTTGGATCTGAACACTTTTGATTGTGTGAAATTTTTCAGACTTAGCCAATTTGAAACTTGTTCTTTCACTAGATATCTAACTTGTCATTGTCCTTTGTTGATATGCTTGACATATCTAGCCTTGTCTTTTATAAACATTCATTTTCTCTTTCCTTGCGTTACTTCATATCGGCTAGCAACTCCATTGTTGTTGTTAACATGGTTCATGCTAATGTTGAACTTGCTCGAATAGCTAATTCAAGAAGTCTCTCAAGCTTTCATCCATAAGAAAAAAGGAATGATGATTCTCTTGTAGCAGTGTGTTTGGTGTTTGGTCATGTTGTAGCAATACTCGGCTGAATTTAACCATTCAAATCAATTCAATTGATTTGCACTCATAAAGTTTTGAAGATATTGATAAAGAAAAAATTTACTTCCTCCATTTGTCTATCCGTTTCTGGATGGAAGGATTTGTTGAGATTTAATTTAGTTTTTAGTTTCTTAAAAAGATTCAAAAATACATTTGTAAAGTTGGAGTCTTGATACTACATGATATTTTGAGATAGTCCATGTGAATGCTACAAGGTATCAAAGAACAAATGTGTTATTTGGAAAGTCATTTCCATTTTTGAATTTTTCACAAATCTTGGTAGCTTATTGAAACAATTCACAATTACCATGATTGCATTGTAATCCTCCGAGAGTAAAATGCTAATGCTAATGGTTTCCCAATTAGTTGAAATGGGCAGAGAATGGAATAGTTCTTGTTTTTTTCATATGAAACTCTACTGGCTTGAAAAACCATGCAAGTTGTCACAAAGTAAGTAACATTGTTTTTCATGCTTGCCCAAAAGAACTTGTTAGCCATGAACGTCAAAATGGAACTCTCTCCCTTGTGCTCACCCAGCGATGAGTCTTGATTTTGACTTTGTCATGGCTAACATACATTTTTTTGTTCTTGTACATGATGAGTCCATGACTTAGACTTATATGAACAATCTTGTGTCCCTTTGTTAAACCAACCAAATATTCTATAGCATATAGAGGGTCACTCATGTATCCTTTACAAATTATCTTTTTCAATTTAGCCTCTTTGGCATATATTGCTATCAATACTTGTGTGGATGATGACATGCACTTGTCCTTATGACTTAACACATCTAGAATCATTATTTTTTGTCCCAATTTATGAATGAATTTTACTTTTATTAGCACAAAGTCATCATGACATCTCAATGACTTGACATTATTCTATCTCAAGACAATCAAGGAGATATTATTGATAAACATCTTGGTTTGATGAAGACTCAAGTAATGCATCCATCTCTTGAAGCAATGTTCTTTCATAAATTGCTCCTTTTATGAGTAGGTCAACAACTTTCTATGCCAATGAAATTTTTTGACTTGTATGCTATAGGTCTCCTATCTTGCATCAACACACCATCAATCTCATAACTGATTGTGTTCGCTTTTATCGAACTCTAGCCACTTGAGTAAGGGTTTACTTGAAAGAATATTCTTCACTAGTTGGAATGCCTCTTCACCATCTAACTTCATATAAGTCTAACATGCTTTCCCGACCAGCCAATAAAGAGAAATACCATCCTTGAGAATAGTTTGACAAATCTATGATAAAATTGCAGAATTTTGAAAAATTGTTGCATTCTCTTTAGAATGGTGGGAGCTAAATAGTAAATCATTGGCTTAATATTTTTTGGGTCCAACTGAATTTCTTTGCTTCAGATTATATTTTAACAAACAAGTTACATAGAAGGAATGTACTCTATGGTGCTTTAGATTTATCCCACATGAATGAGATGTCAAACGACTACAAGGAAAGCGAATATGAAAATTTCAACTTTGTTAACAAACACTAGACATCGCTGTCTCAAGAGTTCAAGCATACACTACGCATTCCCCTCAGTCTAGATAAATTCAGAATGCTTAACAACTAAAGATCCTTTAATGATACGAGTGATGTCAAATACAAGAGTCAATCGTATACTAGATGCAAGCTCGTAGAAGTCTTTCTGGAAAAATCAACGATGATCAAAGCTCGTCGATGGAATTCTAGTTATCATTGCATAAATCCAAATACCAGTCTAGTAGGTCACCAAGATCTCCATTTGGCTTTGAGAGATTATGTTCTACCCTTGCTACTTAGGATCAATACCTATTAGAACTCTTGCAAATTGAAGATATCTCATCTAACTACTCTGGTCCTATTTATACATAATCCTAGAGTAACAACTTGAATTAATACTTACATAGATTGCATCCTGCTGTTTTTGAGAGAAATATTTGCACCATCCAATGATGTCTCCAACTTCCACGCAAAGTCATCTTCATTCACATGTAATTTTTTGACGTTCTCCTCAATCTCCCTCCGATGGATGCACATAGTTTCCTGATATTCGTATCCCATGGCTTTGAACATCTCTTTTTGCTTATCTTTTGAGTCATAAGGAGTATTCATCACCATGGCTAATCGCTCCAATTGTTTTTTTCTCCACCGTCACATCAAGCAAAAAGAAATTGCATACAATTATTTGGTATTGCTTTTAATCTAGCAATAGTCTCTACATATATATCATGCAACTTCTTTTTCAGACCATGCAATTAGCTCTGAAGTTGCTCATTCTCCAACTTCATGAATTTCACTTTAGCTTTATGGATCTTACTTATATTCCAGTGAGAAAAATTCACGCACTTTTGCTTCTACTCCACCTCTACCTTCTCCTTCTTCATATATTCTACAATCTCAGTTAATTGGCAAATAGTCTAGGTTTGATCCTTATGTTATATGGCTATCTGATTCATAACTTGAATCATTTCCATGTAACCATCTTCTTGAGGATCCCATCCTTGGATATAAATAGGACCCATTTTGTTCAATTGCATAAGTACTGGCACAACAACATTCTTCAATTTTTGTACTAGTTGTAGCACTAAAGAGAATGTCTCATCGGCACCAACCTTCAAAGCTTTTACCTTAGGCTATGATGACTTTGGTACATGACTTCTTGGTTTGGCTATCTCCTTTAGCTTCCTCTTATTTGCAATAGTTTCTTGAATAATTTCTCCACTTGGACTTTAATCTTTCTTCCCTAAATTCCCTACCGATTCCTTTTGCCCAAATATGGTTTCCTCAATCTCATGCATTACAATATCAATCCATCATAAGGCATGTCATCTCTTTTCACGCCCATTGTAGGTGACCAAAGATTCTTCTTTAGATTAGTTCCTAAGATCCTCGTCAACCCACTACTTGTTGCATCAATGTTTGGCTCTTTCAATACGTCCTTTGCATCAAGTTGGTACTTTCTTCTCTCTTTCGGAGTCAACCATTCCATTCTTGAATACATATGTACCACGAATGAGGACATGTAAACTTCTCCCTTCTACTTGGCTCGGAGCTTTTTTTTCCATTGCATGCATATTCCTTGCGAAGATCTCTCCCCAATTTACCATGATCGATCCTTCAATGAAACCCTTCACAATTCATACCTTGTGCATACTCACATAGGTAGTTTGATGCATAGAGAAAAACTGCTTCAAACTGTACATGATCTTCCTCTTAAAGTCATCCTTGATCAAATCAATCTTGAACACATTGGTTCCTTTCCTTCCTAGAGGATCAAACCACTTGGTCTCGTGAAAATCAAATCCAGTATGCAAAGTTGATCCTTCCCAATCGATGACATCCTTCTCCTTAGTGTAGTTTCTTCCCAAAACTTCTACCCACAAGATTGCATCCCATGTATCTGGATGCCCCCTTAGTCTGATTGGATTGGTCATATTTTTAGCTTTAACTTCTTCACATAGCTCCGGACATATTTAATCTTATTGTTATATTAGAAACGCACCACCAAGCTTCTTTAATATTAGCAATTGATCCACTGTCCAATTGTCTCTAACGCACTTGATGGAGCTGGCTTTCACTTCCTTATCGTGCTCTTCGAGAATCCTACCCACGGTTGCTTATTTACACTTCGACAAAAAATTTCAACATCTTTTGCTCTAAATGTCAGGACTTCTTCCATCACATTTCCACTCCCTAAACACATTATACTTATTTGTGTCATTTTTATTTGTACTTAAAGGATTATTTGTATTTGGCATCCATCATTTTTTTCAAATATGATATACTTTATTCCAAAAAATAAAAAAATATGCTTAAAATTTCTTAACTAAGGTCTTACATATATGATCCAATAATTTGAACTTCTACTTCACAAAAAATGCTCGCCCATCTCAAGATCAACATAGTACAATTATGAGAGAGGAGGAATCATAATGTAGGATAATGTTCTAGAGGGTATGAAATTATTCTTTTAGAGAAAATCCACTACAAGGGAATTTCATAGTTTCATGCTTTAGTTGTGGAGATACTCATTCCAGAAAAATTATCATAATCCTCGACATCATGATGGAGTAAGACACAATAATTCTACTCCTAGTCCAAGTCAAACAAAGGAGAAAGGAGTAGCATCTATTGATGTGTTTACTCATCACTATACATTTGAAAATCGAGAGAGTCGTATGAGTTTAAGAGTAGATGTTCTTATGCATGAGAAGAAGAGAGCAAGATTTACAGAGGAGTCAATCTCAAGAGAGAATCAACCGAGCTAGAGCTCTTGATCTAGTGGTGTGAGTCAATTTAGAGAATGAGGAACATATTATGAATGAATGATTTCTCTATTTTGTCTATCCAACTCAAATACAACATGATGGACTATGTGGATAATCAAAAAGTCAGTATAACTGTTGGCCAATTGATTGCTCTAAATACTTAGTTGAGAAATGAGTTGAGGGGAGGCTTAAGCTCCAAAAGTATAAAGAAGCGAAGATCCAAGGGAAAAACATCAATAGTGAATGTTCGATTAGGATTGATGGATGTTGTTAGCTCATAGATATGTACTCAAGCCTCAAAGATTGATATGCATTAATGGACATGATGTTTTGGATGTGCTCATGGATGGAGGATCTGTTGTGAATGCCATGTCAAAATGTTTGTTGAAAAAGTTACGGATGAAGACTTCAAGACAATCCAACATCATTGTTGGGATGGTCAATAAGCAAAAGGTACAATCCATTGGAGTGGTGGACAAGATGGTAGTAAATGTGATGGGAGTTCAAACCTTGTTGTCTTTTCAAGTGCATGAGGAGGCTAGCTACGACTTATCGTTAGGAAGACCTTGCTTGAGGGCGGTGAGTACTACAGATCAGTGGTACAAGGTTTATCTTTGTATAGGACCAAAGTACCATCGAGTACAAGTTCTTTTGAAAAGTGATGGACGAGCACTATCAGAATTGGATAGGCCTACTAATGATTACTAGAGTTTGAAAATGAAAATATTGGCAATTTTTCAAAGGTTGACACTGACATGTTAATGAGGAGATCTCATCTGAAGACATTTCGGATAATGATATTCAAGTACAAGTTCTTGTTGTTATGGATTTACAAGACAAGGGTGGTGAAGGATCCCGACAAGACGGAGATGAGTGAAGAGGAGAATACTTGACTGCTATCCACTCTCAAGTTTGATCCCAAGTTTACTATAATGGAAAAGGCAAGGTTCTTGGATATATTTCGCAAATATATCCATGTTTTTGCCTTAAGCTACAAGGATTTCAAGCAAGTTACCTTAGAAACTCATTGCATTGAGTTAAAGGAGAAATCTCATTTGGTACATAAGAAACAACGTCAGATAAGTCCACCTACGACTATGGTAGTGAAGAAGGAGATTAACCAATATAAGCCTTCCTTAATGAGATTAATTATAAATTTCCTATTTATATGTACATTGGGCATATGATTATACAAAAGATTTAAGAATCGGTTTGATGTAGGCTCATTTTTAATTACAATGTTTTCTACATAAAATATTGAGGAATCAATTTGGGTTAACTACCATCACAACATGCACTTAAGGGTCTATTGATCATCGCATATATCTCAACTATGGGCCTATATGCAATCACAAATCAAGAAGATTACCAAGGTGTTGAAGGTATTTAACTAGCCAAAAATGTTATAGGTGCAGTCTACTCTATTGATAAGAAGCCCAGCCCTCCATACAAAATTGGCAAAAATATTGTCTCTATGCCAAATCTCCTATTACACACTCAAAGATCCTTGGTCTGATGATGTCATCAAAGACACCCATGACCATCCTATCAAAGGATGTCAAAGGTGATATGAATGTAGATGAAAGAGGAACAATGCAAAGAAGGTAGGTGGGTCGACAAACAATAGTAGATAAGAGTATATCAAACGTCACCTGTGGATCCCCTAGTAGAGGAAGGTCATCTACATGCAAAATATCCTTGGCAAATGCAACGTCTAGATTGCGGTAAATCAAAAGATAGGCTATGGCGTTTGTTTGCATGACTGTCCCTCCCTCCATGATCGGGAATGATTGAACCCTAAAAGGAAACCCAACATCCAAGTGTCACTTTCTAGCCAACAACCTTTTTGATAGTTACTCGCATGGGATCCCTGGTTGACATGCATATTAATTAAAATTTATCTTACACGTAATTTATTCTCAGCTCTATTCTTAGAGGGCAATCATTACCTGGTTTCTAGTGCAATCTGTAGTTATGCACCTGCATTTAAAATTCCTATAACAGGCCAAAACTTGCTAACTGATGTAATGGATCTTACTTATTGAATAGAAGAAATGTCCAATCCATTTACAAGAGAAAGAAAGAACGTTTAATATGTCCAAATTCATACATATGACCTAGACCTACGGGTCTCCTCCCCCTACACACCTCGTGAAAAGGTTTGGAGTTCTGTTATAAAAATTATAAATTCATTTTTATTGAAATTTTTAAATCTCGTCGAATCTCTAAAAGTTTTTCTAATTGCTCTCATTGGTCCAAACTTGATGATCAATGAAAATAAAATATGACTATATTGTTCTTAATGTGGCTAAAGTAGCCCCATTTTAACTAAAAGTTCTATTTTAAACTTTTACTTAACTATAGTATTACAAATTCAAGTTGTTATTAATAAAAAATCAAAATAAAAACTTGAAAATAACTGAATATTAATAAAATTAGAAACAATTTTGGGCAGTTTATTATTTCACAGTTATACTTTTTGCCAAAAGTTTTCTAACAATTCACTTTATATGGATTTCTTTTGATAAAAAGTTATGTTGGATCAGAAATCATGTGTTAAAAAGTCATCATCAGTGAAAAATTCAAATTTATAGCATTTGAATTGAATTAAAACGTATATTAAATCGATTTCAAATGCAATAGGAGTGCAACAAGTTTAGTTAGTTCTTCATTTGTAATATAAAATTATATCCAAAGTGATATAACAATAATATATATAAAAATAATTTGTTGATCATAGATCGATTGCACATCAATACATTTGGTAAGTCATGTTGTACTCTATTTATATTCCACATCAGTTCTATTTTGATCAAATAAGTTCCATAGTTAACAAAACAATATCTCATATCTCATATTTCCCACTTTCTTTTTGTATCATGATTACTCTTTATAACTGATAAGGATCAAAATAATATTTTTTGAACACTTATTTATATCCTCATCATATAAAATAGATCTAATCAAAGACTCTTGATAGCCTTATAAGTTATTAATTTTGTAGACCTAATGTTTGATTGGCTTTGAATATGACATATGTCATCATCTTCTTAACTTGTTGTGACACAACATGAAAACTTTTTCAAAACTCTAGTACATTAAATGATCAAGTCTTGCATAGTAACTTGCAACATGATTATGTTTGCATGTTGATGGGGTCATGACATCACAAGTTTACTAGAAAAATGTATGTTGAGAAAACAAGAGACAAATATGAGACAATTACATGTTTGGATTAGCCAAGACAAAAGAGCAAGAAAAGAAAAATATATGAGGGAAGAAAACACTTACGGTGTTATATTGGCAGCAGTAGCCATAAAGAGATGTTCAAAGCCATGGGATACGAATATCAGGAAACTATGCGCATCCATCGGAGGGAGATTGAGGAGAACGTCAAAAAATTACATGTGAATGTAGATGACTTTGCATGGAAGTTGGAGACATCATTGGATGGTGCAAATATTTCTCTCAGAAGCAGCAGGGTGCAATCTATATAAGTATTAAGTCAAGTTGTTACTCTAGGATGATGTATAAATAGGACCAGAGTAGTTAGATGAGATATCTTCAATTTGCAAGAGTTCTAATAGGTATTGATCCTAAGTAGCAAGGGTAGAACATAATCTGTCAAAGCCAGATGGAGATCTTGGTGACCTACTAGACTGGTATTTGGATTCATGCAATGATAACTAGGAATTCGATCCACGAGCTTTGATCATCGTTGATTTTTCCAGAAAGACTTCTACGAGCTTGCGTCTAGTATACGATTGAATCTTGTATTTGACATCACTCATATCATTAAAGGATCTTTAGTTGTAAAACATTCTGAATTTATCTTGACTGAGGGGAATGCGTAGTGTATGGTTGAACTCTTGAGACAGCGATGTCTAGTTTTTGCTAACGAAGTTGAAATTTTCATATTCGCCTTCCTTGTATTCGTTTGACATCTCATTCATGTGGGATAAATCTAAAGCACTATAAAGTACATTCCTTCTATGTAACTTGTTTGTTAAAATATAATCTGAAGCAAAAAAATTCAGTTGGACCCAAAAAATATTAAGCCAATGATTTACTATTTAGCTCCCACCATTCTAAAGAGAATGCAACGATTTTTCAAAATTCTGCAATTTTATCATAGATGTGTCAAACTATTCTCAAGGATGGTATTTCTCTTTATTGGCTGGTCGGGCAAGCATGTTAGACTTATATGAAGTCAGATGGTGAAGAGGCATTCCAACTAGTGAAGAATATTCTTTCAAGTAAACCCTTACTCAAGTGGCTAGAGTTGGATAAAAGCGGACACAATCAGTTATGAGATTGATGGTGTGTTGATGCAAGATAGGAGACCTATAGCATACAAGTCAAAAAATTTCATTGGCATAGAAAGTTGTTGACCTACTCATAAAAGGGGCAATTTATGAAAAAACATTGCTTCAAGAGATGAATGCATTACTTGAGTCTTCATCAAACCAAGATGTTTATCAATAATATCTCCTTGATTTTCTTGAGATAGAATAATGTCTAGCAATTGAGATGCCATGATGACTTTGTGCTAATAAAAGTAAAATTCATTCATAAATTGGGACAAAAAAATATGGATCTAGATGTGTTATGTCATAAGGACAAGTGCATGTCATCATCCACACAAGTATTGATAGCAATATATGCCCAAGAGGCTAAGTTGAAAAAGACAATTTGTAAAGGATACATTAGTGACCCTCTATATGCTATAGAATATTTGGTTGGTTTAACGAAGGGACACAAGATTGTTCATATAAGTCTAAGTCATGGACTCATCATGTACAAGAACAAAAAAATATATGTTGGCCATGACAAAATCAAAACCAAGTTACTAAAAAAAAATCAAGACTCATTGCTAGGTGAGCACAAGGGAGAGAGTTCCATTTTGACGTTCATGGCTAACAAGTTCTTTTGGGCAAGCATGAAAAACAATGTTACTTACTTTGTGAGAACTTGCATGGTTTCTCAAGCCAGTAGAATTTCATATGAAAAATACAAGAACTATTCCATCCTTTGCCCATTTCAACTAATTGGGAAACCATTAGCATTAGCATTTTACTCTTAGAGGATTACAATGCAATCATGGTAATTGTGAATTGTTTCAATAAGCTAGCAAGATTTGTGAAAAATTCAAAAATGGAAATGACGTTCCAAATAAAACATTTGTACTTTGATACCTTGTAGCATTCACATGGACTATCTCAAAATATCATGTAGTATCAAGACTCCAACTTTACAAATGCATTTTTGAATCTTTTTAAGAAACTAAAAACTAAATTAAGTCTCAACAAATCTTTCCATCTAGAAACAGATAGACAAATGGAGGAAGTAAATTTTATCTTTAATCAATATCTTCAAAACTTTATGAGTGCAAATCATTTGAATTGATTTGAATGGTTAAATTCAGCCGAGTATTGCTACAACATGACCAAACATCAAACACACTGCTACAAGAGAATCATCATTCCTTTTTTCTTATGGATGAAAGCTTGAGAGACCTCTTGGATTAGCTATTCGAGCAAGTTCAACATTAGCATGAACCATGTTAGCAACAACAATGGAGTTGCTAGCCGATATGAAGTAACTCAAGGAAAGAGAAATGAACGCTTACAAAAGATAAGGCTAGATATGTCAAGCATATCAACAAAGGACAATGACAAGTTAGATATCTAGTGAAAGAACAAGTTTCAAATTGGCTAAGTCTGAAAAATTTCACACAATCAAAAGGGTTCAGATCCAAGTATACATCAAAGTATGTTGGGAAATCTAATCCTCATGAAGAGATCTATATATTGAACCTGGTTCTAAAGATGCTTTTCATCTACCCTTTCATGTTCTCTTACTCAAGAAGTGTCATGCTGATGACTTACAATAGGAACAAAAGCAAATGTTGCAGCTGTTTTCTAAGATGATAGAAGGTGAACCTAAATATGAGGTGGAAAGTATCTTTCAATCATGAAATTGAGAATTAATTCATAAATATTTGATGAAATCATGAGGTTATCATATGAACGAAGCAATTTGGGATCCTCAATCAGATTTGGAGAATACTCAAGGTGTCTTGGAAAAATTTAGAAAGAATTCACAAAAGCAAAGACAATGGTTGAGATGCACAGGTCTCCCTCTAGATAGAAGTGAAAGTAGTTCAACAAAAAGTAGACTAGATAGCTTGATTAAAGCCATGACACAGTTGTAATGAAATAAGTTTAATAAATGAATTGTTTGGCAGTTGGACAACAAGGTGACTAAATCACCATTAAGGCTCCTTGACTCGAGACGAAGTCCGCTCCAAGTCACAAGATGAATTACCCTCAGAATCTTTGAGGTGAAGTAAAAGTTATTTTGGTGGGACAAAGTTTAAAAGTGATACTTTCTAAAACTTATGATGTTGGTCAAGAGACTAAAAGTGGATCCTTGAGAACATTAGTTTGATCTCAATAAATATCCACAAAAGGCTTATGGTAACTAAGATTAATTTTGGTAGAAAAAAAACATGGTGATTCATGTCTTCAAGCTTGAGAATGATTTATGTGATGTTGTACAACCCATAAACTTAGAGGCACATCGTAGTCAGATCAAGTAGCAGTCCAAAATAAGATTCTCTAAGAATCCAAGGAACAATTTAAAAAATTGATTGGTTGATTCCCTAGGATTTTATTTTGAAACATTGTGTGTCTCTTTTAAGGATAGTTAAAAGAGAGATCTACAACAAGCTAAGGGGCGTAGCCAATCAACAAGTTATGGATAACTACATAAACGCAACTTGATCATTAGGACTCGGCTAGTCCATCCAACTTAAAACTTCTGATCATTTGTGCTGGTAGGATTATCAATTCTCTAAAGGGAATGCTTGTCATGATGTTCAAAGGTGAAAAAGTCCAAGACACTTAGACAACATTAAAAATTCTAGCAACTTGCTTTAGATGATGAGTCAACTGTCTGAAATCTAACATAAATATCAAGTCTAAGAAATTGCTAAGTGTAAAAAGATTTAACACAATTTTCTAAAGAACATGAGCATTTGGTGAGAATCTGATATAATTTAGTTGTTTTTGGAAAATTTTTGACGATATGCATTCAATGAAATCAAGATCTCAAAAAACGCAAATAGATTACCACCTCCAAGCTTAAATTGGTACCCGTTAGAATTAAGGAGCAATCTCATATCTTAGAGTCTAAGCCAATGCTCATATTTGGATGAGTTATGATTGCCCCCAAGATTTAAAAGTTATACTTAAGGACTTATAAAAAATCTCTTGAAAAACCAATTTTGACGAGATTGTAATCACAATAAACACAATCTAAAAAGTTTCTCTAAGTGTTAGGATCAAAAGCAATATTTGGGCTTGCCTTGGTAATGTTCAAGATACATTTGTGGCACTTAATTTAGTGTCATAAAGTTTTTGATGAGACACTTCCAATGCCATAAAGATTGGGACAAACACATTTTAAACCTAGAAGTTATGACTAGTTTGATGGTTCATATCTAACTAGTCACAAAACATGTTGAGGTATAAGTTTTAGGGATCAAAGAGATGGGCAAGTCAAGCAAATCCTAGAAGTTTATAGGAGGAGAGTGGTGTTTATGAGCAAGCCGAGGAGCCATAGCGTCCCCTCTTATCTAAGGTTTGATTAATATCAAACTTGGGGGATGAAGTGATAACTAACTATTGGATCCAAAACTTGAACCCAAGATACTTAGAGGCCTCTTGGATCTAAGACTCTTATGTGGATCCAAGGACCAAACCCTGGATCTTAGCTCCATGGTTGAACCTAAGGACCAAACGCTTGATCTAAGATCCAATGTCAGACCTAAGATCCAATCATTGGACTTAAGGACTGGACCAAGTTCTAAGAGTCCAACTCCGACCCAAGGGACAAAAAAAGGATATAAAGGACCCAAATCATTTGATTCTACTCAAGATCCTCCTAGACCTGAGAGCCAAATCAAAATCTAGACGAACATCCTGGTTAGTTGAGCAGCTAAGGGGGCAAATCCTATCAAGGACTCTAGATTGAAAGCAAAGTCTGCTCCAAGTCACTAAATGATTTACTCATATTAATATTATGCATAAATCATCCTAAGTGAAAATTGAGGGTAAAAACTAAGCAATGCTAACCATAATCAAATAAAATTTGGACCTGTAACTAACCTTTAAGTGTGATTTTGCAAGTTGGCATTGATTCGCAACATACACAAGAGTGAAGTTCAGATACGATGAAGACTCTAGAGTTCTATATTTGCACAAAACTATATCATATCATATGTTTGATAAGTTTTAAGATGTGGACACATGTGATGAGTTATGTCTATGTCAATGTATCATCCCAATTTGGGTTCTTCTTCTAACATCTTGTATGTGCTGACTTGCACACAAAACACTTTCTTCGGTTAGGTCTGATCTTCTAGTTCAACTTCTCATGAAGTTTCTATGCCGATTCGGGATCTTCTTGTAACATTTATCATATGTTGACTTGTGCACATGATGCTTATTTCAGTCTAGTCTGGTCTTTTGCTCCAACTTCTTAGTATCATGTTTGGTTTGCTTATTCATAGAATCTTCAGGAGGTCAATTAGGTTTTTGCGAGAAGTTTTATATTCTATTGCTATGTAGCTGATCTTACTACATATATAACACCTCTTTTTTTATTATCTCTCAGCCGTAATGGTCTTGATGTAACTCAGGACTGACCCACTAGTTACAAGGTATTCACATAACAATTACGCTAAGATTTGCTCCCTTTCTTTGTGGCTTCTGCCGCCAATATAGATCTTTTCTCATATATTTTTCTTTTCTTGCTCTCTTGTCTTGGCTGATCTAGACATGTCATTCTCTCATATTTGTCTTTTTTTTTTCTCAACATACATTTTTCTAGTAAACTTGTGATGTAATGATCCTATCAATATGCAAACATGATCATCTTCTTGAAAGCTTTTATCCACGACTGTATCTTTTCATGTACTCGAGAGTTGAAAAGTTTTTTTTTTATGTTGTGGCACAAGTACTATAAAAAATGATGACATATGTCATATTCAAAGCCAATGATACATTAGGTCAAAAAAATTACAACTTGTAAGGCTATCAAGAGTCCTCGATTATATTGATTTTATATGATGAGTATATAAATAAATGATCAAAAAAAATACTCTTGATTCTTATCAAATATAAAGAGTAATCATGGTAAAAAAAAAAAGCAAGATATGAGACATTGTTTTGTTAACGATGGAACTTATTTGATCAAAGTGGAACGAATGTGGTACATAAATAGTATACGACATAATCCACAAAAAGTATTGATGTCCAATCCATCTATAATCAACAAAGTGTCTTCATCACAATCATTCTTTATTAGTATATCACTTTAGATATAACTTTATGTTTAAATGATGAACTTATTAAACTTGTGAATTCTTCTAATTTTTTTTCTATTCCACGATTTAAAACTTACTGTTTACGTTTTAATTTAGTTCAAACACTATAAATTTGAATTTTTCAGTGGTGCTGACTTTGAAAACATGATTTTTGATCCAACATAATTTTTTCATCAAAAATAATCCATATGAAATTGATTGTAAAAGAACTTTTGGTGAGAAACATAACTGTTAAATAATAAACTCCTCAAAACTTGTTTGTAATTTTATGTATATCTTGTCGATTTCATATTTTTATTTTGATTTTTCATTAATAACAGCTTGAATTTTTTTATACTTTAGTCAAATAAAAGTTAAAATGGAAATTTAAATTCAAATGCAGCTACTTTAGTCACATTAACTAGAATAAAGTCGTATTTTATTTTCATTGATCATGAAATTTGGACCAATGAGAGTAATTTGGATAACTTTTAGAGGTTCAACGAGTTTTAAAAATCTTTTTCAAAATTATTTGTAAATTAAAGTAAAGGTTAAAAAGTTCATAATGAAAATTTTAAGCTTAATTTAGGAATGGAATCAATTGAACGTATTTGTTTATCTATGGTGATGATTTAAATCACACAATGAAATTCACCCCTTAAAGTGTACTTGATAGTTTCTCTAGATTAATATAAGACTGTCGAATGATCAAATCTTATAGCCATATATTTTATTATTTGAGTTTGAGCTTGTATTTGTACTCAACTTTTGCATTAATTAAATGACTTTTCAATACCATACGCTAGTTTGAAGTTTGTATGCATAGTGAGAGTTGCACTAACTGTTTGAACATTAGAATAGTTGCTATATCTTTTGCTATGATTGTAGATTTTTATTAAAAAAACTTTCATAAGCTTAGATGTTGACAAATTCACTCATGAGATTTAGATTTCTAGCATTCAATACTAGATGCAATTTTAAAATTAGAATATATTTAGAGGTTTAATAATTAGGCTGAAGATCATTATTGTATATTCACAACAATCATGAAACTGATATTCCGTCATCTTCAATCAGCTTTTGGAATATTTTAAAGGATCATCTCATATGTACACTTCAAATTTTTGTTCCAATCAATGATCTTGTCCAAAAATTTTTCAAAAAATTATTCCCTGATGGGAGGAAAGTTGTATAACTAACATAATTTTAAATCTTATATCTAAAGTTAACTCATTGTGTAAAAATGATATCAAATGTGTGATTCATTTGATATATTGAAATATTTGAAAAACAATGAGTAGAGAGAAGACCAAAGGTTAAAATTCATGTTTTTGAGGTCAAAGCAATTGATTTTTTTTTTATGCAATGAATCGATAAAATAAATTTTATGATACATGTATCACTTCTCACACTTTCTTAAGACTACATGAAGCACTTGAAATTTCTTAAAGAAAAGTATTATATGTATTACTATTTAATGTCAATGGGAACTTTCATTGTTTGACAACAATAAACTATGGTTAGTGATTATCACGGTAGTGATATGGTAACCAAAATATTTCAGATTTTATCAAACTGTTTCAAATCTAACCCTCATTCATATTTCATTTAATTATGTGTATGAAAATAATCTCCATTAATGATGAAAAATATATGGCAATAGTTATCAATGACATATGACTAAATAGCAACAAATAGAAAATTTGATGAAATTCCAACCTTGAAGGTTGGAATTTCATCAAATTTTTTACACATAAAAGTGGTTTGGATATCATTATGGTTGTAGGACAATACATGCATTCTAGACATCAACAAACACAGTTCAAAAAATAAGAATCACCAACATTTTTTTCGTATTTTACGACCCAAAAGTATAAAATGAGGATCAAAGAAATTTAATAAGATTGGATCTCATGATATCAAGGACATTTTAAGAAGTCAAGGTTTTAAATCAAGACATATAACTTTCTTGAACATTGGCCCTTTCAACAATATTGACAAAACAAATTATGCTTGAATTTCTTCTTTTCTGCTCAAACGCACTAGGAATCTACAAACACATTATTTCATGAAGTATTGTTAACTAACAAAATGCATTGTTCTATCCATTCTAAGTGACGATATGAGCTTCTTAGACTTGTGAAACAGACTTCAATAAAAAATAATAAATTTTTATCATGTGTTTTTTTTTCTTATCATGATGCATACAAGTGCTTTTGATTGGTTACACTAATGATTTTCATAGTTCAACTAACCATCAGGATATAACTTGCATTTATCTACCATTCATGTCAACTTATATAAATTCAAAAATGACAGGAACTAAAATATTCCGGTCATGGGATTGTGCATTTGATGGATGTGGGAAGATATAATATTTTTCATTATTCTTCAGAACATGATTTGTACAAAGTTGATTATTTTACGTTAAGTGTGGATTACCCACATATAACTCAATAATCACGGTAAGTTACATCAACATAATAAGTTTAATTGAACCACGATGACTTATGCCGTCTTTGAATAAATCAAAATGTCATACAAATTTTTTTGTTTTTTATTTTCATTCATCATCAAATTTTAAAACTTTGCAAAAAATTATGAAAGAAGTGATACAATTATCAATTCTCAATTTTCTTTACATTCTTTACATGGGATTCCACCATATTTATGAAAATAGAAAGTTTTTTCAAAATTTTTATTTGCGAAAAAATCAAAAAAGCATATTTATTATCAATACCTTTTGATGTGGCAAAATATTCTCTCATGTATCATTTTTTTAGCCACACAAATAACGATATATTCATCATATTAAGAATCTACTTTGTCACTATAATCTTAGTAATTTCAGACAGACATGCTTGGATTTGCATTTTAAAAATTCAGAGCTCGTTTTACATTATAATTGGGCAACTGCCAAATGTAAATAACTTTTTGAGTGCAGATTTTATTTTCATATGAGGATTTTAAAGAATTTCGAAATTTTTCAATCTCATTGATAATTACTTTATTTTCTCATCGTATTATTTTGTGAGAACCATTTGGCAATCACATTTTGAGTTGTGCGACTTGATAGACGGGGAAAGGTTGGGTAACTTGAAATCCCTTCGGTGAGTTTACAACATGGTAGGCATTTGAATTTTTTAAAGGCCTCTTGCATCATCTACAATCAATATGAGAATCAAGAAAGGAACGTAAAGTAAAATCCATTAATTTAAGAAAAATTTGCTAAATCATTTTGTTTGTTTTCAATTATTCTTGCTTGTTTTCTTGTTCTATTAATCATCCCATTATTCATATCTTAGCAAGACCATTTAATTATGCTTAAGATTTAAAATTTCTTTGGCCAAAGACTCCAAGTCTTAAAGTAGTGATTTGTGTATCACTCATGTAAACTCTCTCACTAAAGATACATGTATCATCCGGTAGCCCTTGAACTCTCTCTTTTAAGAAATGATAAACATATCACTTCCTTATACTTTGAACTTTTATCCATTAAAAATAAAACATGTATCAATTCTTTGAGCTCTGACTTCTCAACTAGAAGAAGTCATACATGTATCACTTTTTTGAACACTGAAGGCTCATGCTTTCTAAGTGAAACAAATAACGTTCTAGTTATTTTGTGCACCCAATGAAGGGAAGTGATACAAGTATCAGTTCTTTGCACTTTGATCCTAATGTGAACAAATCATTTCTAGTAACTCTTTTTAAGATTATGAGCATTCACAGGAAAGATATTTGTGAATGTTTTACTCATTTGAACTCTAACCCCACCTAGAAAGAAATGATGCATTACAAAAAGTGAGTATCACTTCTAACCTTTTTTTTTTTTTTCAAAATATTACATTGAGGGAGGAAAACACCCAGCTCATGCCTGCAAAGAGCTCTTGAAAACATAGGGCAGTCGAGATTTCTTGAAATGTGTTTATTAGATTTTCGTCGGAGTTATTGAAGAGGACATTCGGACTGTCGCTTAGGAGCATAATCTAAACAAGAGTATTGAAAAAAACATGATGACGATTGCCATGATCCAAATTTGTCATAAAATATTCATGATTCGTGGAGGGAAAAAGAAACCTGAATCTTCACTTTGTTTTGAGATAACACGGGAATGCATGCTTCCCGATTTTGTTGAAGACGATACAAAAAGTATCCATAAGTATGAAGTTCTTTTCCAACTCACATTTCATCTTGATTCTGTCAGGTCCATCTAGAACAAGATTTTCATTATGCACATAATGTTGGAGTTGAAGGGGCAAAAGAAGTGCAACATTGATCCCAAAAAGAAATTAGCAAAAATATTCCTCTATGCATCATGAAACTTGCGGAGGAAGTCAAGCTCATGGAATAAAAGACACTCCAAGGAATTAAGGAGGCAATGGATCTCGTTAGCCTTTTCAATCATGTCATAATGAAGGAGCTGTCTTTGACTCTAAGCTTTGTCATCGATTGAGTGATACATGTGATACATGTATCACTCAATCGATGACAAAGTGATGTTTGTGGAAGTGATACATGTATCACTTCCACAAACATTTCTAAATATTTTAGATTCTGCATATGAAGTATGGTTGTAGGAGAAGTAAGAACTGCAACAAGGACTAGAAAGAAAAAGAAGACCAAGTTTCAAACTTGGCAACTCACACTCCAATGAATTTGGCAAAAGATGGATCACGTCTGCTTTCTCAATCATGTCATTATAAAGAAGCTGTCTTAAACTCTTACCTTTGTCGTTGATTGAGTGGCTTCCACAGAAATTTCTAAATTTTTTAGATTCTGCATATGATGGATGGTTGTAAGAAAAGAAAGAACCGCGGCAAGGTTAAGAAAGAAGAAGAAGACCAAGATTCCAACTTGGCAATTGTTTCCTCCAACAACTTTCAAAATTTTGTTCATAGAGTTGTGGAGTGTCACGATTCAAAGGTGAAGGGAAATGGGGTCCTAAGAGTCACCTCCTTCTCAAAATTTTGTTTGCAAGGTTGTAAAGTGAAGACATCTTGGAGTATTTTCCAAAAAGACTGTACTCAACTTTCAAAATTTCTGCCAAAGATGGGGTACACATTCGGGTCTGCGGATATCCCATACAACTTCAAGATGAAGAACGAGGAGAGTATGAATGTTTGTTGATATATTTCATCAAGGATAAATAGAATGGCAGTTGGAGCATGCAGTAGCAAAGCGACATATCCTACACTTGAATCGTTATTCAATCGAATTTCCCCCACTTGCTAGCTATCTAGAATGGTTCTCATTATTTGTAACACAGCTTCAGTGTCAGAGATGGGCAGGTTTACACTAGCAACAGCTACCTACAAAGAAGCTGATGGCATTTATGTCGAATTTTCTCGTGTGAACTTACTTTCTCTACTAATATCCCTTCAAAGTCTTGATTGTGTCAGCCGTAACTCCAAACGATTTCTGCAACACGGTATCAGAGATTCCTGATTTGAAAAGGTTGGCAGGCAATCGAATGAGTCCAGGGTTGGAGCTGCTGAATCCAGCAACAGCTTTCACAGTCTGCTTCTTGTCCGAGTTGATCTGGAAATGCACCAAGCCCTTGGGGAAAACGAACAGGTCACCTTCGTGCAAGGTCTGGGTGAAGAGCTTGTTGGTGGAGTCGATGAGTCCCACATCGAGCACACCTTGAACGATGTAGAGAAGCTCAGAACCTCGAGGATGAGTATGAAGAGCATTCAAAGTCAGAGGTGGATACTGGAGCATTGCGAAGGACACTCCGAGTCCGTCGAGCGCAGGGAACACTTTAGAGTTGACAGGGGTGACGGTGGCGGCAGTTCCTTCTACGAGTTTTACTTGTCTTAAAGTGGTGGAAGTGAAGAAGCTGCCATCGAGAGAAGAAGCATTCATGCCAGCAGGAACCAGAAAATCAGTGACTATGTCAGGATCCGCAGCATGGACTCGTGCATTGTGTAGTGACAGTGCAGTAACAAGCAGCAGAACACCACATACGATTGGAAGCCTCATGGCCATGCTAACAACAGAAAGTTTGGTCTTTCCAATCTGAAACCCCGAAAGCGTGGGACAACGAATGATGTAACGAGAAGATATGTGACCAGTGACATTTGCTGTGTAGCTGCTGTATATGTGAGAATGCTTATGCAGTCCTCTACGAATGGATGGTCTTTATAGTTTTTGTAATCAGGATGCTGTCCGTGGAAAGCACTGTGGTTAACGTCGTAGACTTAACAAGTAGCCGGCCGTCCTTCCATGGGCACACGCGTAAGACTACTTTGAAATTTGACGCCAAACTTGTCTGGAAGGAAGTTCGGTCTCAGCACACGTTTTACGTGGAGCAGTTGGAACTAGGAAGGCTCCCAAACAGAAATTGCTAAAATTTGCATGCCCACAGGGAGGTCATTCTTTGTCATGTTCAAACATGATGTGTATCTTCCCACTTTTGTACGGCAGCCGCATCTTCCACTCAGACGAAAAGACGGTACATGCAGTACCACACTCTTGCCAGTCACGTGTACCAAGGAGCGAGAGTATCTATGTTGGATTACAGAAGAGGTGATACCCCTAGTAGATTCAATGATTATCACTTATCCGTGATTCTACACGAGCTTCCCATTTGCGGTTCGGAAAGTCTGGGGGTGAACAATTGACCTGTGGAAACTTCGCCCGACTCACATGAGATACTACGCTGTTTCACAAGAAGAAGATAAACCAACAGCCCTTGTGGAGAATACAGCATATCTAAAGTCTGAGAATCCGATCTGCCATGAGACTTGGGAAGTGTGAAGATCAGTACAACTGGGTCACAAGGTCTGACTTCCTGGTTGGGCCCGGGAATCCTAAGTGGTTAGGAGACATTAGGTGCGCGGTCGAGTGACAAAATACACATTGAGACAGACCTCAGGAAATATCTCACTCGATGTGGCAATGATTAGATTTCAGCCTGCAACCGGCTCACTTGGAGAAATACAACCGATTCATATTTATAAATCATTACCAAGCTTGCCACATCAGTGGGTTTCGTGGAAGCAGACCAATTGAGTGGATGCAAGGAAAAGAAGAACAAATTAAGTTTAGGTTGTCGGTTCTGATTGTCGGTTGCTGTTGTTTCCAGGGTGTTTGCAAACGGTTTCCTTGTTTCTTCTCGGAAGTACAGCAAGCAGACAAATGAGGTCTAGAAATCAAAGTTGGGCGTACTTGAGGTACTTTGACGTAGATTGCTGCATGAACACACGGGAAGGCAGGCCGGCTCTTTTGGCTGCGAGTTACAGACATGTTGCAGACTTGCAGTGCGCGAAAGCCCCTCACTATGAAGATGACATGCTGGGAGAGCTTGGCACAGCAGCTTTCACACATCAAAATATTGTAACAAGCTTCGTTGGTGCCATCTCATAACCCGGTTGAGCCTCAGACTTCAGTTTCCACCTTTGCAATCCCATTTGCCTGAGGGTTCACGTTAGCGAAGACTTTTTTCTTCTAAGATCACTAAACTTGGGCTCTTCATGAAAATGACAATGACTTATTCTACCGTAAGCGGAGCATTACTTGTTGCTTTTTCTCTGTTTCTCCACAATATTGTGCTAGTCAGTGCTCCAGATCCAGATATTGTCGCTGATTTTATGGTTCCGGCTGGCATCAATGCTTCTACTCTGGATGGCAGTTTCTTCTCTTCCAGCCTTCTAAGGCAAGTCCAAATAGCGGAAGGACCTGCAGCCACTGTCACCCCTTAAAACTCGAAGGTGTTTCCTGCACTGGAAGGACTCGGAGTCTCCTTCGCCATGCTCCAGTACCCACCCCAAACCTTGAATGCTCTCCACCTTCATCCCCGTGGATCTGAGCTTCTCTTCGTCGTTCAAGGTGTGCTCGATGTGGGACTCGTCGACTCCACCAACAAGCTCTTCACTCAGACCTTGCACGAAGGTGACCTGTTCGCCTTCCCCAAGGGCTTGGTTCACTTTCAGATCAACTGGGACCGGAACCAGACTGTGAAAGCGGTGGCTGGATTCAGCAGCTCGAACCCCGGACTCATTCGGCTGCCTACAAACCTTTTCAAATCAGGAATCTCTGATGCAGTGCTGCAGAAATCATTCGGAGTGTCTGCTGATGCCATCAAGAGTTTGAAGGGGTTATAGAACTGAAAGCTGCATGCATTCGTCAGGCGATCGGAGCAGATATTTTGTCGAAGCTTTTGAGGATTAGGTGTGGAGTTGTTCATCATGGTCTGCAGTTGTAGGCATATTAGGATGTAGATTTTCTGCACGACCAAATACACTGGCAGGGAATTTCGATGTGATTTGCACATTGAGATTAGAGATTATGTCAATTCATATTTGACTTTGAGAATAAAACCGTGACATTTGTCGGATCAATATTCGGGATCTTCTTTCTGGTCTCGCGATATCCGAAAGTCTTGAGCAAGATTTGAAAGTGGATACGCATGTACGCTGATGCAAGTGTCTGGCAAGAGTGTGGAACTGCACGTTATGTAATGGATTCTAAGTGAGGTGCAGCTGCTGTACAAAAACTGGAGGATGCATATTTCTTCTTGGCAATGCACAGGATGTAGACTTGCGAGTTTCTATTTGGAACTTCCCTATTTCTACGGGCTCCAAGTCAAAATGTTGCTGAGCAGATGCCAGTGCTCGCCTTTCCCTCTAGGTCCTTTTGCCTACATTCGACATCGACTAATTTATTAGTAGTCGACTTGCGACGTTAGTAATGCAGTAGCTCAGAATCTATGGTCTAGATCTTCAGTTCCATGCAAATAGTATTGAGTCCAGTTCCGGTCCATGACAGTTACTTAGAATTAACCATACTTTCGATCCCCAGACGAACCCTGCCGGATTAAGTAAAGATTGAGTTCTGGACTGAATATAATACTGATGAATTTTTTACTCCAACCTTAGGGCATACTATCATAGCATCAACCCAAAAAAGATTCAATCCCATTGCTGATTGGGAAACGGAGAGGCCCTCCTCTCAAGAATCTTAAACAGTTAGTTTGGATATAACATGTGATTATATTCTTTTATCCTTCAAAAGTTTTTTTCATACTTTCAAAAAATTTCAAGAGATCACAATATAATTTCAAAAGTGTCAAAATATGATTCAACACTTCTTCAAATATAGTGAAACTGTGATTTCGAAACTGTGAAAGAGAGACAAGTGATTGGACAACACTAGTAGCCGGATAACTCTACTAACCTAATAGCTGGATACGACTCTACTACACTAGGAGTGGGAGAGGACTCTGAGTCGCTGTGATACATCTTGACAAAAAGAATACAAGCTTTTGGATAACTTCTCAGCTAAATCCCATGCAAACTCAACCCCAATGTCCACACTTTTTTGTTCTTCAACCATATGTTAAATGACCACACAAATTTCTTTGATGCTCTTTTATACTTTTTGGGTCGTAAAACACAAAAAAAATGTTGGTAATTCTCATTTTTTGAACTGTGTTTGTTGATGTCTAGAATGCATGTACTGTCGTACAACCATAATAATATCCAAACCAATTTTATGTGTGGAAAATTTGATGAAATTCCAAACTTCAAGGAGATGTTCACTATTTGTTGCTATTAAGTCATATGCCATTGATAACTATTGCCATATATTTTTCATCATTAATGGAGATTATTTTCATACACATAATTAAATGAAATATGAATGAGGGTTAGATTTCTAACAGTTTGATAAAATCTGACATATTTTGGTTACCATATCACTACCGTGATAATCACTAACCATAGTTTGTTGTTGTGAAACAATGAAAGTTCCCATTGACATTAAATAGTAATACATATAATACTCTTTTTAAGAAATTTCAAGTGCTTCATGTAGTCTTTAGAAAGTGTGAGAAGTGATACATGTATCACAAAATTTATTTTATCGATTTATTGCATAAAAAAAAATCAATTACTTTGACCTCAAAAACATGAATTTTAACCTTCGGTCTTCTCTCTACTCATTATTTTTCAAATTTTTCAATATATCAAATGAATCCCACATTTGATATCATTTTTACAAAATGAGTTAACTTTAGATATTTGATTTAAAATATGTTAGTTGCAAACTAAAAGCAATGATATGTATTAGACATTTCCAGAAAATATTAAATGTGTGATTATTTAGTTTAGAAAACTTTTATTTCGTTTTCTTAATTTTTTAATATGCATCCTTATACAACTTTCCTCCCATCAGGGAATAATTTTTTGAAAAAATTTTGGACAAGATCATTGATTGGGAAAAAAATTTGAAGTAGACATATGAGATGATCCTTTATAATATTCCAAAAGCTGATTGAAGATGACGGAATATCAGTTTCATGATGGTTGTGAATATACAATTATGATCTTCAGTCTAATTATTAAACCTCTAAATATATTCTAATTTTAAAATTGCATCTAGTATTAAATGCTAAAGATCTAAATTTCATGAGTGAATTTGTCAACATCTAAGCTCATGAAAGTTTTTTTAATAAAATCTACAATCATAGCAAAAGATATAGCAACTATTCTAATGTTCAAACAGTTAGTGCAACTCTCACTATGCATACAAACTTCAAACTAGCATATAGAACTGAAAAGTCATTTAATTAATGCAAAAGTTAAGTACAAATACAAGCTCAAACTCAAATAGTAAAATATATGGCTATTAAATTTTATTATTCGACAGTCTTATATTAATCTAGACAAACTATCAAGTACACTTTAAGGGGTGAATTTCATTGTGTGATTTAAATCATCACCATAGATCATCAAATACCTTCAATTGATTCCATTCCTAAATTAAGCTTAAAATTCTCATTGTGAACTTTTTAACCTTTACTTTGATTTGAAAATAATTTTGAAAAAGACTTTCAAAACTCGTCAAACCTCTAAAAGTTATCCAAATTGCTCTCATTGGTCCAAATTTCATGATCAATGAAAATAAAATATAACTTTATTGTAGTTAATGTGACTAAAATAGCTGCATTTGAATTTAAATTTCCATTTTCACTTTTATTTGACTAAAGTATAAAAAATTCAAGCTGTTTTTAATGAAAAATCAAAATAAAAATGTTAAATTGACTGGATATACATAAAATTTCAAACAATTTTGAGGAGTTTATTATTTGACAGTTATGTTTCTCACCAAAAGTTCTTTAACAATCAATTTCATATGGATTATTTTTGATAAAAAAATTATGTTGGATCAAAAATCATGTTTTGAAAGTCAGCACCACTGAAAAATTCAAATTTATAGTGTTTGAACTAAATTAAAACGTAAACAGTAAGGTTTTAAATCGTGATATAGGAAAAAATTAACAGAATTAACAAGTTTAATAAGTTCATCATTTTAACATAAAGTTATATCTAAAGTGATATACTAATAAAAAATGATTGTGATGAAGACACTTTGTTGATTATAGATGGATTGGACATCAATACTTTTTGTGCATTATGTTGTATTCTATTTATGTTCCACATTCATTCCACTTTGATCAAATAAGTTCCATCGTTAACAAAACAATGTCTCATATCTTACTTTTTTTTGTACCATGATTACTCTTTATATTTGATAAGAATCAAGATTATATTTTTTGATGATTTATTTATATCCTCATCATATAAAATCAATATAATCAAGGACTCTTGATAGCCTTACAAGTTGTAAGTTTTTAGACCTAATGTATCATTGGCTTTGAATATGACATATGTCATCATTTTTTTATAGTACTTGTGCCATAACATAAAAAAACTTTTCAACTCTCTAGTACATGAAATGATACAGTCGTGGATAGTAGCTTCGCAAGATGATCATGTTTGCATATTGATAGGATCATTACATCACAAGTTTACTAGAAAAATGTATGTTGAGAAAAAAAAAGAAAAATATGAGAGAATGACATGCCTAGATCAGCGAAGACAAGAGAGCAAGAAAAGAAAAATATATGAGAAAAGATCTATATTGGCGGCAGAAGTCACAAAGAAAGGGAGCAAATCTTAGCGTAATTGTTATGTGAATACCTTGTAACTAGTGGGTCGGTCCTGAGTTACATCAAGACCATTACGGCTGAGAGATAATAAAAAAAGAGGTGTTATATATGTGGTAAGATCAACTACATAGCAATAGAATGTAAAGCTTCTCGCAAACCTAATTGACCTCTTGAAGATCCTATGAATAAGCAAACCAAACATGATACTAAGAAGTTGGAGCAGAAGACTAGACTTGACTGAAACAAGCATTATGTGCACAAGGCAACATATTAAAGATGTTACAAGAAGATCCCGAATCGGCATAAAAACTTCATGAGAAGTTGAACTAGAAGATCAGACCTGACCGAAGCAAGTGTTTTGTGTGCAAGTCAGCACATACAAGATGTTAGAAGAAGAACCCAAATTGGGATGATACATTGACATAGACATAACTCATCACATGTATCCACATCTTAAAACTTATCAAACATATGATATGATATAGTTTTGTGCAAATATAGAACTCTAGAGTCTTCATCGTATCTCAACTTCACTCTTGTGTATGTTGCGAATCAATGCCAACTTGCAAAATCACACTTAAAGGTTAGCTCCAGGTCCAAATTTTATTTGATTAAGGTTAGCATTGCTTAGTTTTTACCCTCTATTTTCACTTAGGATGATTTATGCATAATATTAATATGAGTAAATCATTTAGTGACTTGGAGCAGATTTTGCTTTCAATCTAGAGTCCTTGATAGCATTTGCCCCCTTAGCAACCAATTTTTTTAAATTATTCCTTGGATTCTTAGAGAATCTTATTTTTGGACTGCTATTTGATCTGACTAAGATGTGCCTCTAAGTTTATGGGTTGTACAACATCACATAAATCATTCCCAAGCTTCAAGACATGAATCACCATCTTTTTGATTCTACCAAAATTAATCTTAGTTACAATAAGTCTTTTGTGGATATTTATTTAGATCAAACTAATGTTCTCAAGGATCCACTTTTAGTCTCTTGACCAACATCATAAGTTTAAGAAAATATCACTTTCAAACTTTGTCCCACCAAAATAATTTTTACTTCACCTCAAGCTCACTAGAATTGTGCAAAGATTCTGAAAGTAATTCATCTTGTGACTTGGAGCGGACTTCGTCTGGAGTCAAGGAGCCTTAATGGTGATTTAGTCACCTTGTTGTCCAACTGCCAAACAATTCATTTATTTAACTTATTTCATTACAACTGTGTCATGGCTTTAATCAAGCTATCTAGTCTACTTTTGTTGAATTACTTTCACTTCTATCTAGAGGGAGACCTATGCATCTCAACCATTATCTTTGCTTTTGTGAATTCTTTTTAAATTTTTCCAAGACACCTTGAGTATTCTCTAAATCTGATTGAGGATCCCAAATTGCTTCGTTCATATGATAACCTCATGATTTCATCAAGTATTTATGAATTAATTCTCAATTTCATGATTGAAAGATACTTTTCACCTCATATTTAGGTTCACCTTCTATCATCTTAGAAAACAGCTATAACATTTACTTTTGTTCCTATTGTAAGTCATCAGCATGACACTTCTTGAGTAAGAGAACATGAAAGGGTAGATGAAAAACATCTTTAGAAGCAGGTCCAATATATAGATCTCTTCATGAGGATTAGATTTCCCTACATACTTTGATGTATACTTGGATCTGAACACTTTTGATTGTGTGAAATTTTTCAGACTTAGCCAATTTGAAACTTGTTCTTTCACTAGATATCTAACTTGTCATTGTCCTTTGTTGATATGCTTGACATATCTAGCCTTGTCTTTTATAAACATTCATTTTCTCTTTCCTTGCGTTACTTCATATCGGCTAGCAACTCCATTGTTGTTGTTAACATGGTTCATGCTAATGTTGAACTTGCTCGAATAGCTAATTCAAGAAGTCTCTCAAGCTTTCATCCATAAGAAAAAAGGAATGATGATTCTCTTGTAGCAGTGTGTTTGATGTTTGGTCATGTTGTAGCAATACTCGACTGAATTTAACCATTCAAATCAATTCAATTGATTTGCACTCATAAAGTTTTGAAGATATTGATAAAGAAAAAATTTACTTCCTCCATTTGTCTATCCGTTTCTGGATGGAAGGATTTGTTGAGATTTAATTTAGTTTTTAGTTTCTTAAAAAGATTCAAAAATACATTTGTAAAGTTGGAGTCTTGATACTACATGATATTTTGAGATAGTCCATGTGAATGCTACAAGGTATCAAAGAACAAATGTGTTATTTGGAAAGTCATTTCCATTTTTGAATTTTTCACAAATCTTGGTAGCTTATTGAAACAATTCACAATTACCATGATTGCATTGTAATCCTCCGAGAGTAAAATGCTAATGCTAATGGTTTCCCAATTAGTTGAAATGGGCAGAGAATGGAATAGTTCTTGTTTTTTTCATATGAAACTCTACTGGCTTGAGAAACCATGCAAGTTGTCACAAAGTAAGTAACATTGTTTTTCATGCTTGCCCAAAAGAACTTGTTAGCCATGAACGTCAAAATGGAACTCTCTCCCTTGTGCTCACCCAGCGATGAGTCTTGATTTTGACTTTGTCATGGCCAACATACATTTTTTTGTTCTTGTACATGATGAGTCCATGACTTAGACTTATATGAACAATCTTGTGTCCCTTTGTTAAACCAACCAAATATTCTATAGCATATAGAGGGTCACTCATGTATCCTTTACAAATTATCTTTTTTCAATTTAGCCTCTTTTTGGCATATATTGCTATCAATACTTGTGTGGATGATGACATGCACTTGTCCTTATGACTTAACACATCTAGAATCATTATTTTTTGTCCCAATTTATGAATGAATTTTACTTTTATTAGCACAAAGTCATCATGACATCTCAATGACTTGACATTATTCTATCTCAAGACAATCAAGGAGATATTATTGATAAACATCTTGGTTTGATGAAGACTCAAGTAATGCATCCATCTCTTGAAGCAATGTTCTTTCATAAATTGCTCCTTTTATGAGTAGGTCAACAACTTTCTATGCCAATGAAATTTTTTGACTTGTATGCTATAGGTCTCCTATCTTGCATCAACACACCATCAATCTCATAACTGATTGTGTCCGCTTTTATCCAACTCTAGCCACTTGAGTAAGGGTTTACTTGAAAGAATATTCTTCACTAGTTGGAATGCCTCTTCACCATCTAACTTCATATAAGTCTAACATGCTTTCCCGACCAGCCAATAAAGAGAAATACCATCCTTGAGAATAGTTTGACAAATCTATGATAAAATTGCAGAATTTTGAAAAATTGTTGCATTCTCTTTAGAATGGTGGGAGCTAAATAGTAAATCATTGGCTTAATATTTTTTGGGTCCAACTGAATTTCTTTGCTTCAGATTATATTTTAACAAACAAGTTACATAGAAGGAATGTACTCTATGGTGCTTTAGATTTATCCCACATGAATGAGATGTCAAACGACTACAAGGAAAGCGAATATGAAAATTTCAACTTTGTTAACAAACACTAGACATTGCTGTCTCAAGAGTTCAAGCATACACTACGCATTCCCCTCAGTCTAGATAAATTCAGAATGCTTAACAACTAAAGATCCTTTAATGATACGAGTGATGTCAAATACAAGAGTCAATCGTATACTAGATGCAAGCTCGTAGAAGTCTTTCTGGAAAAATCAACGATGATCAAAGCTCGTCGATGGAATTCCTAGTTATCATTGCATAAATCCAAATACCAGTCTAGTAGGTCACCAAGATCTCCATTTGGCTTTGAGAGATTATGTTCTACCCTTGCTACTTAGGATCAATACCTATTAGAACTCTTGCAAATTGAAGATATCTCATCTAACTACTCTGGTCCTATTTATACATAATCCTAGAGTAACAACTTGAATTAATACTTACATAGATTGCATCCTGCTGTTTTTGAGAGAAATATTTGCACCATCCAATGATGTCTCCAACTTCCACGCAAAGTCATCTTCATTCACATGTAATTTTTTGACGTTCTCCTCAATCTCCCTCCGATGGATGCACATAGTTTCCTGATATTCGTATCCCATGGCTTTGAACATCTCTTTTTGCTTATCTTTTGAGTCATAAGGAGTATTCATCACCATGGCTAATCGCTCCAATTGTTTTTTCTCCACTTCGTCACATCAAGCAAAAAGAAATTGCATACAATTATTTGGTATTGCTTTTAATCTAGCAATAGTCTCTACATATATATCATGCAACTTCTTTTTCAGACCATGCAATTAGCTCTGAAGTTGCTCATTCTCCAACTTCATGAATTTCACTTTAGCTTTATGGATCTTACTTATATTCCAGTGAGAAAAATTCACGCACTTTTGCTTCTACTCCACCTCTACCTTCTCCTTCTTCATATATTCTACAATCTCAGTTAATTGGCAAATAGTCTAGGTTTGATCCTTATGTTATATGGCTATCTGATTCATAACTTGAATCATTTCCATGTAACCATCTTCTTGAGGATCCCATCCTTGGATATAAATAGGACCCATTTTGTTCAATTGCATAAGTACTGGCACAACAACATTCTTCAATTTTTGTACTAGTTGTAGCACTAAAGAGAATGTCTCATCGGCACCAACCTTCAAAGCTTTTACCTTAGGCTATGATGACTTTGGTACATGACTTCTTGGTTTGGCTATCTCCTTTAGCTTCCTCTTATTTGCAATAGTTTCTTGAATAATTTCTCCACTTGGACTTTAATCTTTCTTCCCTAAATTCCCTACCGATTCCTTTTGCCCAAATATGGTTTCCTCAATCTCATGCATTACAATATCCAATCCATCATAAGGCATGTCATCTCTTTTCACGCCCATTGTAGGTGACCAAAGATTCTTCTTTAGATTAGTTCCTAAGATCCTCGTCAACCCACTACTTGTTGCATCAATGTTTGGCTCTTTCAATACGTCCTTTGCATCAAGTTGGTACTTTCTTCTCTCTTTCGGAGTCAACCATTCCATTCTTGAATACATATGTACCACGAATGAGGACATGTAAACTTCTCCCTTCTACTTGGCTCGGAGCTTTTTTTCCATTGCATGCATATTCCTTGCGAAGATCTCTCCCCAATTTACCATGATCGATCCTTCAATGAAACCCTTCACAATTCATACCTTGTGCATACTCACATAGGTAGTTTGATGCATAGAGAAAAACTGCTTCAAACTGTACATGATCTTCCTCTTAAAGTCATCCTTGATCAAATCAATCTTGAACACATTGGTTCCTTTCCTTCCTAGAGGATCAAACCACTTGGTCTCGTGAAAATCAAATCCAGTATGCAAAGTTGATCCTTCCCAATCGATGACATCCTTCTCCTTAGTGTAGTTTCTTCCCAAAACTTCTACCCACAAGATTGCATCCCATGTATCTGGATGCCCCCTAAGTCTGATTGGATTGGTCATATTTTTAGCTTTAACTTCTTCACATAGCTCCGGACATATTTAATCTTATTGTTATATTAGAAACGCACCACCAAGCTTCTTTAATATTAGCAATTGATCCACTGTCCAATTGTCTCTAACGCACTTGATGGAGCTGGCTTTCACTTCCTTATCGTGCTCTTCGAGAATCCTACCCACGGTTGCTTATTTACACTTCGACAAAAAATTTCAACATCTTTTGCTCTAAATGTCAGGACTTCTTCCATCACATTTCCACTCCCTAAACACATTATACTTATTTGTGTCATTTTTATTTGTACTTAAAGGATTATTTGTATTTGGCATCCATCATTTTTTTCAAATATGATATACTTTATTCCAAAAAATAAAAAAATATGCTTAAAATTTCTTAACTAAGGTCTTACATATATGATCCAATAATTTGAACTTCTACTTCACAAAAATGCTCGCCCATCTCAAGATCAACATAGTACAATTATGAGAGAGGAGGAATCATAATGTAGGATAATGTTCTAGAGGGTATGAAATTATTCTTTTAGAGAAAATCCACTACAAGGGAATTTCATAGTTTCATGCTTTAGTTGTGGAGATACTCATTCCAGAAAAATTATCATAATCCTCGACATCATGATGGAGTAAGACACAATAATTCTACTCCTAGTCCAAGTCAAACAAAGGAGAAAGGAGTAGCATCTATTGATGTGTTTACTCATCACTATACATTTGAAAATCGAGAGAGCTGTATGAGTTTAAGAGTAGATGTTCTTATGCATGAGAAGAAGAGAGCAAGATTTACAGAGGAGTCAATCTCAAGAGAGAATCAACCGAGCTAGAGCTCTTGATCTAGTGGTGTGAGTCAATTTAGAGAATGAGGAACATATTATGAATGAATGATTTCTCTATTTTGTCTATCCAACTCAAATACAACATGATGGACTATGTGGATAATCAAAAAGTCAGTATAACTGTTGGCCAATTGATTGCTCTAAATACTTAGTTGAGAAATGAGTTGAGGGGAGGCTTAAGCTCCAAAAGTATAAAGAAGCGAAGATCCAAGGGAAAAACATCAATAGTGAATGTTCGATTAGGATTGATGGATGTTGTTAGCTCATAGATATGTACTCAAGCCTCAAAGATTGATATGCATTAATGGACATGATGTTTTGGATGTGCTCATGGATGGAGGATCTGTTGTGAATGCCATGTCAAAATGTTTGTTGAAAAAGTTACGGATGAAGACTTCAAGACAATCCAACATCATTGTTGGGATGGTCAATAAGCAAAAGGTACAATCCATTGGAGTGGTGGACAAGATGGTAGTAAATGTGATGGGAGTTCAAACCTTGTTGTCTTTTCAAGTGCATGAGGAGGCTAGCTACGACTTATCGTTAGGAAGACCTTGCTTGAGGGCGGTGAGTACTACAGATCAGTGGTACAAGGTTTATCTTTGTATAGGACCAAAGTACCATCGAGTACAAGTTCTTTTGAAAAGTGATGGACGAGCACTATCAGAATTGGATAGGCCTACTAATGATTACTAGGAGTTTGAAAATGAAAATATTGGCAATTTTTCAAAGGTTGACACTGACATGTTAATGAGGAGATCTCATCTGAAGACATTTCGGATAATGATATTCAAGTACAAGTTCTTGTTGTTATGGATTTACAAGACAAGGGTGGTGAAGGATCCCGACAAGACGGAGATGAGTGAAGAGGAGAATACTTGACTGCTATCCACTCTCAAGTTTGATCCCAAGTTTACTATAATGGAAAAGGCAAGGTTCTTGGATATATTTCGCAAATATATCCATGTTTTTGCCTTAAGCTAGAAGGATTTCAAGCAAGTTACCTTAGAAACTCATTGCATTGAGTTAAAGGAGAAATCTCATTTGGTACATAAGAAACAACGTCAGATAAGTCCACCTACGACTATGGTAGTGAAGAAGGAGATTAACCAATATAAGCCTTCCTTAATGAGATTAATTATAAATTTCCTATTTATATGTACATTGGGCATATGATTATACAAAAGATTTAAGAATCGGTTTGATGTAGGCTCATTTTTAATTACAATGTTTTCTACATAAAATATTGAGGAATCAATTTGGGTTAACTACCATCACAACATGCACTTAAGGGTCTATTGATCATCGCATATATCTCAACTATGGGCCTATATGCAATCACAAATCAAGAAGATTACCAAGGTGTTGAAGGTATTTAACTAGCCAAAAATGTTATAGGTGCAGTCTACTCTATTGATAAGAAGCCCAGCCCTCCATACAAAATTGGCAAAAATATTGTCTCTATGCCAAATCTCCTATTACACACTCAAAGATCCTTGGTCTGATGATGTCATCAAAGACACCCATGACCATCCTATCAAAGGATGTCAAAGGTGATATGAATGTAGATGAAAGAGGAACAATGCAAAGAAGGTAGGTGGGTCGACAAACAATAGTAGATAAGAGTATATCAAACGTCACCTGTGGATCCCCTAGTAGAGGAAGGTCATCTACATGCAAAATATCCTTGGCAAATGCAACGTCTAGATTGCGGTAAATCAAAAGATAGGCTATGGCGTTTGTTTGCATGACTGTCCCTCCCCTCCATGATCGGGAATGATTGAACCCTAAAAGGAAACCCAACATCCAAGTGTCACTTTCTAGCCAACAACCTTTTTGATAGTTACTCGCATGGGATCCCTGGTTGACATGCATATTAATTAAAATTTATCTTACACGTAATTTATTCTCAGCTCTATTCTTAGAGGGCAATCATTACCTGGTTTCTAGTGCAATCTGTAGTTATGCACCTGCATTTAAAATTCCTATAACAGGCCAAAACTTGCTAACTGATGTAATGGATCTTACTTATTGAATAGAAGAAATGTCCAATCCATTTACAAGAGAAAGAAAGAACGTTTAATATGTCCAAATTCATACATATGACCTAGACCTACGGGTCTCCTCCCCCTACACACCTCGTGAAAAGGTTTGGAGTTCTGTTATAAAAATTATAAATTCATTTTTATTGAAATTTTTAAATCTCGTCGAATCTCTAAAAGTTTTTCTAATTGCTCTCATTGGTCCAAACTTGATGATCAATGAAAATAAAATATGACTATATTGTTCTTAATGTGGCTAAAGTAGCCCCATTTTAACTAAAAGTTCTATTTTAAACTTTTACTTAACTATAGTATTACAAATTCAAGTTGTTATTAATAAAAAATCAAAATAAAAACTTGAAAATAACTGAATATTAATAAAATTAGAAACAATTTTGGGCAGTTTATTATTTCACAGTTATACTTTTTGCCAAAAGTTTTCTAACAATTCACTTTATATGGATTTCTTTTGATAAAAAGTTATGTTGGATCAGAAATCATGTGTTAAAAGTCATCATCAGTGAAAAATTCAAATTTATAGCATTTGAATTGAATTAAAACGTATATTAAATCGATTTCAAATGCAATAGGAGTGCAACAAGTTTAGTTAGTTCTTCATTTGTAATATAAAATTATATCCAAAGTGATATAACAATAATATATATAAAAATAATTTGTTGATCATAGATCGATTGCACATCAATACATTTGGTAAGTCATGTTGTACTCTATTTATATTCCACATCAGTTCTATTTTGATCAAATAAGTTCCATAGTTAACAAAACAATATCTCATATCTCATATTTCCCACTTTCTTTTTGTATCATGATTACTCTTTATAACTGATAAGGATCAAAATAATATTTTTTGAACACTTATTTATATCCTCATCATATAAAATAGATCTAATCAAAGACTCTTGATAGCCTTATAAGTTATTAATTTTGTAGACCTAATGTTTGATTGGCTTTGAATATGACATATGTCATCATCTTCTTAACTTGTTGTGACACAACATGAAAACTTTTTCAAAACTCTAGTACATTAAATGATCCAGTCTTGCATAGTAACTTGCAACATGATTATGTTTGCATGTTGATGGGGTCATGACATCACAAGTTTACTAGAAAAATGTATGTTGAGAAAACAAGAGACAAATATGAGACAATTACATGTTTGGATTAGCCAAGACAAAAGAGCAAGAAAAGAAAAATATATGAGGGAAGAAAACACTTACGGTGTTATATTGGCAGCAGTAGCCATAAAGAGATGTTCAAAGCCATGGGATACGAATATCAGGAAACTATGCGCATCCATCGAAGGGAGATTGAGGAGAACGTCAAAAAATTACATGTGAATGTAGATGACTTTGCGTGGAAGTTGGAGACATCATTGGATGGTGCAAATATTTCTCTCAGAAGCAGCAGGGTGCAATCTATATAAGTATTAAGTCAAGTTGTTACTCTAGGATGATGTATAAATAGGACCAGAGTAGTTAGATGAGATATCTTCAATTTGCAAGAGTTCTAATAGGTATTGATCCTAAGTAGCAAGGGTAGAACATAATCTGTCAAAGCCAGATGGAGATCTTGGTGACCTACTAGACTGGTATTTGGATTCATGCAATGATAACTAGGAATTCGATCCACGAGCTTTGATCATTGTTGATTTTTCCAGAAAGACTTCTACGAGCTTGCGTCTAGTATACGATTGAATCTTGTATTTGACATCACTCATATCATTAAAGGATCTTTAGTTGTAAAACATTCTGAATTTATCTTGACTGAGGGGAATGCGTAGTGTATGGTTGAACTCTTGAGACAGCGATGTCTAGTTTTTGCTAATGAAGTTGATATTTTCATATTCGCCTTCCTTGTATTCGTTTGACATCTCATTCATGTGGGATAAATCTAAAGCACTATAAAGTACATTCCTTCTATGTAACTTGTTTGTTAAAATATAATCTGAAGCAAAAAAATTCAGTTGGACCCAAAAAATATTAAGCCAATGATTTACTATTTAGCTCCCACCATTCTAAAGAGAATGCAACGATTTTTCAAAATTCTGCAATTTTATCATAGATGTGTCAAACTATTCTCAAGGATGGTATTTCTCTTTATTGGCTGGTCGGGCAAGCATGTTAGACTTATATGAAGTCAGATGGTGAAGAGGCATTCCAACTAGTGAAGAATATTCTTTCAAGTAAACCCTTACTCAAGTGGCTAGAGTTGGATAAAAGCGGACACAATCAGTTATGAGATTGATGGTGTGTTGATGCAAGATAGGAGACCTATAGCATACAAGTCAAAAAATTTCATTGGCATAGAAAGTTGTTGACCTACTCATAAAAGGGGCAATTTATGAAAAAACATTGCTTCAAGAGATGAATGCATTACTTGAGTCTTCATCAAACCAAGATGTTTATCAATAATATCTCCTTGATTTTCTTGAGATAGAATAATGTCTAGCAATTGAGATGCCATGATGACTTTGTGCTAATAAAAGTAAAATTCATTCATAAATTGGGACAAAAAAATATGGATCTAGATGTGTTATGTCATAAGGACAAGTGCATGTCATCATCCACACAAGTATTGATAGCAATATATGCCCAAGAGGCTAAGTTGAAAAAGACAATTTGTAAAGGATACATTAGTGACCCTCTATATGCTATAGAATATTTGGTTGGTTTAACGAAGGGACACAAGATTGTTCATATAAGTCTAAGTCATGGACTCATCATGTACAAGAACAAAAAAATGTATGTTGGCCATGACAAAATCAAAACCAAGTTACTAAAAAAAAATCAAGACTCATTGCTGGGTGAGCACAAGGGAGAGAGTTCCATTTTGACGTTCATGGCTAACAAGTTCTTTTGGGCAAGCATGAAAAACAATGTTACTTACTTTGTGAGAACTTGCATGGTTTCTCAAGCCAGTAGAATTTCATATGAAAAATACAAGAACTATTCCATCCTTTGCCCATTTCAACTAATTGGGAAACCATTAGCATTAGCATTTTACTCTTAGAGGATTACAATGCAATCATGGTAATTGTGAATTATTTCAATAAGCTAGCAAGATTTGTGAAAAATTCAAAAATGGAAATGACGTTCCAAATAAAACATTTGTACTTTGATACCTTGTAGCATTCACATGGACTATCTCAAAATATCATGTAGTATCAAGACTCCAACTTTACAAATGCATTTTTGAATCTTTTTAAGAAACTAAAAACTAAATTAAGTCTCAACAAATCTTTCCATCTAGAAACAGATAGACAAATGGAGGAAGTAAATTTTATCTTTAATCAATATCTTCAAAACTTTATGAGTGCAAATCATTTGAATTGATTTGAATGGTTAAATTCAGCCGAGTATTGCTACAACATGACCAAACATCAAACACACTGCTACAAGAGAATCATCATTCCTTTTTTCTTATGGATGAAAGCTTGAGAGACCTCTTGGATTAGCTATTCGAGCAAGTTCAACATTAGCATGAACCATGTTAGCAACAACAATGGAGTTGCTAGCCGATATGAAGTAACTCAAGGAAAGAGAAATGAACGCTTACAAAAGATAAGGCTAGATATGTCAAGCATATCAACAAAGGACAATGACAAGTTAGATATCTAGTGAAAGAACAAGTTTCAAATTGGCTAAGTCTGAAAAATTTCACACAATCAAAAGGGTTCAGATCCAAGTATACATCAAAGTATGTTGGGAAATCTAATCCTCATGAAGAGATCTATATATTGAACCTGGTTCTAAAGATGCTTTTCATCTACCCTTTCATGTTCTCTTACTCAAGAAGTGTCATGCTGATGACTTACAATAGGAACAAAAGCAAATGTTGCAGCTGTTTTCTAAGATGATAGAAGGTGAACCTAAATATGAGGTGGAAAGTATCTTTCAATCATGAAATTGAGAATTAATTCATAAATATTTGATGAAATCATGAGGTTATCATATGAACGAAGCAATTTGGGATCCTCAATCAGATTTGGAGAATACTCAAGGTGTCTTGGAAAAATTTAGAAAGAATTCACAAAAGCAAAGACAATGGTTGAGATGCACAGGTCTCTCTCTAGATAGAAGTGAAAGTAGTTCAACAAAAGTAGACTAGATAGCTTGATTAAAGCCATGACACAGTTGTAATGAAATAAGTTTAATAAATGAATTGTTTGGCAGTTGGACAACAAGGTGACTAAATCACCATTAAGGCTCCTTGACTCGAGACGAAGTCCGCTCCAAGTCACAAGATGAATTACCCTCAGAATCTTTGAGGTGAAGTAAAAGTTATTTTGGTGGGACAAAGTTTAAAAGTGATACTTTCTAAAACTTATGATGTTGGTCAAGAGACTAAAAGTGGATCCTTGAGAACATTAGTTTGATCTCAATAAATATCCACAAAAGGCTTATGGTAACTAAGATTAATTTTGGTAGAAAAAAAAACATGGTGATTCATGTCTTCAAGCTTGAGAATGATTTATGTGATGTTGTACAACCCATAAACTTAGAGGCACATCGTAGTCAGATCAAGTAGCAGTCCAAAAATAAGATTCTCTAAGAATCCAAGGAACAATTTAAAAAAATTGATTGGTTGATTCCCTAGGATTTTATTTTGAAACATTGTGTGTCTCTTTTAAGGATAGTTAAAAGAGAGATCTACAACAAGCTAAGGGGCGTAGCCAATCAACAAGTTATGGATAACTACATAAACGCAACTTGATCATTAGGACTCGGCTAGTCCATCCAACTTAAAACTTCTGATCATTTGTGCTGGTAGGATTATCAATTCTCTAAAGGGAATGCTTGTCATGATGTTCAAAGGTGAAAAAGTCCAAGACACTTAGACAACATTAAAAATTCTAGCAACTTGCTTTAGATGATGAGTCAACTGTCTGAAATCTAACATAAATATCAAGTCTAAGAAATTGCTAAGTGTAAAAAGATTTAACACAATTTTGTAAAGAACATGAGCATTTGGTGAGAATCTGATATAATTTAGTTGTTTTTGGAAAATTTTTGACGATATGCATTCAATGAAATCAAGATCTCAAAAAACGCAAATAGATTACCACCTCCAAGCTTAAATTGGTACCCGTTAGAATTAAGGAGCAATCTCATATCTTAGAGTCTAAGCCAATGCTCATATTTGGATGAGTTATGATTGCCCCCAAGATTTAAAAGTTATACTTAAGGACTTATAAAAAATCTCTTGAAAAACCAATTTTGACGAGATTGTAATCACAATAAACACAATCTAAAAAGTTTCTCTAAGTGTTAGGATCAAAAGCAATATTTGGGCTTGCCTTGGTAATGTTCAAGATACATTTGTGGCACTTAATTTAGTGTCATAAAGTTTTTGATGAGACACTTCCAATGCCATAAAGATTGGGACAAACACATTTTAAACCTAGAAGTTATGACTAGTTTGATGGTTCATATCTAACTAGTCACAAAACATGTTGAGGTATAAGTTTTAGGGATCAAAGAGATGGGCAAGTCAAGCAAATCCTAGAAGTTTATAGGAGGAGAGTGGTGTTTATGAGCAAGCCGAGGAGCCATAGCGTCCCCTCTTATCTAAGGTTTGATTAATATCAAACTTGGGGGATGAAGTGATAACTAACTATTGGATCCAAAACTTGAACCCAAGATACTTAGAGGCCTCTTGGATCTAAGACTCTTATGTGGATCCAAGGACCAAACCCTGGATCTTAGCTCCATGGTTGAACCTAAGGACCAAACGCTTGATCTAAGATCCAATGTCAGACCTAAGATCCAATCATTGGACTTAAGGACTGGACCAAGTTCTAAGAGTCCAACTCCGACCCAAGGGACAAAAAAGGATATAAAGGACCCAAATCATTTGATTCTACTCAAGATCCTCCTAGACCTGAGAGCCAAATCAAAATCTAGACGAACATCCTGGTTAGTTGAGCAGCTAAGGGGGCAAATCCTATCAAGGACTCTAGATTGAAAGCAAAGTCTGCTCCAAGTCACTAAATGATTTACTCATATTAATATTATGCATAAATCATCCTAAGTGAAAATTGAGGGTAAAAACTAAGCAATGCTAACCATAATCAAATAAAATTTGGACCTGTAACTAACCTTTAAGTGTGATTTTGCAAGTTGGCATTGATTCGCAACATACACAAGAGTGAAGTTCAGATACGATGAAGACTCTAGAGTTCTATATTTGCACAAAACTATATCATATCATATGTTTGATAAGTTTTAAGATGTGGACACATGTGATGAGTTATGTCTATGTCAATGTATCATCCCAATTTGGGTTCTTCTTCTAACATCTTGTATGTGCTGACTTGCACACAAAACACTTTCTTCGGTTAGGTCTGATCTTCTAGTTCAACTTCTCATGAAGTTTCTATGCCGATTCGGGATCTTCTTGTAACATTTATCATATGTTGACTTGTGCACATGATGCTTATTTCAGTCTAGTCTGGTCTTTTGCTCCAACTTCTTAGTATCATGTTTGGTTTGCTTATTCATAGGATCTTCAGGAGGTCAATTAGGTTTGCGAGAAGTTTTATATTCTATTGCTATGTAGCTGATCTTACTACATATATAACACCTCTTTTTTTATTATCTCTCAGCCGTAATGGTCTTGATGTAACTCAGGACTGACCCACTAGTTACAAGGTATTCACATAACAATTACGCTAAGATTTGCTCCCTTTCTTTGTGGCTTCTGCCGCCAATATAGATCTTTTCTCATATATTTTTCTTTTCTTGCTCTCTTGTCTTGGCTGATCTAGACATGTCATTCTCTCATATTTGTCTTTTTTTTTCTCAACATACATTTTTCTAGTAAACTTGTGATGTAATGATCCTATCAATATGCAAACATGATCATCTTGCGAAGCTTTTATCCACGACTATATCTTTTCATGTACTCGAGAGTTGAAAAGTTTTTTTATGTTGTGGCACAAGTACTATAAAAAAATGATGACATATGTCATATTCAAAGCCAATGATACATTAGGTCAAAAAAATTACAACTTGTAAGGCTATCAAGAGTCCTCGATTATATTGATTTTATATGATGAGTATATAAATAAATGATCAAAAAAAATACTCTTGATTCTTATCAAATATAAAGAGTAATCATGGTAAAAAAAAAAAGCAAGATATGAGACATTGTTTTGTTAACGATGGAACTTATTTGATCAAAGTGGAACGAATGTGGTACATAAATAGTATACGACATAATCCACAAAAAGTATTGATGTCCAATCCATCTATAATCAACAAAGTGTCTTCATCACAATCATTCTTTATTAGTATATCACTTTAGATATAACTTTATGTTTAAATGATGAACTTATTAAACTTGTGAATTCTTCTAATTTTTTCCTATTCCACGATTTAAAACTTACTGTTTACGTTTTAATTTAGTTCAAACACTATAAATTTGAATTTTTCAGTGGTGCTGACTTTGAAAACATGATTTTTGATCCAACATAATTTTTTCATCAAAAATAATCCATATGAAATTGATTGTAAAAGAACTTTTGGTGAGAAACATAACTGTTAAATAATAAACTCCTCAAAACTTGTTTGTAATTTTATGTATATCTTGTCGATTTCATATTTTTATTTTGATTTTTCATTAATAACAGCTTGAATTTTTTATACTTTAGTCAAATAAAAGTTAAAATGGAAATTTAAATTCAAATGCAGCTACTTTAGTCACATTAACTAGAATAAAGTCGTATTTTATTTTCATTGATCATGAAATTTGGACCAATGAGAGTAATTTGGATAACTTTTAGAGGTTCAACGAGTTTTAAAAATCTTTTTCAAAATTATTTGTAAATTAAAGTAAAGGTTAAAAAGTTCATAATGAGAATTTTAAGCTTAATTTAGGAATGGAATCAATTGAACGTATTTGTTTATCTATGGTGATGATTTAAATCACACAATGAAATTCACCCCTTAAAGTGTACTTGATAGTTTCTCTAGATTAATATAAGACTGTCGAATGATCAAATCTTATAGCCATATATTTTATTATTTGAGTTTGAGCTTGTATTTGTACTCAACTTTTGCATTAATTAAATGACTTTTCAATACCATACGCTAGTTTGAAGTTTGTATGCATAGTGAGAGTTGCACTAACTGTTTGAACATTAGAATAGTTGCTATATCTTTTGCTATGATTGTAGATTTTTATTAAAAAAACTTTCATAAGCTTAGATGTTGACAAATTCACTCATGAGATTTAGATTTCTAGCATTCAATACTAGATGCAATTTTAAAATTAGAATATATTTAGAGGTTTAATAATTAGGCTGAAGATCATTATTGTATATTCACAACAATCATGAAACTGATATTCCGTCATCTTCAATCAGCTTTTGGAATATTTTAAAGGATCATCTCATATGTACACTTCAAATTTTTGTTCCAATCAATGATCTTGTCCAAAAATTTTTCAAAAAATTATTCCCTGATGGGAGGAAAGTTGTATAACTAACATAATTTTAAATCTTATATCTAAAGTTAACTCATTGTGTAAAAATGATATCAAATGTGTGATTCATTTGATATATTGAAATATTTGAAAAACAATGAGTAGAGAGAAGACCAAAGGTTAAAATTCATGTTTTTGAGGTCAAAGCAATTGATTTTTTTTATGCAATGAATCGATAAAATAAATTTTATGATACATGTATCACTTCTCACACTTTCTTAAGACTACATGAAGCACTTGAAATTTCTTAAAGAAAAGTATTATATGTATTACTATTTAATGTCAATGGGAACTTTCATTGTTTGACAACAATAAACTATGGTTAGTGATTATCACGGTAGTGATATGGTAACCAAAATATTTCAGATTTTATCAAACTGTTTCAAATCTAACCCTCATTCATATTTCATTTAATTATGTGTATGAAAATAATCTCCATTAATGATGAAAAATATATGGCAATAGTTATCAATGACATATGACTAAATAGCAACAAATAGAAAATTTGATGAAATTCCAACCTTGAAGGTTGGAATTTCATCAAATTTTTTACACATAAAAGTGGTTTGGATATCATTATGGTTGTAGGACAATACATGCATTCTAGACATCAACAAACACAGTTCAAAAAATAAGAATCACCAACATTTTTTTCGTGTTTTACGACCCAAAAGTATAAAATGAGGATCAAAGAAATTTAATAAGATTGGATCTCATGATATCAAGGACATTTTAAGAAGTCAAGGTTTTAAATCAAGACATATAACTTTCTTGAACATTGGCCCTTTCAACAATATTGACAAAACAAATTATGCTTGAATTTCTTCTTTTCTGCTCAAACGCACTAGGAATCTACAAACACATTATTTCATGAAGTATTGTTAACTAACAAAATGCATTGTTCTATCCATTCTAAGTGACGATATGAGCTTCTTAGACTTGTGAAACAGACTTCAATAAAAAATAATAAATTTTTATCATGTGTTTTTTTTTCTTATCATGATGCATACAAGTGCTTTTGATTGGTTACACTAATGATTTTCATAGTTCAACTAACCATCAGGATATAACTTGCATTTATCTACCATTCATGTCAACTTATATAAATTCAAAAATGACAGGAACTAAAATATTCCGGTCATGGGATTGTGCATTTGATGGATGTGGGAAGATATAATATTTTTCATTATTCTTCAGAACATGATTTGTACAAAGTTGATTATTTTACGTTAAGTGTGGATTACCCACATATAACTCAATAATCACGGTAAGTTACATCAACATAATAAGTTTAATTGAACCACGATGACTTATGCCGTCTTTGAATAAATCAAAATGTCATACAAATTTTTTTTTGTTTTTATTTTCATTCATCATCAAATTTTAAAACTTTGCAAAAAATTATGAAAGAAGTGATACAATTATCAATTCTCAATTTTCTTTACATTCTTTACATGGGATTCCACCATATTTATGAAAATAGAAAGTTTTTTCAAAATTTTTATTTGCGAAAAAATCAAAAAGCATATTTATTATCAATACCTTTTGATGTGGCAAAATATTCTCTCATGTATCATTTTTTTAGCCACACAAATAACGATATATTCATCATATTAAGAATCTACTTTGTCACTATAATCTTAGTAATTTCAGACAGACATGCTTGGATTTGCATTTTAAAAATTCAGAGCTCGTTTTACATTATAATTGGGCAACTGCCAAATGTAAATAACTTTTGAGTGCAGATTTTATTTTCATATGAGGATTTTAAAGAATTTCGAAATTTTTCAATCTCATTGATAATTACTTTATTTTCTCATCGTATTATTTTGTGAGAACCATTTGGCAATCACATTTTGAGTTGTGCGACTTGATAGACGGGGAAAGGTTGGGTAACTTGAAATCCCTTCGGTGAGTTTACAACATGGTAGGCATTTGAATTTTTAAAGGCCTCTTGCATCATCTACAATCAATATGAGAATCAAGAAAGGAACGTAAAGTAAAATCCATTAATTTAAGAAAAATTTGCTAAATCATTTTGTTTGTTTTCAATTATTCTTGCTTGTTTTCTTGTTCTATTAATCATCCCATTATTCATATCTTAGCAAGACCATTTAATTATGCTTAAGATTTAAAATTTCTTTGGCCAAAGACTCCAAGTCTTAAAGTAGTGATTTGTGTATCACTCATGTAAACTCTCTCACTAAAGATACATGTATCATCCGGTAGCCCTTGAACTCTCTCTTTTAAGAAATGATAAACATATCACTTCCTTATACTTTGAACTTTTATCCATTAAAAATGAAACATGTATCAATTCTTTGAGCTCTGACTTCTCAACTAGAAGAAGTCATACATGTATCACTTTTTTGAACACTGAAGGCTCATGCTTTCTAAGTGAAACAAATAACGTTCTAGTTATTTTGTGCACCCAATGAAGGGAAGTGATACAAGTATCAGTTCTTTGCACTTTGATCCTAATGTGAACAAATCATTTCTAGTAACTCTTTTTAAGATTATGAGCATTCACAGGAAAGATATTTGTGAATGTTTTACTCATTTGAACTCTAACCCCACCTAGAAAGAAATGATGCATTACAAAAAGTGAGTATCACTTCTAACCTTTGTTTTTTTTTTTCACAAATATTACATTGAGGGAGGAAAACACCCAGCTCATGCCTGCAAAGAGCTCTTGAAAACATAGGGCAGTCGAGATTTCTTGAAATGTGTTTATTAGATTTTCGTCGGAGTTATTGAAGAGGACATTCGGACTGTCGCTTAGGAGCATAATCTAAACAAGAGTATTGAAAAAACATGATGACGATTTCCATGATCCAAATTTGTCATAAAATATTCATGATTCGTGGAGGGAAAAAGAAACCTGAATCTTCACTTTGTTTTGAGATAACACGGGAATGCATGCTTCCCGATTTTGTTGAAGACGATACAAAAAGTATCCATAAGTATGAAGTTCTTTTCCAACTCACATTTCATCTTGATTCTGTCAGGTCCATCTAGAACAAGATTTTCATTATGCACATAATGTTGGAGTTGAAGGGGCAAAAGAAGTGAAACATTGCTCCCAAAAAGTAATTAGCAAAAAATATTCCTCTATGCATCATGAAACTTGCGGAGGAAGTCAAGCTCATGGAATAAAAGACACTCCAAGGAATTAAGGAGGCGATGGATCTCGTTAGCCTTTTCAATCATGTCATAATGAAGGAGCTGTCTTTGACTCTAAGCTTTGTCATCGATTGAGTGATACATGTGATACATGTATCACTCAATCGATGACAAAGTGATGTTTGTGGAAGTGATACATGTATCACTTCCACAAACATTTCTAAATATTTTAGATTCTGCATATGAAGTATGGTTGTAGGAGAAGTAAGAACTGCAACAAGGACTAGAAAGAAAAAGAAGACCAAGTTTCAAACTTGGCAACTCACACTCCAATGAATTTGGCAAAAGATGGATCACGTCTGCTTTCTCAATCATGTCATTATAAAGAAGCTGTCTTAAACTCTTACCTTTGTCGTTGATTGAGTGGCTTCCACAGAAATTTCTAAATTTTTTAGATTCTGCATATGATGGATGGTTGTAAGAAAAGAAAGAACCGCGGCAAGGTTAAGAAAGAAGAAGAAGACCAAGATTCCAACTTGGCAATTGTTTCCTCCAACAACTTTCAAAATTTTGTTCATAGAGTTGTGGAGTGTCACGATTCAAAGGTGAAGGGAAATGGGGTCCTAAGAGTCACCTCCTTCTCAAAATTTTGTTTGCAAGGTTGTAAAGTGAAGACATCTTGGAGTATTTTCCAAAAAGACTGTACTCAACTTTCAAAATTTCTGCCAAAGATGGGGTACACATTCGGGTCTGCGGATATCCCATACAACTTCAAGATGAAGAACGAGGAGAGTATGAATGTTTGTTGATATATTTCATCAAGGATAAATAGAATGGCAGTTGGAGCATGCAGTAGCAAAGCGACATATCCTACACTTGAATCGTTATTCAATCGAATTTCCCCACTTGCTAGCTATCTAGAATGGTTCTCATTATTTGTAACACAGCTTCAGTGTCAGAGATGGGCAGGTTTACACTAGCAACAGCTACCTACAAAGAAGCTGATGGCATTTATGTCGAATTTTCTCGTGTGAACTTACTTTCTCTACTAATATCCCTTCAAAGTCTTGATTGTGTCAGCCGTAACTCCAAACGATTTCTGCAGCACTGCATCAGAGATTCCTGATTTGAAAAGGTTGGCAGCCAGTCTGATGAGTCCAGGGTTGGAGCTGCTGAATCCAGCCACGGCTTTCACAGTCTGCTTCTGGTCCCAGTTGATCTGGAAGTGGACCAGACCCTTGGGGAACACGAACAGGTCACCTTCGTGCAACGTCTGGGTGAACAGCTTGTTGCTGGAGTCGATGAGGCCCACATCGAGGACACCTTGAACGACGAAGAGAAGCTCAGATCCACGGGGATGAAGGTGGAGAGCATTCAAGGTTTGGGGTGGGTACTGGAGCATGGCGAAGGAGACTCCGAGTCCTTCGAGTGCAGGAAACACCTTAGAATTCACAGGGGTGACGGTGGCTGCAGTTCCTTCTACGAGTTTTACTTGTCTTAAAGTGGTGGAAGTGAAGAAGCTGCCATCGAGAGAAGAAGCATTCATGCCAGCAGGAACCAGAAAATCAGTGACTATGTCAGGATCCGCAGCATGGACTCGTGCATTGTGTAGTGACAGTGCAGTAACAAGCAGCAGAACACCACATACGATTGGAAGCCTCATGGCCATGCTAACAACAGAAAGTTTGGTCTTTCCAATCTGAAACCCCGAAAGCGTGGGACAACGAATGATGTAACGAGAAGATATGTGACCAGTGACATTTGCTGTGTAGCTGCTGTATATGTGAGAATGCTTATGCAGTCCTCTACGAATGGATGGTCTTTATAGTTTTTGTAATCAGGATGCTGTCCGTGGAAAGCACTGTGGTTAACGTCGTAGACTTAACAAGTAGCCGGCCGTCCTTCCATGGGCACACGCGTAAGACTACTTTGAAATTTGACGCCAAACTTGTCTGGAAGGAAGTTCGGTCTCAGCACACGTTTTACGTGGAGCAGTTGGAACTAGGAAGGCTCCCAAACAGAAATTGCTAAAATTTGCATGCCCACAGGGAGGTCATTCTTTGTCATGTTCAAACATGATGTGTATCTTCCCACTTTTGTACGGCAGCCGCATCTTCCACTCAGACGAAAAGACGGTACATGCAGTACCACACTCTTGCCAGTCACGTGTACCAAGGAGCGAGAGTATCTATGTTGGATTACAGAAGAGGTGATACCCCTAGTAGATTCAATGATTATCACTTATCCGTGATTCTACACGAGCTTCCCATTTGCGGTTCGGAAAGTCTGGGGGTGAACAATTGACCTGTGGAAACTTCGCCCGACTCACATGAGATACTACGCTGTTTCACAAGAAGAAGATAAACCAACAGCCCTTGTGGAGAATACAGCATATCTAAAGTCTGAGAATCCGATCTGCCATGAGACTTGGGAAGTGTGAAGATCAGTACAACTGGGTCACAAGGTCTGACTTCCTGGTTGGGCCCGGGAATCCTAAGTGGTTAGGAGACATTAGGTGCGCGGTCGAGTGACAAAATACACATTGAGACAGACCTCAGGAAATATCTCACTCGATGTGGCAATGATTAGATTTCAGCCTGCAACCGGCTCACTTGGAGAAATACAACCGATTCATATTTATAAATCATTACCAAGCTTGCCACATCAGTGGGTTTCGTGGAAGCAGACCAATTGAGTGGATGCAAGGAAAAGAAGAACAAATTAAGTTTAGGTTGTCGGTTCTGATTGTCGGTTGCTGTTGTTTCCAGGGTGTTTGCAAACGGTTTCCTTGTTTCTTCTCGGAAGTACAGCAAGCAGACAAATGAGGTCTAGAAATCAAAGTTGGGCGTACTTGAGGTACTTTGACGTAGATTGCTGCATGAACACACGGGAAGGCAGGCCGGCTCTTTTGGCTGCGAGTTACAGACATGTTGCAGACTTGCAGTGCGCGAAAGCCCTCACTATGAAGATGACATGCTGGGAGAGCTTGGCACAGCAGCTTTCACACATCAAAATATTGTAACAAGCTTCGTTGGTGCCATCTCATAACCCGGTTGAGCCTCAGACTTCAGTTTCCACCTTTGCAATCCCATTTGCCTGAGGGTTCACGTTAGCGAAGACTTTTTTCTTCTAAGATCACTAAACTTGGGCTCTTCATGAAAATGACAATGACTTATTCTACCGTAAGCGGAGCATTACTTGTTGCTTTTTCTCTGTTTCTCCACAATATTGTGCTAGTCAGTGCTCCAGATCCAGATATTGTCGCTGATTTTATGGTTCCGGCTGGCATCAATGCTTCTACTCTGGATGGCAGTTTCTTCTCTTCCAGCCTTCTAAGGCAAGTCCAAATAGCGGAAGGACCTGCAGCCACTGTCACCCCTTAAAACTCGAAGGTGTTTCCTGCACTGAAGGGCTCCGAGTGTCATTCGCAATGCTCCAGTATCCACCCCAGACTTTGAATGCCCTCCACATTCATCCTCGAGGTTCTGAGCTTCTCTACATCGTTCAAGGTGTGCTCGATGTGGGACTCGTCGACTCCACCAACAAGCTCTTCACTCAGACCTTGCACGAAGGTGACCTGTTCGCCTTCCCCAAGGGCTTGGTTCACTTTCAGATCAACTGGGACCGGAACCAGACTGTGAAAGCGGTGGCTGGATTCAGCAGCTCGAACCCCGGACTCATTCGGCTGCCTACAAACCTTTTCAAATCAGGAATCTCTGATGCTGTGTTGCAGAAGTCATTTAGAGTGTCTGCTGATGCCATCAAGAGTTTGAAGGGGTTATAGAACTGAAAGCTGCATGCATTCGTCAGGCGATCGGAGCAGATATTTTGTCGAAGCTTTTGAGGATTAGGTGTGGAGTTGTTCATCATGGTCTGCAGTTGTAGGCATATTAGGATGTAGATTTTCTGCACGACCAAATACACTGGCAGGGAATTTCGATGTGATTTGCACATTGAGATTAGAGATTATGTCAATTCATATTTGACTTTGAGAATAAAACCGTGACATTTGTCGGATCAATATTCCGGGATCTTCTTTCTGGTCTCGCGATATCCGAAAGTCTTGAGCAAGATTTGAAAGTGGATACGCATGTACGCTGATGCAAGTGTCTGGCAAGAGTGTGGAACTGCACGTTATGTAATGGATTCTAAGTGAGGTGCAGCTGCTGTAAAAAACTGGAGGATGCATATTTCTTCTTGGCAATGCACAGGATGTAGACTTGCGAGTTTCTATTTGGAACTTCCCTATTTCTACGGGCTCCAAGTCAAAATGTTGCTGAGCAGATGCCAGTGCTCGCCTTTCCCTCTAGGTCCTTTTGCCTACATTCGACATCGACTAATTTATTAGTAGTCGACTTGCGACGTTAGTAATGCAGTAGCTCAGAATCTATGGTCTAGATCTTCAGTTCCATGCAAATAGTATTGAGTCCAGTTCCGGTCCATGACAGTTACTTAGAATTAACCATACTTTCGATCCCCAGACGAACCCTGCCGGATTAAGTAAAGATTGAGTTCTGGACTGAATATAATACTGATGAATTTTTTACTCCAACCTTAGGGCATACTATCATAGCATCAACCCAAAAAAGATTCAATCCCATTGCTGATTGGGAAACGGAGAGGCCCTCCTCTCAAGAATCTTAAACAGTTAGTTTGGATATAACATGTGATTATATTCTTTTATCCTTCAAAAGTTTTTTTCATACTTTCAAAAAATTTCAAGAGATCACAATATAATTTCAAAAGTGTCAAAATATGATTCAACACTTCTTCAAATATAGTGAAACTGTGATTTCGAAACTGTGAAAGAGAGACAAGTGATTGGACAACACTAGTAGCCGGATAACTCTACTAACCTAATAGCTGGATACGACTCTACTACACTAGGAGTGGGAGAGGACTCTGAGTCGCTGTGATACATCTTGACAAAAAGAATACAAGCTTTTGGATAACTTCTCAGCTAAATCCCATGCAAACTCAACCCCAATGTCCACACTTTTTGTTCTTCAACCATATGTTAAATGACCACACAAATTTCTTTGATGCTCTTTTATACTTTTTGGGTCGTAAAACACAAAAAAATGTTGGTAATTCTCATTTTTTGAACTGTGTTTGTTGATGTCTAGAATGCATGTACTGTCGTACAACCATAATAATATCCAAACCAATTTTATGTGTGGAAAATTTGATGAAATTCCAAACTTCAAGGAGATGTTCACTATTTGTTGCTATTAAGTCATATGCCATTGATAACTATTGCCATATATTTTTCATCATTAATGGAGATTATTTTCATACACATAATTAAATGAAATATGAATGAGGGTTAGATTTCTAACAGTTTGATAAAATCTGACATATTTTGGTTACCATATCACTACCGTGATAATCACTAACCATAGTTTGTTGTTGTGAAACAATGAAAGTTCCCATTGACATTAAATAGTAATACATATAATACTCTTTTTTAAGAAATTTCAAGTGCTTCATGTAGTCTTTAGAAAGTGTGAGAAGTGATACATGTATCACAAAATTTATTTTATCGATTTATTGCATAAAAAAAATCAATTACTTTGACCTCAAAAACATGAATTTTAACCTTCGGTCTTCTCTCTACTCATTATTTTTCAAATTTTTCAATATATCAAATGAATCCCACATTTGATATCATTTTTACAAAATGAGTTAACTTTAGATATTTGATTTAAAATATGTTAGTTGCAAACTAAAAGCAATGATATGTATTAGACATTTCCAGAAAATATTAAATGTGTGATTATTTAGTTTAGAAAACTTTTATTTCGTTTTCTTAATTTTTTTTAATATGCATCCTTATACAACTTTCCTCCCATCAGGGAATAATTTTTGAAAAAATTTTGGACAAGATCATTGATTGGGAAAAAAATTTGAAGTAGACATATGAGATGATCCTTTATAATATTCCAAAAGCTGATTGAAGATGACGGAATATCAGTTTCATGATGGTTGTGAATATACAATTATGATCTTCAGTCTAATTATTAAACCTCTAAATATATTCTAATTTTAAAATTGCATCTAGTATTAAATGCTAAAGATCTAAATTTCATGAGTGAATTTGTCAACATCTAAGCTCATGAAAGTTTTTTAATAAAATCTACAATCATAGCAAAAGATATAGCAACTATTCTAATGTTCAAACAGTTAGTGCAACTCTCACTATGCATACAAACTTCAAACTAGCATATAGAACTGAAAAGTCATTTAATTAATGCAAAAGTTAAGTACAAATACAAGCTCAAACTCAAATAGTAAAATATATGGCTATTAAATTTTATTATTCGACAGTCTTATATTAATCTAGACAAACTATCAAGTACACTTTAAGGGGTGAATTTCATTGTGTGATTTAAATCATCACCATAGATCATCAAATACCTTCAATTGATTCCATTCCTAAATTAAGCTTAAAATTCTCATTGTGAACTTTTTAACCTTTACTTTGATTTGAAAATAATTTTGAAAAAGACTTTCAAAACTCGTCAAACCTCTAAAAGTTATCCAAATTGCTCTCATTGGTCCAAATTTCATGATCAATGAAAATAAAATATAACTTTATTGTAGTTAATGTGACTAAAATAGCTGCATTTGAATTTAAATTTCCATTTTCACTTTTATTTGACTAAAGTATAAAAAATTCAAGCTGTTTTTAATGAAAAATCAAAATAAAAATGTTAAATTGACTGGATATACATAAAATTTCAAACAGTTTTGAGGAGTTTATTATTTGACAGTTATGTTTCTCACCAAAAGTTCTTTTACAATCAATTTCATATGGATTATTTTTGATAAAAAAATTATGTTGGATCAAAAATCATGTTTTGAAAGTCAGCACCACTGAAAAATTCAAATTTATAGTGTTTGAACTAAATTAAAACGTAAACAGTAAGGTTTTAAATCGTGATATAGGAAAAAATTAACAGAATTAACAAGTTTAATAAGTTCATCATTTTAACATAAAGTTATATCTTAAGTGATATACTAATAAAAAATGATTGTGATGAAGACACTTTGTTGATTATAGATGGATTGGACATCAATACTTTTTGTGCATTATGTTGTATTCTATTTATGTTCCACATTCATTCCACTTTAATCAAATAAGTTCCATCGTTAACAAAACAATGTCTCATATCTTGCTTTTTTTTGTACCATGATTACTCTTTATATTTGATAAGAATCAAGATTATATTTTTTGATCATTTATTTATATCCTCATCATATAAAATCAATATAATCAAGGACTCTTGATAGCCTTACAAGTTGTAATTTTTTAGACCTAATGTATCATTGGCTTTGAATTTGAATATGACATATGTCATCATTTTTTTTTAGTACTTGTGCCATAACATAAAAAAACTTTTCAACTCTCTAGTACATGAAATGATACAGTCGTGGATAGTAGCTTCGCAAGATGATCATGTTTGCATATTGATAGGATCATTACATCACAAGTTTACTAGAAAAATGTATGTTGAGAAAAAAAAAGAAAAATATGAGAGAATGACATGCCTAGATCAGCGAAGACAAGAGAGCAAGAAAAGAAAAATATATGAGAAAAGATCTATATTGGCGGCAGAAGCCACAAAGAAAGGGAGCAAATCTTAGCGTAATTGTTATGTGAATACCTTGTAACTAGTGGGTCAGTCCTGAGTTACATTAAGACCATTACGGCTGAGAGATAATTAAAAAAAGAGGTGTTATATATGTGGTAAGATCAGCTACATAACAATAGAATGTAAAGCTTCTTGCAAACCTAATTGACCTCTTGAAGATCCTATAAATAAGCAAACCAAACATGATACTAAGAAGTTGGAGCAGAAGACCAGACTAGACTGAAACAAGCATTATGTGCACAAGGCAACATATTAAAGATGTTACAAGAAGATCCTGAATCGGCATAAAAACTTCATGAGAAGTTGAACTAGAAGATCAGACCTGACCGAAGCAAGTGTTTTGTGTGCAAGTCAGCACATACAAGATGTTAGAAGAGGAACCCAAATTGGGATGATACATTGACATAGACATAACTCATCACATGTGTCCACATCGTAAAACTTATCAAACATATGATATGATATAGTTTTGTGCAAATATACAACTCTAGAGTCTTCATCGTATCTGAACTTCACTCTTGTGTTTGTTGCGAATCAATGCCAACTTGCAAAATCACACTTAAATGTTAGCTCCAGGTCCAAATTTTATTTGATTATGGTTAGCATTGCTTAGTTTTTACCCTCGATTTTCACTTAGGATGATTTATGCATAATATTAACATGAGGAAATCATTTAGTGACTTGGAGCAGATTTTGCTTTCAATCTAGAGTCCTTGATAGCATTTGCCCCCTTAGCAACCAATTTTTTTAAATTATTCCTTGGATTCTTAGAGAATATTATTTTTGGACTGCTATTTGATCTGACTAAGATGTGCCTCTAAGTTTATGGATTGTACAACATCACATAAATCATTCCCAAGCTTCAAGACATGAATTACCATGCTTTTGTTTCTACCAAAATTAATCTTAGTTACTATAAGTCTTTTGTGGATATTTATGTAGATCAAACTAATGTTCTCAAGGATCCACTTTTAGTCTCTTGACCAACATCATAAGTTTAAGAAAGTATCACTTTTAAACTTTGTCCCACCAAAATAATTTTTACTTCACCTTAAGCTCACTAGAATTGTGCAAAGATTTTGAAAGTAATTCATCTTGTGACTTGGAGCGGACTTCGTCTCGAGTCAAGGAGCCTTAATGGTGATTTAGTCACCTTGTTGTCCAACTGCCAAACAATTCATTTATTAAACTTATTTCATAACAACTGTGTCGTGGCTTTAATCAAGCTATCTAGTCTACTTTTGTTGAACTACTTTCACTTCTATCTAGAGGTAGACCTCTGCATCTCAACCATTATCTTTGCTTCTGTGAATTCTTTTAAAATTTTTCCAAGACACCTTGAGTATTCTCTAAATCTGAATGAGGATCCCAAATTGCTTCGTTCATATGATAACCTCATGATTTCATCAAGTATTCATGAATTAATTCTCAATGTCATGATTGAAAGATACTTTTCACCTCATATTTAGGTTCACCTTCTATCATCTTAGAAAACAGCTGCAACATTTACTTTTGTTCCTATTGTAAGTCATCAGCATGACACTTCTTGAGTAAGAGAACATGAAAGGGTAGATGAAAAGCATCTTTAGAAGCAGGTCCAATATATAGATCTCTTCATGAGGATTAGATTTCCCAACATACTTTGATGTATACTTGGATCTGAACCCTTTTGATTGTGTGAAATTTTTCAGACTTAGCCAATTTGAAACTTGTTCTTTCACTAGATATCTAACTTGTCATTGTCCTTTGTTGATATGCTTGACATATCTAGCCTTGTCTTTTATAAACGTTCATTTTCTCTTTCCTTGCATTACATCATATCCGCTAGCAACTCCATTGTTGTTATTAACATGGTTCATGCTAATGTTGAACTTGCTCGAATACCTAATTCAAGAGGTCTCTCAAGCTTTCATCCATAAGAAAAAAGGAATGATGATTCTCTTGTAGCAGTATGTTTGATGTTTGGTCATGTTGTAGCAATACTCAGCTGAATTTAACCATTCAAACCAATTCAATTGATTTGCACTCATAAAGTTTTGAAGATATTGATTAAAGAAAAAGTTTACTTCCTCCATTTGTCTATCCGTTTCTGGATGGAAGGATTTGTTGAGACTTAATTTAGTTTTTAGTTTCTTAAAAAGATTCAAAAATACATTTGTAAAGTTGGAGTCTTGATACTACATGATATTTTGAGATAGTCCATGTGAATGCTACAAGGTATCAAAGAACAAATGTGTTATTTGGAACGTCATTTCCATTTTTGAATTTTTCACAAATCTTGGTAGCTTATTGAAACAATTCACAATTACCATGATTGCATTGTAATCCTCGGAGAGTAAAATGCTGATGCTAATGGTTTCCCAATTAGTTGAAATGGGCAGAGGATGGAATAGTTCTTGTTTTTTTCATATGAAACTCTAGTGGCTTGAGAAACCATGCAAGTTGTCACAAAGTAAGTAACATTGTTTTTCATGCTTGCCCAAAAGAACTTGTTAGCCATGAACGTCAAAATGGAACTCTCTCCCTTGTGCTCACCAGTGATGAGTCTTGATTTTTTTTTAGGAACTTGATTTTGACTTTGCCATGGCCAACATTTTTTTGTTCTTGTACATGATGAGTCCATGACTTAGACTTATATGAACAATCTTGTGTCCCTTCGTTAAACCAACCAAATATTCTATAGCATATAGAGGGTCACTCATGTATCCTTTACAAATTATCTTTTTCAATTTAGCCTCTTGGGCATATATTGCTATCAATACTTGTGTGGATGATGACATGCACTTGTCCTTATGACTTAACACATCTAGAATCATATTTTTTTGTCCCAATTTATGAATGAATTTTACTTTTATTAGCACAAAGTCATCATGGCATCTCAATTGCTTGACATTATTCTACCTCAAGACAATCAAGGAGATATTATTGATAAACATCTTGGTTTGATGAAGACTCAAGTAATGCATCCATCTCTTGAAGCAATGTTCTTTCATAAATTGCTCCTTTTATGAGTAGGTCAACAACTTTCTATGCCAATGAAATTTTTTGACTTGTATGCTATAGGTCTCCTATCTTGCATCAACACACCATCAATCTCATAACTGATTGTGTCCGCTTTTATCGAACTCTAGTCACCGGAGTAAGGGTTTACTTGAAAGAATATTCTTCACTAGTTGGAATGCCTCTTCACCATCTGACTTCATATAAGTCTAACATGCTTTCCCGGCCAACCAATAAAGAGAAATACCATCCTTGAGAATAGTTTGACACATCTATGATAAAATTGCAGAATTTTGAAAAATCGTTGCATTCTCTTTAGAATGGTGGGAGCTAAATAGTAAATCATTGGCTTATATTTTTTTGGGTCCAACTGAATTTCTTTGCTTCAGATTATATTTTAACAAACAAGTTACATAGAAGGAATGTACTCTATGGTGCTTTAGATTTATCCCACATGAATGAGATGTCAAACGAATACAAGGAAGGCGAATATGAAAATTTCAACTTTGTTAACAAACACTTGACATCGCTGTCTCAAGAGTTCAACCATACACTACGCATTCCCCTCAGTCTAGATAAATTCAGAATGCTTTACAAATAAAGGTCCTTTAATGATACGAGTGATGTCAAATACAAGAGTCAATCGTATACTAGATGCCAGCTCGTAGAAGTCTTTGTGGAAAAATCAACCATGATCAAAGCTCGTCGATGGAATTCCTAGTTATCATTGCATGAATCCAAATACCAGTCTAGTAGGTCACCAAGATCTCCATTTGGCTTTGAGAGATTATGTTCCACCCTTGCTACTTAGGATCAATACCTATTAGAACTCTTGCAAATTGAAGATATCTCATCTAACTACTCTGGTCCTATTTATACATAATCCTAGAGAAACAACTTGAATTAATACTTACATAGATTGCACCCTGCAGCTTCTGAGAGAAATATTTGCACCATCCAATGATGTCTCCAACTTCCATGCTGTCATGTTGTGACGCGGCTACTATGAGAAGATGATGATATGTGTCATCTTCAGAGTTGTTGTCATGACGGCGATACTTTAGGTTAGGGTAAATTGTAAGGCTGTAAAGAGCTAGGGAGATCTAGACACATCACCTTGATGACTAAGGAGCTTATCTAATTGAAGTGGAGTCGACGTAGGACGTGGATAGGGGACAACATGATCCTCAAGATGTACCATTGTCGAGTCCATTTGTGATCAACATCTGGTGTCTTCATCGTGATCGCTCTTTGGTATACTTAGCTGGTTTCAAGTTGTCATTTTAACTCTTATTAGTGACAACTCATATTGTGTATAGGATGTCTAAGTAGAGTGTTTAGGATAGTTGTAAAGCTCTAAGTTTCAATGGAGCTAATTTCGCCACACTAGAGGTCAAAATATCATTCTCCATTTCCATTGGTCTAGGAGTTTTGACCAATGAGGACACTAGGGCAACTTTTCAAGGTTTTTAGGGATTTTGGAGACCCTCTAGGGAGACATTCGAAAATCAAAGGATAGGGTTGGAAAGCTGACGGGACAAGCTACAACGTGGGCCCAAGAATGGATGGATTTGAATGATTTATCACTATGAAACGGTGATTCAAAGTTAGAGAGAGAAATTTTGACCTTTGAGTGTATTTGGAGTGTTTGTGAGAATTTGACGAGGGTTTTGGGAGATCGGAAACAACTGAAATACAGTTCACGACTTGGACTTGTGTTTTGATCCAGGTTTTGACTAGATTGGACGAGTTTTGAATACAGAGTGATAGGTTGAAGTTTGTGCAAGCAGTCAGAGTTGCAGGATTGCACTGACTATCACAAACTTAGAACATCAATTATATCTTTTGATATCAGAAATTTCTGTCAATAAAAATTTCCAGAGTTAAATTTTGGATGATGAGTGACCTTCTCATGAAATTTGAAAGCAATTGGAGTTAAGGATTGGGATGTGTGATGGGTTTTGTACACAGGGGTCTGTATATCGTCTTGTGATACAATGGGTAAATCAACAATTGTTTTGAGAGATCTAGATATTAAAAACATCTGAAACTTTTCTGAGTAATAGTAACAGTTGAGAAGCAATTTTCAGTAAAGTTTAAGCGAAAGTAATTGGTCGAATTATTGGATATCATGATCTTCTTGCGCTGAAGTTTTACCGGTTGTAATGTGGAGTGCTGAGGAGAAGAAGAAGAGATTGACAACTCACACAAGGTTCTAGAGGGTTCTTCTACAGCCAAGTGCTCGGGCGTTCTTAGAGCGAAGAATTGTCTTTTGCGACAATGCAAAGTCATCTACATTCACATGTTATTTTTTGACGTTCTCCTCAATCTCCCTCCGATGGATGCGCATAGTTTCCTGATATTCGTATCCCATGGCTTTGAACATCTCTTTTTGCTTATCTTTTGAGTCATAAGTAGTATTCATCACCATGGCTAATCGCTCCAATTGTTTTGTCTCCACTTCGTCACATCAAGCAAAAAAAAATTGCATAAAATTATTTGGTAATGCTTTTAATCTAGCAATAGTCTCTACATATACATCATGCAACTTCTATTTCAGGCCACGCAATAAGCTCTGAAGTTGCTCATTCTCCAACTCCATGAATTTCACTTTAGCTTCATGGATCTTACTTATATCCCAGTAAGAAAACTTCACGGACTTTTGCTTCTACTCCGCCTTTGCATTCTCCTTCTTCATTTATTCCACAATCTCAGTTAATTGGTAAATTGTCTAGGTTTGATCCTTATGTTATATGGATATCTGATTCATAACTTGAATCATTTCCATGTAACCATCTTCTTGAGGATCCCATCCTTGGATATAAATAGGATCCATTTTGTTCAATTGCATAAGTACTGGCAGAACAACATTCTTCAATTTGTGTACTAGTTGTAGCACTAAAGAGAATGTCTCATCGGCACCAACCTTCAAAGCTTTTACCTTAGGCTATGATGACTTTGGTACATAACTTCTTGGTTTGGCTATCTCCTTTAGCTTCCTCTTATTTGCAATAGTCTCTTGAATAATTTCTCCACTTGGATTTCAATCTTTCTTCCCCAAATTCCCTACCGATTCCTTTTGCCCAAATATGGTTTCCTCAATCTCATGCATTACAATATCCAATCCATCATAAGGCATGTCATCTCTTTTCACGTCCATTGTAGGTGACCAAAGATTCTTCTTTAGATTGGTTCCTAAGATCCTCATCAACGCACTACTTGTTGCATCAATGTTTGGCTCTTTCAATACGTCCTTTGCATCAAGTTGGTACTTTCTTCTCTCTTTCGGAGTCAACCATTCCATTCTTGATACATATGTACCACGAATGAGGACATGTAAACTTTTCCCTTCTACTTGGCTCGGAGCTTTTTCTCCATTGCATGCATATTCCTTGCGAAGATCTCTGTCCAATTCACCATGATAGATCCTTCAATGAAACCCTTCACAATTCATACCTTGTGCATACTCACATAGGTAGTTTGATGCATAGAGAAAAATTGCTTCAAATTGTACATGATCTTTCTCTTAAAGTCATCCTTGATCAAATCAATCTTGAACACATTGGTTCCTTTCCTTCCTAGAGGATCAAACCACTTGGTCTCGTGAAAATCAAATCCAATATGCAAAAGTTGATCCTTCCCAATTGATGACATCCTTCTCCTTAGTGTAGTTTTTTCCCAAAGCTTCTGCCCACAAGATTGCATCCCATGTATCTGGATGCCCCCTAAGTCTTATTGGATTGGTCATATTTTTAGCTTTAATTCTTCACATAGCTCCGGACATATTTAATCCTATTGTCATATTAGAAACACACCACCAAGCTTCTTGAATATTAGCAATTGATCCACTGTCCAATTGTCTCTAACGCACTTGATGGAGCAGGCTTTCATTTCTTTATCATGCTCTTCAAGAATCCTACCCACGGTTGCTTATTTACACTTCGACAAAAAATTTCAACATCTTTTGCTCTAAATGCCATGACTTCTTCCGTCACATTTCCACTCCCTAAACACATTATACTTATTTGTGTCATTTTTATTTGTACTTAAAGGATTATTTGTATTTGGCATCCATCATTTTTTTCAAATATGATATACTTTATTCCAAAAAATAAAAAAATATGCTTAACATTTCTTAAGTAAGGTCTTACATATATGATCCAATAATTTGAATTTCTCCTTCACAAAAATGCTCGCCCATCTCAAGATCAACATAGTACAATTATGAGAGAGGAGGAATCATAATATAGGATAATGTTCTAGAGGGTATGAAATTATTCTTTAAGAGAAAATCCACTACAAGGGAATTTCATAGTTTCATGCTTTAGTTGTGGAGATACTCATTCCAGAAAAATTATCATAATCCTCGACATCATGATGGAGTAAGACACAATAATTCTACTCCTAGTCCAAGTCAAACGAAGGAGAAAGGAGTAGCATCTATTGATGTGTTTCCTCATCACTATACATTTGAAAATCGAGAGAGTTGTATGAGTTCAAGAGTATATGTTCTTATGCATGAGAAGAAGAGAGCAAGATTTACAGAGGAGTCAATCTCAAGAGAGAATCAACCGAGCTAGAGCTCTTGATCTAGTGGTGTGAGTCAATTTAGAGAATGAGGAACATATTATGAATGAATGATTTCTCCATTTTGCCTACCCAACTCAAATACAACATGATGGACTATGTGGATAATCAAAAAGTCAGTATAACTGTTGGCCAATTGATTGCTCTAAATCCTTAGTTGAGAAATGAGTTGAGGGGAGGCTTAAGCTCCAAAAGTATATAGAAGCGAAGATCCAAGGGAAAAACATCAATAGTGAATGTTCGATTAGGATTTATGGATGTTGTTAGCTCATAGATATGTACTCAAGCCTCAAAGATTGATATGCATTAATGGACATGATGTTTTGGATGTGCTCGTGGATGGAGGATCTGTTGTGAATGCCATGTCAAAATGTTTGTTGAAAAAGTTACGGATGAAGACTTCAAGACAATCCAACATCATTGTTGGGATGGCCAATAAGCAAAAGGTACAATCCATTGGAGTGGTGGACAAGATGGTAGTAAATGTGATGGGAGTTCAAACCTTGTTGTCTTTTCAAGTGCATGAGGAGGCTAGCTACGACTTATCGTTAGGAAGACCTTGCTTGAGGGCGGTGAGTACTACAGATCGGTGGTACAAGGTTTATCTTTGTATAGGACCAAAGTACCATCGAGTACAAGTTTTTTTGAAAAGTGATGGACGAGCACTATCAGAATTGGATAGGCCTACTAATGATTACTAGGAGTTTGAAAATGAAAATATTGGCAATTTTTCAAAGGTTGACATTGACATGTTGACCAATGAGGAGATCTCATCTGAAGACATTTCGAATAATGATATTCAAGTACAAGTTCTTGTTGTAATGGATTTACAAGACAAGGGTGGTGAAGGATCCTGACAAGACGGAGATGAGTGAAGAGGAGAATACTTGACTGCTATCCACTCTCAAGTTTGATCCCAAGTTTACTACAATGGAAAAGTCAAGGTTCTTGGATATATTTCGCAAATATATCCATGTTTTTGCCTTAAGCTACAAGGATTTCAAGCAAGTTACCTTAGAAACTCATTGCATTGAGTTAAAGGAGAAATCTCATTTGGTACATCAGAAACAACGTCAGATAAGTCCACCTACGACTATGGTAGTGAAGAAGGAGATTAACCAATATAAGCCTTCCTTAATGAGATTAATTATAAATTTCCTATTTATATGTACATTGGGCATATGATTATACAAAAGATTTAAGAATCGGTTTGATGTAGGCTCATTTTTAATTACAATGTTTTCTAGATAACATATTGAGGAATCAATTTGGGTTAACTACCATCACAACATGCACTTAAGGGTCTATTGATCATCGCATATATCTCAACTATGGGCCTATATGCAATCACAAATCAAGAAGATTACCAAGGTGTTGAAGGTATTTAACTAGCCAAAAATGTTATAGGTGCAGTCTACTCTATTGATAAGAAGTCTAGCCCTCCATACAAAATTGGCAAAAATCTTGTCTCTATGCCAAATCTCCTATTACACACTCAAAGATCCTTGGTCTGATGATGTCATCAAAGGCACCCATGACCATTCTATCAAAGGATGTCAAATGTGATATGAATGTAGATGAAAGAGGAACAATGCAAAGAAGGTAGGTGGGTCGACAAACAATAGTAGAAGAGAGTATATCAAACGTCACCTGTGGATCCCCTAGTAGAGGAAGGTCATCTACATGCAAAATATCCTTGGCAAATGCAACGTCTAGATTGCGGTAAATCAAAAGATAGGCTGTGGTGTTTGTTTGCATGACTCTCCCTCCCCTCCATGATCGGGAATGATTGAACCCTAAAAGGAAACCCAACATCCAAGTGTCACTTTCTAGCCAACAACCTTTTTGATAGTTACTTGCATGGGATCCCTGGTTGACATGCATATTAATTAAAATTTATCTTACACGTAATTTATTCTCAGCTCTACTCTTAGAGGGCAATCATTACCTGGTTTCTAGTGCAGTATCTGTTGTTATGCACCTTCATTTAAAATTCCTATAACAAGCCAAAACTTGCTAACTGATGTAATGGATCTTACTTATTTAATAGAAGAAATGTCCAATCCATTTACAAGAGAAAGAAAGTACGTTTAATATGTCCAAATTCATACATATGACCTAGACCTACAGGTCTCGTCCCCCTATAGACCTCGTGAAAAGGTTTGGAGTTCTGTTATAAATATTATAAATTCGTTTTTATTGAAGCGGAATTGCTACACAAGTCTTTATCTCTACAAGACTAAGGGGGCCAGGCAGGGACAGTAAAATGGGGTTGCGTCACGGTTTGCTTGGGGTATGATTCTAGGTGATGAGTCTTGCACTTTGTAGGAAAATAATATTAGTCCGACGGGTACACCAACGCTATGCTGAGTAATACTCGTGTAGTTTTGTTTTGCGCACCCTTGCGGGTTTCCAATTCTAAGGTCCAAGATATGGAAAATTGAAGAGTCTGAATTCATGATGTAGTTTAAAGAAATCCTAAAAGACATCTAATGAAAGATTGAGATGGGAAACGAAATGCCATGAAGGACTTTTGGTGTATTGGATCATAATCAAACTTGTGGGATGAGGTTATAACTATCTATTGGATCCAAAACTTGAACCCATGAGACTTAGGGGCCTCTTGGACCTAAGAATCTTATGTAGATCCAAGGATCAAGCCCTGGATCTTAGCTCCATGGTTGAACCTAAGGACCAAACGCTTGATCTAAGATCCAATGTGGGACCTAAAATCCAATCATTGGACTTAAGGACTGGACCAAGATTCAAAAGTCCAACTTTGACCCAAGGGATAAAGAAGGCTCTAAGGGACCCAACATCATTTGAATTAACTCAAGATCATCCTAGACCTAAGAGCCAAATCTAAACCTAGACAAACATCTTTGGCAGTTGAGCCGCTAAGGGGGCAAATCCCATCAAGGACTCTAGACCAAAGGCAAAGTCTGCCCCCATTCACTATGTGACTTACTCATATTGGGATTAGGCATAAACCATCGTAAGTGAAAATGGAGAGTTAGAACAAAGCAATGCTAACCATAATCAAACAAAATTTGGACCTTGAGCTAACCTTCAAATGTGATTTTGCAAGTTGGTATTGATTTGCAACCTACACTAGAATGAAGTTCCAATGCGATGAAGACTCAAGAATTCTATTTTCACAAAACCATATCATATCATATGTCTGATAAGTTTTAAGATGTGGACACATGTGATGTGTCATCATATGATGCCAATTTGGGCTATTCTTCTTACATCTTGTATGCACTGACTTGTGCACAAAGCACTTGCTTCGGTCAGGTTTGATCTTTAAGTTCAACTTCTCTGAAAATTTTATGCCGATTTGGGGTCTTTTTCTGACATATTTTATATGTTGATTTGTGCACATAGCGCTTGTTTGAGTCTAGTATGGTCTTCTAGTCCAACTTCTTAGGATCATGTTTGCTTATTCATATGATCTCCAAGAGGTCAATTTGTTCTTAGGTTTGCGATGAGGTTTACAATCTGTTGTTATCTTGCTGATCTTGCCACATATATAATACCTCTTTTCTTTATTATCTCTAAGGCGTGATGGTCTTGAACTTCGTGGCTGGTGCACTAGTTACAATGTATTCACATAAGAGTTATGCTAAGGTTTGCTCCCTTACTTTATGGCTACTGCTACCAATATAACACCGTAAGTGTTTTCTTCCCTCATATATTTTTCTTTTCTTGCTCTTTTGTCTTGGCTAATCCAAACATGTAATTGTCTCATATTTGTCTCTTGTTTTCTCAACATACATTTTTCTAGTAAACTTGTGATGTCATGACCCCATCAACATGCAAACATAATCATGTTGCAAGTTACTATGCAAGACTGGATCATTTCATGTACTAGAGTTTTGAAAAAGTTTTCATGTTGTGTCACAACAAGTTAAGAAGATGATGACATATGCCATATTCAAAGCCAATCATACATTAGGTCTACAAAATTAATAACTTATAAGGCTATCAAGAGTCTTTGATTAGATATATTTTATATGATCAGGATATAAATAAGTCATCAAAAAATATTATTTTGATCCTTATCAATTATAAAGAGTAATCATGATACAAAAAGAAATTGGGAAATATGAGATATGAGATATTGTTTTGTTAACTATGGAACTTATTTGATCAAAATAGAACTGATGTGGAATATAAATAGAGTACAACATGATTTACCAAATGTATTGATGCTCAATCGATCTATGATCAACAAATTATTTATATATATATTATTGTTATATCACTTTGGATATAATTTTATATTACAAATGATGAACAAACTAAACTTGTTGCACTCCTATTGCACAATTTGAAATCGATTTAATATACGTTTTAATTCAATTCAAATGCTATAAATTTGAATTTTTCACTGATGATGACTTTTAACACATGATTTCTGATCCAACATAACTTTTTATCAAAAGAAATCCATATAAAGTGAATTGTTAGAGAACTTTTGGCAAAAAGTATAACTGTGAAATAATAAACTGCCCAAAATTGTTTGTAATTTTATTAATATTCAGTTATTTTCAAGTTTTTATTTTGAATTTTTATTAATAACAACTTGAATTTGTAATACTATAGTTAAGTAAAAGTTTAAAATAGAACTTTTAGTTAAAACGGGGCTACTTTAGCCACATTAAGAACAATATAGTCATATTTTATTTTCATTGATCATCAAGTTTGGACCAATCAGAGCAATTAAAAAAACTTTTAGAGATTTGACGAGATTTGAAATTTTTTTTTTAAAATCATTTGCAAATTGAAGGATGGATTAAAAATTTCACAATAAAAATTACAAGCTCAATTTACAAATGAAATCAATTGAAGATGCATGTTGATCTATGGTGGTGATTTAAGATTACATAGTGAAATTCATTCACTAAACTGTACTTGACAGTTTCTCTAGATTAATATGACACTATAGAGTGATCAAATTAACAGCCATATATTTTACTATTTGAGTTTGAGGTTGTATTTGTACTCAACTTTTGACTCAATTGAATGACTTTTAAAAACTATATGTCAGCTTGAAGTTTGAATGCACACTTAGAATTATATTAACTGTTAAAACATTTGAATAGTGGCTATAACTTTTGCTATGATTATAAATTTTGATTAAAAAATCTCTCGTGAACTTGGATTTTGACATATTCTGAAATTATAATTTTTGGGGTTTAATCCTAGATGCAATTTTGAAATTAAAATATGTTTGGATATTTAATGATCAAGCTAAATTTTATTATAGCATGTTGACAACAATCATGAACTGATATTACTTCATCTTCAATCAACTTTTGGAATATTTTTGAGTGTCACGTCATGTGTCCACTTCAAAATTTTTTTCCAATCAATGATCTTCTCCAAAAAAATTTTCAAAGAATTATTTCGTGATGGGAGAAAAGTTGTTTAAGGATGCATAATACAAAAATTAAAAAAATAAAATGAAAATTTTCTAAACTAAATGATCATATATTCAATATTTTCTGGAAATGTCTAATACAGATCATTACTTTTAGTTTGCAACTAGAATAATTTTAAATCAAATATCTAAAATTAAATAATTTTGTAAAAATGATATCAAATGTGAGATTCATTTGATATATTGAAAAATTTGAAAAACAATGAGTAAAGAGAAGACAGAAGGTTAAAATTCATGTTCTTGAGGTCAAAGCAATTGATTTTTTTTATGCAATGAATCAATAAAGTAAATTTTTTGATACATGTATCACTTCTCACACTTTGTAAGGACTATATGAAACACTTGAAATTTTTTAAAGAAAAGTATTATATGTATTACTATTTAATGTCAATGGAAACTTTCACTGTTTCACAACAACAAACTATGGTTAGTGATTATCATGGTGGTGATATGGTAACCAAAATATGTCAAATTTTATCAAACTGTTACAAATCTAACCCTCATTCATATTTCATTTAATTATGTGTATGCAAATAATCTCCAGTAATGGCAATTGTTATCAATGACATATGATTTAAGAGCAATAAATAGTGACCATCTCCTTGGAGGTTGGAATTTCATCAAATTTTCCACAAAAAAAAATGGTAAAGACATCATTATGATTGTAAGACAGTACATGCATTCTAGACATCAACAATCACAATTCAAAAAATTAGGATTACCAACATTTTTTTTGTGTTTTATGACCCAAAAAGCATAAAATGAGCATCAAAGAAATTTGTGTGGTCATTTAACATATGGTTGAAGAACAAAAAAGTGTGGACATTGGGGTTGAGTTTGCATGGGATTTAGCTGAGAAGTTATCCAAAAGCTTGTATTCTTTTTGTCAAGATGTATCACAGCGACTCAGAGTCCTCTCCCACTCCTAGTGTAGTAGAGTCGTATCCAGCTATTAGGTTAGTAGAGTTATCCGGCTACTAGTGTTGTCCAATCACTTGTCTCTCTTTCACAGTTTCGAAATCACAGTTTCACTATATTTGAAGAAGTGTTGAATCATATTTTGACACTTTTGAAATTATATTGTGATCTCTTGAAATTTTTGAAAGTATGAAAAAACTTTTGAAGGATAAAAGAATATAATCACATGTTATATCCAAACTAACTGTTTAAGATTCTTGAGAGGAGGGCCTCTCCGTTTCCCAATCAGCAATGGGATTGAATCTTTTTGGGTTGATGCTATGATAGTATGCCCTAAGGTTGGAGTAAAAATTCATCAGTATTATATTCAGTCCAGAACTCAATCTTTACTTAATCCGGCAGGGTTCGTCTGGGGATCGAAAGTATGGTTAATTCTAAGTAACTGTCATGGACCGGAACTGGACTCAATACTATTTGCATGGAACTGAAGATCTAGACCATAGATTCTGAGCTACTGCATTACTAACGTCGCAAGTCGACTACTAATAAATTAGTCGATGTCGAATGTAGGCAAAAGGACCTAGAGGGAAAGGCGAGCACTGGCATCTGCTCAGCAACATTTTGACTTGGAGCCCGTAGAAATAGGGAAGTTCCAAATAGAAACTCGCAAGTCTACATCCTGTGCATTGCCAAGAAGAAATATGCATCCTCCAGTTTTTGTACAGCAGCTGCACCTCACTTAGAATCCATTACATAACGTGCAGTTCCACACTCTTGCCAGACACTTGCATCAGCGTACATGCGTATCCACTTTCAAATCTTGCTCAAGACTTTCGGATATCGCGAGACCAGAAAGAAGATCCCGGAATATTGATCCGACAAATGTCACGGTTTTATTCTCAAAGTCAAATATGAATTGACATAATCTCTAATCTCAATGTGCAAATCACATCGAAATTCCCTGCCAGTGTATTTGGTCGTGCAGAAAATCTACATCCTAATATGCCTACAACTGCAGACCATGATGAACAACTCCACACCTAATCCTCAAAAGCTTCGACAAAATATCTGCTCCGATCGCCTGACGAATGCATGCAGCTTTCAGTTCTATAACCCCTTCAAACTCTTGATGGCATCAGCAGACACTCTAAATGACTTCTGCAACACAGCATCAGAGATTCCTGATTTGAAAAGGTTTGTAGGCAGCCGAATGAGTCCGGGGTTCGAGCTGCTGAATCCAGCCACCGCTTTCACAGTCTGGTTCCGGTCCCAGTTGATCTGAAAGTGAACCAAGCCCTTGGGGAAGGCGAACAGGTCACCTTCGTGCAAGGTCTGAGTGAAGAGCTTGTTGGTGGAGTCGACGAGTCCCACATCGAGCACACCTTGAACGATGTAGAGAAGCTCAGAACCTCGAGGATGAATGTGGAGGGCATTCAAAGTCTGGGGTGGATACTGGAGCATTGCGAATGACACTCGGAGCCCTTCCAGTGCAGGAAACACCTTCGAGTTTTAAGGGGTGACAGTGGCTGCAGGTCCTTCCGCTATTTGGACTTGCCTTAGAAGGCTGGAAGAGAAGAAACTGCCATCCAGAGTAGAAGCATTGATGCCAGCCGGAACCATAAAATCAGCGACAATATCTGGATCTGGAGCACTGACTAGCACAATATTGTGGAGAAACAGAGAAAAAGCAACAAGTAATGCTCCGCTTACGGTAGAATAAGTCATTGTCATTTTCATGAAGAGCCCAAGTTTAGTGATCTTAGAAGAAAAAAGTCTTCGCTAACGTGAACCCTCAGGCAAATGGGATTGCAAAGGTGGAAACTGAAGTCTGAGGCTCAACCGGGTTATGAGATGGCACCAACGAAGCTTGTTACAATATTTTGATGTGTGAAAGCTGCTGTGCCAAGCTCTCCCAGCATGTCATCTTCATAGTGAGGGGCTTTCGCGCACTGCAAGTCTGCAACATGTCTGTAACTCGCAGCCAAAAGAGCCGGCCTGCCTTCCCGTGTGTTCATGCAGCAATCTACGTCAAAGTACCTCAAGTACGCCCAACTTTGATTTCTAGACCTCATTTGTCTGCTTGCTGTACTTCCGAGAAGAAACAAGGAAACCGTTTGCAAACACCCTGGAAACAACAGCAACCGACAATCAGAACCGACAACCTAAACTTAATTTGTTCTTCTTTTCCTTGCATCCACTCAATTGGTCTGCTTCCACGAAACCCACTGATGTGGCAAGCTTGGTAATGATTTATAAATATGAATCGGTTGTATTTCTCCAAGTGAGCCGGTTGCAGGCTGAAATCTAATCATTGCCACATCGAGTGAGATATTTCCTGAGGTCTGTCTCAATGTGTATTTTGTCACTCGACCGCGCACCTAATGTCTCCTAACCACTTAGGATTCCCGGGCCCAACCAGGAAGTCAGACCTTGTGACCCAGTTGTACTGATCTTCACACTTCCCAAGTCTCATGGCAGATCGGATTCTCAGACTTTAGATATGCTGTATTCTCCACAAGGGCTGTTGGTTTATCTTCTTCTTGTGAAACAGCGTAGTATCTCATGTGAGTCGGGCGAAGTTTCCACAGGTCAATTGTTCACCCCAGACTTTCCGAACCGCAAATGGGAAGCTCGTGTAGAATCACGGATAAGTGATAATCATTGAATCTACTAGGGGTATCACCTCTTCTGTAATCCAACATAGATACTCTCGCTCCTTGGTACACGTGACTGGCAAGAGTGTGGTACTGCATGTACCGTCTTTTCGTCTGAGTGGAAGATGCGGCTGCCGTACAAAAGTGGGAAGATACACATCATGTTTGAACATGACAAAGAATGACCTCCCTGTGGGCATGCAAATTTTAGCAATTTCTGTTTGGGAGCCTTCCTAGTTCCAACTGCTCCACGTAAAACGTGTGCTGAGACCGAACTTCCTTCCAGACAAGTTTGGCGTCAAATTTCAAAGTAGTCTTACGCGTGTGCCCATGGAAGGACGGCCGGCTACTTGTTAAGTCTACGACGTTAACCACAGTGCTTTCCACGGACAGCATCCTGATTACAAAAACTATAAAGACCATCCATTCGTAGAGGACTGCATAAGCATTCTCACATATACAGCAGCTACACAGCAAATGTCACTGGTCACATATCTTCTCGTTACATCATTCGTTGTCCCACGCTTTCGGGGTTTCAGATTGGAAAGACCAAACTTTCTGTTGTTAGCATGGCCATGAGGCTTCCAATCGTATGTGGTGTTCTGCTGCTTGTTACTGCACTGTCACTACACAATGCACGAGTCCATGCTGCGGATCCTGACATAGTCACTGATTTTCTGGTTCCTGCTGGCATGAATGCTTCTTCTCTCGATGGCAGCTTCTTCACTTCCACCACTTTAAGACAAGTAAAACTCGTAGAAGGAACTGCCGCCACCGTCACCCCTGTCAACTCTAAAGTGTTCCCTGCGCTCGACGGACTCGGGTGTCCTTCGCAATGCTCCAGTATCCACCTCTGACTTTGAATGCTCTTCATACTCATCCTCGAGGTTCTGAGCTTCTCTACATCGTTCAAGGTGTGCTCGATGTGGGACTCATCGACTCCACCAACAAGCTCTTCACCCAGACCTTGCACGAAGGTGACCTGTTCGTTTTCCCCAAGGGCTTGGTGCATTTCCAGATCAACTCGGACAAGAAGCAGACTGTGAAAGCTGTTGCTGGATTCAGCAGCTCCAACCCTGGACTCATTCGATTGCCTGCCAACCTTTTCAAATCAGGAATCTCTGATACCGTGTTGCAGAAATCGTTTGGAGTTACGGCTGACACAATCAAGACTTTGAAGGGATATTAGTAGAGAAAGTAAGTTCACACGAGAAAATTCGACATAAATGCCATCAGCTTCTTTGTAGGTAGCTGTTGCTAGTGTAAACCTGCCCATCTCTGACACTGAAGCTGTGTTACAAATAATGAGAACCATTCTAGATAGCTAGCAAGTGGGGAAATTCGATTGAATAACGATTCAAGTGTAGGATATGTCGCTTTGCTACTCCATGCTCCAACTGCCATTCTATTTATCCTTGATGAAATATATCAACAAACATTCATACTCTCCTCGTTCTTCATCTTGAAGTTGTATGGGATATCCGCAGACCCGAATGTGTACCCCATCTTTGGCAGAAATTTTGAAAGTTGAGTAGTCTTTTTGGAAAATACTCCAAGATGTCTTCACTTTACAACCTTGCAAACAAAATTTTGAGAAGCAGGTGACTCTTAGGACCCCATTTCCCTTCACCTTTGAATCGTGACACTCCACAACTCTATGAACAAAATTTTGAAAGTTGTTGGAGGAAACAGTTGCCAAGTTGGAAACTTTGTCTTCTTCTTCTTTCTTAACCTTGCCGCGGTTCTTTCTTTTCTTACAACCATCCATCATATGCAGAATCTAAAAAATTTAGAAATTTCTGTGGAAGCCAATCAATCAACGACAAAGCTAAGAGTCAAAGACAGCTCCTTCATGATGACATGATTGAGAAGTCAGACGTGATCCATCTTTTGCCAAATTCATTGGAGTGTGAGTTGCCAAGTTGGAAACTTGGTCTTCTTTTTCTTTCTCGTCCTTGTTGCAGTTCTTACTTTTCCTACAACCATCCTTCATATGCAGAATCTAAAATATTTAGAAATGTTTGTGGAAGTGATACATGTATCACTCAATCTATGACAAAGCTAAGAGTCAAAGTGAGCTTCTTCATTATGACATGATTGAGTAGGCTAACAAGATCCATCGCTACCTTAATTATTTGGAGTGTCATCCATTCGATGAGCTTGACTTCCTCTGAAAGTTTCATGATGCATAGAGGAATATTTTTTGCTAATTACTTTTTGGGAGCAATGTTTCACTTCTTTTGGCCCTTCAACTCCAACATAATGTGCATAATGAAAATCTTGTTCTAGAGGGACCTGACAGAATCAAGATGTAATGCGAGTTGAAAAAGAACTTCATACTTATGGATACTTTTTGTATCGTCTTCAACAAAATCGGGAAGCATGCATTCCCGTGTTAACCTAAAAATAAAGTGAAGATTCAGGTTTCTTTTTCCCTCCACGAATCATGAATATTTTATGACAAATTTGGATCATCGCAATCGTCGTCATGTTTTTTCAATACTCTTGGTTTAGATTATGCTCCTAAGCAACAGTCCGAATGTCCTCTTCAATAACTCCGACAAAAATCTAACAAACACATTCCAAGAAATCTCGACTGCCCTGTGTTTTCAAGAGCTCTTTGCAGGCACGAGCTGGGTGTTTTCCTCCCTCAATATAATATTTGTGAAAGAAAAAAGAAACAAAGGTTAGAAGTGATACTCGTATCACTCTAAGAAGTCTAACCCAACACATAAATACAACAGGTTTCAATTGGAAAAATGATAAATGCATCCATTCCCACAACTAAAGTTGATTCCACCTAATTGCATCCTCAGTCCAAGTCAAGAAGAGATACATGTTTCACTTCTCCAAAAGAACCAGTGCTCTCTTTTCACATGTACACATAAAGTGCCTTGTCCAACTCAAAATCGCTCACATCCTTGTAGTATGGAGGGTCCATGATGACAACAAACAGAGTCATCAAGGCTTTGTTTTTTTGTTCATTCATGATTTGTTCATTCAGATTGTACAAATTAGAAAGCTCTAATTTGTACAATCTCAAACAATATGATAGGAACAAACCTCTGTAGATGAGTTCCTAGAAAGTAAAATTGAGCGACCTTCATGATGTACATGCTCTTCATCACTCCACAAATATCATGTAGAATATCTAATCTCCTTTTTTTTTTTTCTATCAAGAAAACATCCTCCTTGAGAATTCTTTGAATAATGGATGTCTTCAACTAAATAACATACTTGTTCTTAGCCCTAATGGGCTGGCGGTTATTGCCAACCGGCCCTTATGAACTGTGGTGGATGAGGAATCTTGATTTTTCCTCACTTTTTTCTTCCCTCTAGATTTTATAAAGTGTTTGAGAAACATTTACTATCCTTTGAAAAAGATTTTTTTCTAGGTTAAACTTGACATATAATATTCTTCTGACATAAAGCTGTTATCCAGCATATCTATCTCTTATAATGATTTTTTTCCAGAACTTCTCATAGAAATGTTAAATACAAATTACTAATTTCAAAATGAAGTGGAAGCATTAATTCATTTCTTGGTTTAGGAAAAATATGTTTGTCTATTGCCATAAAAAAAGGAATAAGGTTTTATGTCATACCAACAGTCATGTAATTACTATAAAATCATATTACATTAAATATAAAAATCACTTCTCCTCCATGCATTGCAACATCTCCTGATGTTCTTTCTCCTCTTGCTAAACTTGCATTTTGCATTTCTCTTACTTTTTGCACAATGACTTATGCTTCAGTTTCTCCTTCAAGTCTGTGTCTTTTGGCTGCCTTCCTCTCATGAAATCTTTTGATTTTCTCCTCTATTCCCATGCTCTCCATAGAGGCTTCACTAGCAATGATGTCTAAACCAGGAGTGTTTGACTTGCTCGGATTGAGGAGCACCTTCATCGACCGATTAGAGAACAGATTCTTGTTCTTCTTCTATCACTCAGCCAAAAAAATGAATCAAGCAAGAGGAAGGTGCTCCTTGGTCTTGCAAGTTATGAAATCATACAACATGCTTGATTTCTTCTCCAATATTGACAACGACTTGTAGAGCTTGTCCATTGCCTTCAATTTTTTGGTATGGTTCCACAAAATTTTTTTCTTGTTGACAGTGTAGAAAGCAAAATTCTTGACCTTCAGACGCACATGAGGACCCACACAACCTTCTTCCTGAAGTTCAACTCCTAAATACTAACAAAAATTCCTTTTTTGTCAACCAATTGTGTCAAGTGGGACTTCACACAGAGGTTTGGCAATTAGAAGTCTGTTTTTTTCCATACTATAATCCTTCAAAATCAGGATTCGTTGCTGGCTATCCAAAAATTGTCAATGGAAGACTCATTGACCTTCCAAAAGAGATTAATGCACAATCGCATATTGGAGATGTGTTTCTTAATCCACCCATATGCAGAATGGAAATGAAATATCATTAAGCAAAAGGTCATATGTAATGAAAATAAGCATTAGAAACTTCAGCATTCAACAAATTGGTGATACACGAACAATTCGAATTGAATAACGATTCAAGTGTAGGATATGTCGCTTTGCTACTGCATACTCCAACTGGCATTCTATTTATCCTTGATGGAATAGATGCAACAAACATTCATACTCTCCTTGTTCTCCATTCCGTGCATCTTGAAGTTGTATGGGATATCCGCAGTACCCAATGTGAACTCCATCTTTGGCAGAAATTTTGAAAGTTGAATACAGTCTTTTTGGAAAATCCTCCGAGATGTCTTCACTTTAGAACCTTGCAAACAAAATTTTGAGAAGGACGTGACACTTAGAACCCATAGGCCAGGTCTAAACTTCCTTGTAGGCTTACCATTTGAGAGAAGTTCTCTAACCTCCAACTCTTGCGTGTAGTACCTCTCAATGTCACCCCTCTTCCAATATGAAATTATCAGCATCTGCTTGGGCAATGTCATCGCACCGACAGGATGCACTTTCCCTAAATAAACATATTGGAACATGGACATCTCATGCCACATCGCCTTCATCTTTAGTTTGATTAACCACATTGTACACATAACCAGCTTCTTCAAAAGTCTGTATACAGGTTAGATCAACAAAACATACCTTGTAGGTGGTTCCAAAAGCATGAAGTCTTAACTAACTTGATGTTATCCATCAAGAAACTGATTAATAAAATGTCCACAATCCATCTATTGATACTGGATCCTAAACTCTATTCATCCATATTTTTTGGGATATCATCTCTAGACTTTCATCTCCTTGTTTCTTCAGGAAGGTTGACCACATCTAGATTGTGAAACTGCATACAGGTATCATGGACACTCTAATCCTTTGAGTAAGCAAATCTTAAAATAAAGTTGAATGAATCTGATTCTTGTATTTCTTCCCCCAACGCGTTAAAGCGTACTGCAAAGAATTCAATGCAGTCTACTTATACTCTACTCCACAATGGAAACATCAGGATGCATGACAGTCTCTTTATCTACTTTTAAAACCTTATCTTCTCCATCATACAAATAATGGGTGAATGTAATCTTCTTAAAGTTAGAGCCAGGGTTGTAGAACTTTATACTCCACACTTGTTTGTCATGGATCTCTCTCACGCATCACACAAGTCCACCATGGCCTTTAGGACATCTTACTCCTTTGTTTGCATCGCTATCTTTATAGAAACTCTTCCTAATTCTTATCTCATAAGGCCTTGACTTACTAAATTCTTTGCCTTCTACCTCTCCTTTACCATCCTATCATCTATAGGCTCCTTTCTAGCCCTCCTATCCGTGTTGTCCAAACTACAAAACTGGAACTATTCTAATCCAGTAATTCTAAAAGTATAAGTCTTTAGGTTTACTTATGTATCAAAGTGTATCTTTAACTATCAAATAAAATGATGAGGGGTAGGTACACAACTAGATATGTGATATCTATGTGTCTTAAAGTGTGCATTTCATAATATTATATAAATCAGTGTATGATGATTGAATGTAATCAATCTTGGTTAGCTATACTTAATTTAACTAAATCTTAGATCGATCATTAAACCAAAAACTAATGATATGCAGATCCAAAAAATATATATATAAACTTTGGTTTGTATGGATAAATGAAGAAATGGGTATCATGCATTGGTGAATTGTCTCTTTAGGAATTGATTAAAGTAAGATAAGGAAGCATGCGACCTATGCATGTTAGCCATATGGCTTAGATTGAATTTTGGACTCTTTCTAATCCTATCATATATAAAGTCCTATAAGAATCTTTTTACGTATGTTGTTTATGTTAAATAATTTAACATAAACTTCCCTGCAATTAAATAGTTATGAAATGATATCTTAGATGTAGTAACATCTAAGATTCATGTTCATATTATTTTTGGTACTACCTTAGATGCATCAAGTGTCCATATGACTCATTGTTTTTTCATAGAGCAAAGCATAGTTACCCATGATATCATTATGGATGTGATGTTTACTATGGCGCAAAAGGGTGAATATTTGGTATAGCTTGCAGTTGACTAGGGTTATGGCAAACCTATATTTGGTTCGGGATGACCAATTGACTATTGCAAACGTGGTTACCGATCTTACATGTGACACAGTTTCAAAGGGATGATTACACCCTTCCTCTTGGATGGGCAGAAAGTGGAGTGATAGAAATCAATATCTCCAAGTATATGGATATGCAAAAAGGTCACCTCTTTGTTCTTCTAGCTTTGGAGTTATATAGAAATATGGACACTCACTTCAACATGTTCGCAAGATAGTGCGCGAGAACCTATCATACTAGGCGACAAGGGTATATACTCTTTTTAACTTATTGTATAGTGTAATTAATCAACATGTTTCCATTACTGTTCAGAAAATATAACTATTGTAATCGCGTCAAATGATGCTACTTCATATGCTTTTGTTGTTTGTAGATTGTTTGAGTTAGATGGTTTGGATATGCTTTTGTTGTTTGTAAACTGTTTGAGTTAGATGGTTGGGATATGATTTTGTAGTTTGTAAATTGTTTGACATAGATAATTTGGATATATTAGTTACAATATTTTCATGTTGGTACTTGATGGGATCTTCCCTCCTACTTGTTATTTTTCTTTTATTTTGCTTTTACTTTTCTCAGTTCGTTTACATTTCCCATTGGTATGATGCAGGGACCTAGCCTCATCTTTGCACCGTGATGGGCTCTTCACTTAGGTTTTTCTGTCTTACTAGGACGTTACTCGCCTCTTTAGATCCTTACAATTAAACAGGCTCTTGACAAAATCTTCTTGAACGCTGCTTGGAACGAAAGGTATATATTTCAATGACTAGGCTTCGAGGACCTTTGAGAAATTTGTTATCATGATAATGGGGTCTATGTCACGCTTACGTTGTGATGTCATCTCTTCTCAGTAAAGTTGCATCAAAATAGGACTCTTTGATAGAAAGCAATCAGTGAATGCCAAATCAGCAATCCATGCTGTGAAATTTGAAAGAGAAAAAGGTTTTCTCAGTGAGAGGATATCTCCTCTTGTCTTCACTGATGGTGAAGAGTCCATGACAATACCTATCACTGTGAGTAACAAACATGAAGTGGCTGTCCTATTTGCTTCCAAATGTTTCCCCCATGTTGAGTAAGACCATAATTGCCATGGGGCGGGCATGCAACGCCAATCATTTCTTGAACAGTGGGCCAGCAAGCAAGCAACATTCTTTCTGCCAATAGACGGTTCTTACAGTTCAGAATTTCTTAGTGAAGAGTGGAGAGCCACACGGAGGGGACGCATAACGATATCAAATACCATAGAGGAAGAAAGAAAACAATTAACCTGAACAAATCCAGGTCCGAAAAGTCAAAAACAACACTGCCCAAAATAAAATAGTACTGATCATCTTCGCCCTAAACATCTATCCTTACTACACATACTCTTAACATCACTCGCTATAAACTTTATCCTCAGGCAAATTACACTATAGGATGAAATAACTTTCAAGATGCATCACCTTCAATGCAATGCAGTGCCTTCCATTGTAAGTATGGATAGAGAGGGATAAACGTAAATGTACTCCATGTGATGGAACTTGACATCTCCTCAATGATCAAGTCACACTCACTTCGTACTACACCTATCCATATACCGTTCCAATCCTCCATGCTACTCCAATGTGAGAGTTTTGTACTTCTTTCTTCATGCTACTCTCAATTTTGACGCTAATTTTCAAAGCTCTTCTGACAGAACCCATTGAGATTATACTTAGCAGTGGTCTCGGATTGCAACTCAGTCAAGACCATTTCAGCCCGATCCGAAGTAACTCGGTGTAAAATATAGTGGCGCTTACCTGTCTGTGCCATTCCCCAGGTTTTTTCTAGCTGGTCTACTCACTACAGTGGCAAGACAATAGCGAGAGTTGTTAACTTGAGTTAGTTGAATGGCCAATTATTGTCTGACAATGACACACACTATCTGCTCAAGAAATCTTCGCTTTAAAGGGGTGGATGCAATATAAAAAGTGAAGAAATACAAAATAAGAAATACGAAAGAAAAAGACCAAGACTAAGAAATACAAAGAAGACCATGCAAAGAGTGTGTGATTCTTGCTTTCCCATCTCATGCTACTCTGCTCCAAACACTCGGCCCAGAGTTTTTCATGAGCTAAAAGTTCAGATAATACCAATCGACTCTCTTCTAGCAGACAATGTATACATACACATACACCCCGCACTTCTGCGGAACTCTCCCACGTGATCAGAATTTGCAAATAATTTCCTTTAATGAGGTGTGAATTTGTCACCTCTGTGTGTCAATAAAGAAAATGAAATCTATGATATCGTCAAAGCCCGCAGTGGATGCGTACAGCCCAAGAACAATGAACCTATTCATGTTCCCTTCCACATCTCGAACAATTCTACCACCATCACAAATGCCCTGCAGATAGAGCGAGATTTACAACAGCAGTCGGTGGCAGATAACAACTAGGATTAAACCTCTCAAAACCATTGACTGCTTCTTTAGGTGTTGTGAAGCAGGACATGAAGGGTTCCACAAGCAGTGGGAAGGGAAGAAGCACCTATCCTACACAGACCCACTTACCACAAGGCAATTCCTGTGTAAGTGGGTGATTAAGAGGGTGGAGAGCAACAGGTAAATGATACCATTATGAACCTCTTCACCCATGTTGTTTTCTAGCTAAGACATAGTCATAATCCTTTGCCTGACCACATAATCAGGCACTGGGTTCTCTTCCGTTAAAGAATTGAGAGCACAAGTCTCCAGGAATCATAGTGACCCCTCTTGCTTCGCATCGTCTTGCTGGATATGTTCGAAGTACAGAACTCGAGAGGTCCCATACCATACAATACCAGTGTTCTATCCACAATAAATAATTTACCAGTCTCAACTCCGACATTGTACACTGATAGGAAATGCAATTAACCCTGCAATTTTTTGCTTAGGGTCTTATTGATGAATTGCTATTTATAAGAGGTGTTCTTAACACACCCAGGCTAGGTTAGTCTTGGTTAGATAGCAAGTCCATGTCCAGCTTCCTCTTGAGGTGTGATCTGTCCACGCTGCACAAATTCGAAGGATACAAAAATGTGAATTTAAGAAAGTTTCTGCCACAGAATCCCAGTGCGAGCTGAAAGCTCAAGCTGCAGCACCAAGGCCTCCCCTCCCCTCTGGAAACAATCAGCATGTCATAGAAACGATAATAAAAAGGAAAAAGCTTGTGGATGTCTATAAACACATACTCTCTCTCGAATGGGTGTACCAACAATTCGTCTCCATTCCTTCTGAAAATCCACCTGGATTTTCAGAAGGAATGGCTTTCTCACCTGTTCAACGTGGGCCGCACTAACTGTGACGCGTCTATGGACATCGGTATCCTCGATGCAGTGAATGGAGTACCTCCAAGAGTTCCGGCACTGCCAGGATCTTTACCCATCTCCTTATCTGCCCTTCCAAACGAATGTACATCCCCACCGGGTACGGCAGATAATCTCACAGCCTTGCTCAGTGGAGAGAGAACCACTGGCCCACCAGGAGATATGAGTTCTGAAGGTTTGGGAGGACCTTCTGGCTTCGGCGGAGGTCGTCTTAACAAATGGGGCTTCGTGGGTGCTGGTTCTGTGACAAAATACCTAGTCATAATATTTACAAGGCCCACCAGGAGATATCAGTTCTGAAGGCTTAGGGGGACCTTCTGGTTTGGGAGATAGTCGCCTTAGCCATTATGGCCTCGTCGGCGCTGGCTCAATGACAAAAAACCTAGTCATAAAATTGACGATAAGTTCTTCCTGTCATATAGGTGCACATATTGTTTGTCGACCTAAGTATGTTTCACCAAGATTGTCAGCTAAACAATCCTCTCCTCAACATAAGAGTTAATGGTCTAACATTATAAGGGTTGCACAGAAATGTCTGACGGTAATACGCATCACTTCCGCAAAATGCAATGAAACAAGAAACGTCAAACAGATACACACCTGTGTTCTAGGGCCTGCGCAGCAGTGATCCTCACGTTGGGGTCAAAAGCAAACATTCTAGATAGAAGATCTAAGCAATCTTCAGTTGCCATCGGGAACAAAGATCTCAAGGGCGGAGCGGGACAAAACTGATACTCTACGTAATCGGGCAACGCAGTCATGTCTGGCCACTGCGATTCTCTTGGGGTTCCAAAAGCTGCAAAGATTTTTCCAAGTTGATCTATATCACTTGAACCCTGAATATCAAAAAGGAGAGAAACTCAAAGTCAACTAGATGATAACAACATTCATGGTTTGAAACCTGCTACTAAGGAAGAAGAAAGAAGAAATGAAGATCAGAGTATAGACCAATCACTCGATATCGTACACACATAGAAATGAACTCATATCCTATCTTCAAATCCAAACCAACCTGCAGAAAGGGCCGTCTAAGCATGAGCTCAGCAAAAATGCATGCGGCAGCCCAGATGTCAACACCAGCTCCATATTGTTTACTCCCAAACAACAATTCAGGTGCTCGATACCACCGAGCAAACACCTGTCCAAATATGTTATGAAATGTGAATTTTCTTGAGTAAGAGCTGACCTTGTATCAATGAGAGGCACCAATCAGAGGAAGACTTTAACTTACATCCTAGAAAATAAAAGACGATGTTACAAGATTGGTTGGTGGTGGGGATTGTGTAGAAAACTCTCACTGTACAAGTTGACAGCTGTACATTTGCTTAATTTGAAACCTGAACCGAAACACCCAATAAATTTGTGCCTTGAGATCATAAATAAGATTAACATAACAAGATACAGGTTAAAACATAACTTGAAGAATACATCAGTTACCTGATGTGTAAACCTGCGATCGGGGCTTCCGAATATACGCGCAAGGCCGAAATCGGCAAGTTTGAGCTGGCCATCGACTCCAATCAAAAGATTATTAGGCTTCATATCTCTGCCAGGAGTAAAGTCATGCAGCAAGATACAATCAAGTGAGAAAGGTGCAACCGCTCCCTGGGGTTGTGTGTATAGCTCTTCAATTGTGATTGCCATGTGTAGAGAATCTGAAGTATACTTTCATAACGACAAGGCCCTTGAGTCCGCACTTGATAGTCCTTCATGCGTGCGTAAGCAGTAATCTAGCAACGCATACGAAGGCGGTATCTCCATCTGCAAGAACTACTTAATGCACGCACCATATGCCAGCTATAATAGCAACGTAAACATGTAGTCCTACTGTTCTATATCGTTGAATTTAGCTCGGGTGAGGAGATCGAAGTTGGTAAAATCAGGAATAGTAATTTGAACATTACCGGTGAAGCACCCATTTTTTATGGCAATGAGCCAAACCCTTCAATGTCATTTGCATATACGACTTTATGTCACCAGCTGAGAGCACAATATTCCTATCCCTGATAACGGCCTCCAGGTCACTCTCCATGAACTCAAAGACAAGATGTAGATTCCTCTTGTGAGGATATACATCAACAAGCTCAATAATGTTGGGGTCCCTCAATTCTTTCAGTAGCTTGATTTCTCTCAAAGCTGTCACATTCACCCCCTCCTTATATTTTCCCAATCGAATCTTCTTGACTGCCACGGTGCGACCGGTCTGCAAACAAATTTCCCCATGTTAACAAACACAGTCAGCCACCAATTTCTCAGGACCATCTACATCAGCCGGAACACCCTCGTGCTCCTCTGGGACTGTCGATTAACAGAGAAAAGAAGATATATCAGAGAACAGGTAAGGATTCAAAGTTCCATCGATGACCCTTCGTTTCTTCACATCCCAGTAGGACGTAATCAAGAGGGCAAGAAATGCTAAAAAGTGTTCTTGTCTTGAACAGACAAAAGCCATCGTACAGTACTCAGCAGTACTGAACCGTTATTGAACAGCGGTAATGCGTCGATGACCATGTGTAAATCCCGTCTCCAAATACTAACAATATCCAAGGCTTGGAAAGAAAGGTGATTGGCAACTTCCTACCACTTTCAAATGAAGGTTCTTGGTATGTAACAACCAAATTGACACTGAAACATTTTCTGAAGACTCTTGATCACCTCGGACGAGCTGAATGACGATCTATAGTTAACACAAGTTACTTGGTCTCTTAATCGTAAGAAGTCATCGGAGATATGTAAGAACTTTCAGACAGTCATGTAATTTGCGATCAGCGCCGATAAGAACGTGGTACCACTTGCCAACTACCAAATTAGATAACTCAAACACTGAAAAAGTCTCCGCCCATGACGACAGCTCAACAGGCACAATCGGCTCAAAAGTTCCATCGATACATATCGAGGTCCGAGGTTCAACGCAACAGTAAAACCACAAGCCCACGTAAGCAGTATCTCTTACATTGAGTTCAAGAGAAAGATGAACCCGGGTAACAGTCTGAACAAGGCCAGAAATACAAGTACACAATCAATTACCTGGCGATCAATAGCTTTGAAGACGATACCATAAGTACCCTCTCCAAGAGTGGTTCCCTTGATGTACCTCCCTTCTCCACTACTCTTTCCCATTGCCAACGCCTTCCACCCTCAATTCGGCAACGGACAAGCTCCTCCTCCTCCACCTGAGCCAGAGTGCTTACCTCCTCATCCCCAAACCAGCAGCAAACAGGTGGAATCAATAACCCTGCTGCTTTTCTTCAGCTCTCGACCACCCCCTTCTTCTTCTTCTTCTCCTCCTCCTCCCCCGTTCTTCTCACATTCCTCTCACCACCCTTGCTGCCACCGTTACAATCACGACAGCACTGCCCTCTTCAGACGCCAGGCTCAGATTTCTCCCCAATCTGCGTCGGGAGTCTTCGCTTTGCATGCCCTTGTTCTGCTGTAGAACCTCCATCAACAACTCCTCCACCGCCCCCTCCATGCTCCTCCTCCCAGCACCGCGGATCCCCCCCATGGCTCCTCGACTGGACCCGACGGGACAATATACTCTGTCACAGCAAAACCCTCGTCTTTCCTTCGGCCTTTCTCTCTCTCTCTCTCTCTCTCTCTCTCGGAGTCCCTCCTTGTCTTTGATCGGACAATACCGTTGCGTTGCAGATGGATGTTCTTTCCTAAAGATCAATTGTGATCTGATGATTCCTCACCGGGCTGATTCAAATTGCCCGCAGCAGAAGCAGCAGAACGAGCAGCACAGCAATGTTGCAAAGCCCCGAAGGCCGAATTATAGTCCCGGACGAATGAGCTCGATATATGCTTTCCAGTGTGGGACAGGCTGACGTGACCCACTTGACTGGAACGGCACTGGATTCTGACCCACGATCGCTTAGTTTCTGAGAAACGGTCACTGAATGACCGGGTGCGGCCGGTTTAGGTTGGACCATCTGCTTGGGCGTAGCCGGTCGCTCCTCGCTACCTGCTACGTCGGGTCGTTTCGAACGGGTTCTGGGCTGCACCCGGTCGGTCAAGCGAGTCATTGACTCGTCTGTTGGAACGGATAAGAAACGGGAAACTTCTGTCTGTAGCAGTCTGCCTATTTTATTTAGTGTTTTTGTTTTATTCGTTTACTGGTATTCCTCCGAGCATCGTTAAGAAACACTGTAAATAAGAAGCTCAGCGTTGTGACCTTGAATACCGGAGGTTACTGCTTTCCAATCTGATTCCGAGATTTTTAAATTGAAGAACATTGCGGTCTTTTTCGTAACCCCAAAGAATATTTCATTGTATTAAGAGAATATGAAATCCTCTTACACCTGACAGTATTGGAATAAGTATCATAATGTGAACCAAATCCCAATTTTTTATCTAAATTCTTACAAAAGAGTTATCAAATTAATGAACATCAAATATTCAAGATCTAGATTTTTACGGTTGTAATATTATAATTCAACTTAACATGTATAAATCCACATTATTACTGATTTTTATAACTTTTAAAAGATGTAAAAGGAAAAAATTTATGCATTAAAAAAATTAATTTGTTTATCTACAAGGTGTAAACCACACACAATACTGCTCATATGGAAGGATATGATAATAGTGAGTAGTCATCCCCCACCATAGACATGTATGACATTTTAGTTATATGTCAAGGCTAGCTGACTTATTTCCTATTTAGAAGTTTTTGTCTGTTAAAATTTTAGAGCAGCAGATATATGTGAATAAATAACTATGATTAAGCCTAATCCGCCCAAAAAACATCCAATATAGAAATGTATGAGACTGTAGCTATGTCAGGGCTATTAGGTTTATTGTTCTATATTGAAACTTTATTCTGTCTCACTTTCAACACAACATCTATATGTGATTACATGTTCCAAAGTAAATCTTATTCAGTACAATATCCTCACTGATTTAAAACAAAGGCAAAGATGGGTTTCATTTAAATATAAGATAATTACAAACTGGTCATCACATACCATCAAATATTGGTGTCAAATGCACAGAGGTAAACATGAAAAAAATATCAAGTTCATCTTCTTGTATCCTTAATATTTTATTTTATTCTAATACTTATAATTTTCAAAAATATATATAATTAATTCAAATCAAATTAAAATCAGAATGTATCTGACATACTCATTCTGATATGATACTAACTATGTTTTCTAACTTCGCGATATTGTGTTTCAATTTGGACCTTTATTTTAAACAATCGTTAAGAATAGATATTTTATGTAATGTATAATATTGACTATGTGACATTTGTGAAAACCAAAATATTTTTTGGAGCGAATTTGCAATTACCGGTATACACATGTGTTTTACATGTGATCCGCAATTCTCATAACTGATCACATTAAAAAAAACTAACTCATGTGTAAAAAGTTACATAACACATACTTGAAATGTGTAATCTTACTTACCGTTGTCGTGTTGTGGCGCGGTTACTATGAGAAGATGATGACATGTGTCATCTTCAGAGTTGTTGTCATGATGGTGATATTTTAGGTTAGGATAACCGACGGCTCATTGTAAGGCTGTTAAGAGTCCACTGTTGGATCAACTTTGTAGGGTGAGGATGTTGAAAGGCTCCAAGAGATATTATCTTGGACCTTATCAGATATAAAGCCCAGTCAGGATGGAAAGGGTATGGGAGAGTGTTAGACACATCACTTTGCTGACTAAGGAACTTATCTGATCGAAGTGGAGCCGACGCATGACATGGATAGAGGACAATATGATCCTCCAGATGTACCGATGCCCAATCCATTTGTGATCAACATCCGGTGTCTTCATCGTGATCACTTTTGGGCGTGGTTAGTATATCCTTTTGGAGATAACTTTCTGCAACAAGTTATAAACTCTCCAGACCCGATTATTCTTCCAGTTGTTTCCTATGGCGCGATTTGGGACGTAACAATATACATTTTGATTTAATTTTGGCGCTATGGATTTGAATTTACCAATAGTGGTGGCTTTCAACACATGGATTCCAATCCATCACAATTGCTTACCGAAAACAAGCCATATGGAGTTGATTCTTAGGAACTTTGGCGAGGAGTATTATTCTCAAGTTATAAACTCCCCGGTTCCGTTTGTAGTTCCGTTCATACTTAGCCGGTTTCGAGTTGTCATTTTGACTCTTTATTAGTGGCAACTCGTATTGTGTATAGTATGGCTAAGTAGTATGTTTAGGATAGTTGTAAAGCTCTAAGTTAAAATGGAGCTAATTTGGCCACACTAGAGGTCAAAATAACACTCTTCATTCTCATTGGTCTTGGAGTTTGGACCAATGAGGGCACTTGTAACCAATCTTGGTTAGTCATAGTTAGTTTAGCCAAAGCATAGAGTGGTCACTAGATGACAAAAAGATAAGATAGTGATGTGCACTATCCAAAAAGCAAAAGGGTAAATGACGAGGTGGCTACCATGCATTGGTGGATCAGATTGTGTGCTAGACGGTTGTTAGGAATTGGGTAGTATAAGATAACAAAACATGCAACCTACGCATGTTAGCCATGTGACATAGTTTGGATGTCGGACTCCTCTAGTCCCACAAGATATAAAATCAAGGAGAGGGTCTTGAGAAGACATCTCTCATCTTGGAAGTCATTGCAGAGTCATTGCCTTCAAGTGTTACAATGGTATCAGAGCAGGCTTATTGTTCCTATGAGTGTGGATCACCCCTCTTGGAAGAATAGTCTGGGTTGGTACAATTATTTGAGGAGAGAGTGTTTGTTAGATACCGGCAAAGGGCCATTGAGCTGCAAGTAGTGGAAGGGGGTTATTGTGGGTGCAGGTTATGGATGGGGGAGATAGAATAGTACCGAGATTTCCATTTCTTAATCCTTTTCATGTCAAACTGTTATACATTGAGAGAGCAAGGTTGACTCAGTATTTGGTTTATCATTTTGGTGCCAACTTCATGGACCAAGTGATGAGATCTCGAGATCCTGTAATCTAACTTATAGTCACCTACGATGTTACTTGGAATCTCACGATTTACATTTTAGTTTAGAGATGGACCTCAATAGACCACCACCTGTGAGATTCAACACACGGTGTGAAATCTATTGTGTGTATCATCCTAAAGCTATGTTTCGGAGCCTAGTTATTAGAAACTTTGGAGAGGAGTATTACCATGAGGTGATAGCATCAGCTATTCCTTTTGTGTTGCCAATCTTGAGAAATTGGAGAGTGTTCATCTTAACCCTATACTGAGAGAGAGTGGACGGAGACGAATCATGGAGGACACTTTGAGAGAAATGATTCATGAGTTGAGAGATTTGAGAAACGCATTTGAGCAAAGCCAGACTCAAGTACAAGAGTTAGCTCAAGAATTGACAGCAGTCAAAACGAGAGGAATGGAAAATGATAGAATGAGAAAAACTCAAATGGAGATGGAGACATCACCATCCATGGTGGAGAGTGAAGAAACAGTGAGAGCCCGTGCTCTTGAAGCCCAAGCAAAGACAACGAGCAAGAGAGCTAGATCTTCAGACATCCATGATTCTGAAGATGACAAAAGCTTGTAAGATAGAACCTTACCGAGGTAGTCGAACCATGGGAGTTTTGGAAGGTTGGATTGAGAGAATGTAAGACATCGACGCTCATCTGCAATTCCCTGATGTCCTCTGCGATCTCCTTTCGATGGACTCGCATCACTTCTTGGCATTTGCGTCCCATGGCTTTGTACATCTACTTCCTACGATCCTTCGAATCGCAAGGGGTATTCATCGCCACGGTCAAACATTCCAACCTTTCAGCTTCCACATCGTCACACCGAGCAAAAAGGTATTGCGAGCACTTACTCGTCAAATCTTCTAGTCTAGCTGGACTCTCAACATCAACTTCGTGTAACTGCTGCTACGCCCTCTTCAATTGCTGGTGAAGCTTCTCATTCTCCCTTTCGACAAACTTCACTTCCGCGCTCCGAATTCTATAGATTTCTCCGTAGGCTTGCTTTGTTGCGGCTGCTTCCTTTGTCACTTCCGCCTTCTGGTTCTCCAGACGTTCCAAGAACTCCGTCGGTACTTTTTATAGTATCCACTTTGATCCTTCTTCCCATGAGCAGTGCGGTTCAGCAACTGAATCAGCTCCATGTAACCGTCTTCCTGCGGATTCCACCCCATACGCGAATACATGTGTACCACATTGCAGGTGATCGTTCCAACAGGTTACTTGGAGTGCAATGAAACGAGGTCTTCTTCAGAATTTTCAAGCAGTTGATCCCATCATCACGGCACGGATGAGGTTGTGGAAACTTGAGAGAATGGAGTATCATCTTGCTTTGTTCAATATCAATGATCACATTGCAGGTCTTTTTGTTCGTACTTTGTTGTTGGAGAAAGCATTTACTCGGTTTCAGGGTTGGATGATGGAGCTCAATGAGTCAGACCAACAGGTTACTTGGAGTGCAATGAAGCGAGGTCTTCTTCAGAATTTTCAAGCAGTTGATCCCATCATCACGGCACGGATGAGGTTGTGGAAACTTGAACAGAAGGGAAGTGTGGAGGAGTACATTGAGGAGTTTCGAGATCTTCGAATTCAGATACGAGATATGAGTGGAGCTAAAGCCCTTGATTTATTCAAGAGAGGATTGAAGAAAAAGATTCAACATGAGGTGATTCGGGACAATCCAAGCAACTTGAACGAGGCTACGTGTGCCCTGAGTTGTGTGAAGAAGTTCGAGCCAAGAAGACACCAAACCCGATAGGCTGGAGAGGACATCCAGACTCGTGGGATGCGTTGCTGTGGGCAAAAGCCCTGGGAAGAGATTACTCGAAGGAGAAGGATGGAGTTGACTGGGAAGGTTCGGCAATGCACACTGCATTCACCTTCGACGAGCGGAAATGGTTTGATTCTAGAGAGAGGAAGGGTACAAACGGTTTCAAGATTGATCTTATTCAGGACGACTTCCGACGGAAGATAATGTATACATTGAATCAGCTTTTCTCACCACAACAAACTACTTACGTCAGTATGCTTAAGGTGAGGATAGTGGAGGGGTTCGTCGGAGGAGCAATCAAGGTCAATTGGGGAGAGATCTTCGCTCGAAATGTGCAAGCAATGGGGCAGAGGCTGCGAGCGGGAGAGAAGGGAATGAAGGAAGAGACGTCATCGAAGGAACCTGAGGTGCCCCGTAATTGTAGTAGGGCACGATCCGTGTAGGTGACGATTAGGAATAGGTGCGAGTAGATTGTATAAATAGGAGTAGTGTTAGAGTCGGATTATCGCTTTCTTTACAAGTGTTCATTTAGAACCGTGATTGTAGTCAGGGTAGAACGAAGTGCTCGAGAAGCTGTTGAATGTTGCGTTCGATTGGCCTTGACTGGTGCGTAATACCTGTGAAGATACCCGGGTATTCGTCCATGAACCATAGTCGGATTCACTTCGCAGTAGAACTTCATCGAGGACATCGCCTCGTCGACAGCTTGTAAAGGAGTGATCAACTCCCATCAGTAAATCTGGAGTGTTATTTCAATTACATGTGTAACTCTGTGCAATGTAATGGATGGGTAGTGATTTATTAATTTGACTTAGTGGTCTTGGACTACTCTGTCACAGCACTCTTCGGACTATGCATGTCCAGAGTCTTCAAAAGCATAAGCATAAATATTATATTCGTGGCCGACAGGAAAGATAATACCTCATTCCCTTGGGAACGAACTGTAATTCTATACAAATGGTAAAACCTTTGTGTAACCTGTCTGTTACAAGAAATGAGGCAATGCTATAATTGTGGAAGATTTGGTCACATTGCCATGAATTGCCGTACCCGAGTTCTAGCAAGAGGAGCTAGACCCCCCTATCGACAAGCTCTCAACAATCTTGAAGGTGGAGACGAAGTGACCGATGGAAACCTGGGAAACGACGGAAGTAGTACAAGAACCTTGCCTCGGGCTTCTTGGTTCGATGAAAAGGAGGAAGGGCGAGGGAAGGAAGCACAAACATGAGGTAAATGGTTTGAGAAAGAAGGAAACATGTTTGATTGTGACGGATGGCGAGATAGAAGGAGTAAAAGTGAGAGTATTGATTGACCCAGGAGCTATAGAAAATTTCTTATCTCGATCTATTGCTATAAAGTTGGGATTAGCTTTAGAGAAAGATGAGACTGAAAAGGTAGAGTTGCCAAACGGGCAAACAGAGAGCATTGAGAGCATTCCTAGGAAAGTGGAGTTGAAGATTGGGCAATACAAGGAATCGTTGGAGTGGAGAGTAATTCGATTAGCTCGCTATGATGCTATTTTGGGTATGTCTTGGATGGAAAAATATAATCATGAGGTAGATTGGCGAAGGAAGATAGTAAAAACCATAAGTTGGAGATAGACTTAGATTAGGACACAAAAACTTACCTCTCTACGTGATAGGAGGAACCGCTATCAGTCACAAAGATGTATGTTTTTTGGGCCTTATAAGAGATGTAAGCGCTCCAAAAGAGCAATCTTTTATACATGAGGAGTTAACTTGTATCTTGAACGAGTTTCAAGATGTTTTTCCGGATAATTTGCCTCCAGGTTTACCACCAAGAAGGAGAGTGGATCACAAGATAGAGATCTTACCAGGAAGTTCTCCTCCTTGTAAAAGTCCCTATCGACTTGCACCAAACGAGCTGGAGGAATGCAAGGCACAATTGGAAGAGTTGTTGGAGAAGGGGTTTTTCCAACCTAGTGTGTCACCATATAAAGCTCCAGTATTGTTTGTGAAGAAGAAGGACGGCTCCATGCGGATGTGCATGGACTATCGTGCTCTAAATCAACAAACAGTGAAAAACAAGTATCCATTACCGTGAATGGATGACTTGTTTGATCAACTTCATGGAGCTAAGTATTTCACCAAACTTGATCTTAGAAGCGGATACAATCAGATCAGAGTGGTGGATGAAGACATACAAAAGACAGCTTTTAGAACTAGATATGGTCATTTTGAGTATCTAGTTATGCCATTTGGTTTAACCAATGCCCCTGCCACATTCATGGGATCGATGAATGATATTTTTCAGTAAATATCTAGATAAATCAGTGATTGTGTTTTTTAGATGATATCTTGATATATAGCAAGTCCTTACAAGATCATCAGAAACATCTACGAGAAGTACTCCAAGTGTTGAGAGAAAATAAGCTGTATGCTAAGATGTCAAAACGAAGTAGATTACCTAGGCCATAGAGTTAGTGCTCATGGCATCCAAGTCATGAGTGACAAAGTGGAAGCCATTCAAAATTGGATTGCCCTGCAGAATCGAGACTCAACTATGTAGTTTCTTGGGTTTAACCGGCTTCTATAGAAGGTTTGTGGAGGCTTTTTTCGTCGCATGCTCAAGCCTTAACAAGTCTCTTAGGCCAACGGCAGAAATGGCAATGGGGTACAACTCAAGAGATTGCATTTCAGGCTTTGAAGGATGCGCTCTTACATGCATCAATCCTTAAATGGTATGAACCAGGTAGACCAACAAAACTTGCTACGGATGCATCAGGTGTGGCAGTTGGAGGAGTGTTACAACAAGAATGGAAAGATGGATGGCACCCAATTGCTTTCTTCTCACGAAAACTTTTGCCGGCGGAGCAAAATTATCATACCACAAAGAGGGAAGAGTTAGCCATTGTCTTGGCTACTAAACATTGGAAGCACTATCTCGGAGATAATGAGTTTGTGGTTGAGACAGACCACAAGCCTTTGGTTTATTTAGAAACTCAAAAGGACCTCTCAAAGAGCGGTCGTTATGCAATGAATGGCGACAGCGTTTCAACATGAAGATCGTGTATGTGGAGGAGAAGAAGCGTTTTGCCGATGCATTGACACGAATGCAGTGCATTAATCACATCACGGAGGTGAAGATTCACTCTGAATGGTGGGAGAACCTGCATCGCGCTCCAAGGAGGATGAGGAGATTGCACAAGCCCTTCAACAGGGTCGAGCATATTTAGAACGGGGATTGGCGTTCTATATAAAAAAGATTTGGATACCCTCAAATGTTGCTCTAAAAATTTGTCGTGTTATGATGCGGCTACTATGAGAAAATGATGACATGTGTCATCTTCAGAGTTGTTGTCATGACGGCGATACTTTAGGTTAGGGTAACGGATGGCATTGTAAGGTCAGAAAGAGCTAGGGAGATCTAGACACATCACCTTGCTGACTAAGGAGCTTATCTGATTGAAGTGGAGTCGACGTATGACGTGGATAGGGGACAACATGATCCTCAAGATGTACCATTGTCGAGTCCATTTGTGATCAACATCCGGTGTCTTCATCGTGATCTCTTTTGGGTATACTTAGCTGGTTTCAAGTTGTCATTTTAACTCTTATTAGTGACAACTCATATTGTGTGTAGGATGTCTAAATAGAGTGTTTAGGATAGTTGTAAAGCTCTAAGTTTCAATGGAGCTAATTTGGCCACACTAGAGGTCAAAATAGTATTCTCCATTCCCATTGGTCTAACCCTTTTAATCTCTCACAAAAGTTTCAGATGTTTTCCTACTCTAGATCTCTCAGAACAATTGTTGATTTGCACACTGGTTTTGACCAATGAGGACACTAGGGCAACTTTTCGAGGTTTTTAGGGATTTTAGAGACCTTTCATGGGAGGATTTGAAAATCGAAGGATAGCGTTGGAAAGCTGACGGGACGGGCTACAACGTGGGCCCAAGAATAGATGGATTTGAAGGATTTGTCACTCTGAAACGGTGATTCAAAATTAGAGAGAGAAATTTCGACCTTTGAGTGTATTTGGAGTGTTTGTGAGAATCTGACAAGGGTTTTGGGAGATCTGAGTCTACTGAAATACAGTTCACGACTTGGGCTTGTGTTTTGATTGAGGTTTTGACTCGATTGGATGAGTTTTGAGTACGGAGTGATAGGTTGAAGTTTGTGCAAGCAATCAGAGTTGCATGATTGCACTGACTATCACAAACTTAGTACATCAATCATATCTTTTGATATCAGGAATTTCTGTCAATAAAACTTTCCAGAATTGAAGTTCGGATGATGAGTAATCTTCTCATGAAATTTGAAAGCAATTGGAGTTAAGGATTGGGATTTGTGATGGGTTTTGTACACAAGGGTCTGCATATCGCCTTGTGATACAGTGGGTAAATCAACAACTGTTTTGAGAGATCTAGATTGCAAAAACATCTGAAACTTTTTTGAGTGATAGTAAGGGTTGAGAAGCAATTTTCTATAAAGTTTAAGCAAAAGTTATTGGTCGAATCATCGAATATCATGATCTTCTTTCGCTGAAGTTTTACCGGTTGTAATGGGAGTGCTGAGGAGAAGAAGAAGAGATTGACAACTCACACAAGGTTCTAGAGGGTTCTTCTACAGCCAAGCACTCGGGCGTTCTCAGAGCGAAGAATTGTTCTTTGCGACACCGTACAACAGTGTTAGAGAAGGCACATGATTCAGCTATTGCGGGCCATGTAGGAGTGGAGAAGACCATTGAAGGTGCCCAAAGGGTATACTTTTGGCCAAAACTAAGAGAGGACATCACCAGCTATGTTCGAAGTTGTGTGGCTTGTCAACAAAACAAGGCTAGCAATCAGAAACCAGCAAGTCTACTACAGCCTCTACCAACACTTACTAGAAGATGGGAGCACGTCAGTATGGACATTGTATGTGAGTTACCAATGACGTCACGGGTTTACGATTCGATAGTCGTTTTTGTGGATAAATTGAGCAAGATGATCAATATTTGGCCCACAACAAAGACAGTTACTGCACCTGAACTTGCTCGAATTTATATGGATGCAATTTTTACTCAACATGGTTTAGCTACAGTACTCATCACCGATAGGGGCACTCAATTTACTAGCATATTTTGGAAAACCCTATTTGGGCTATTCAAAACAAAACTAGCCATGTCTGACTTTTATCTTCCTCAAACGGATGGGCAACCGAAAGAGCAAATAGAACTATTGAGGACATGCTTAGAGCTTTCACTTTGGAAGAGCAAGAAGGTTGGGATGCACTTTTACCCTTGATTGAGTTTGCTTATAATAACTCAATCAATGCATCCACAAAAGTCAGCCCATTCTTCTTGATGTATGGAGAACACCCTATCACACCATCTAGCTTGGTGAGTGTAGGTCACATCATGGGAACCATCAATCCAAGTGGAAGCAAAGTGAAGCGAGTTTGTGGCACGAGTCCAACGAGGAGTGCATCAGGCAAAGCAAAAATTAGCCATTGCACAGAATCGGCAAAAATAATATGATGATGTTCATCGACGACATGTGGAGTTTCAAAAAGGCGATCAGGTGTGGTTGTCTACTACCAATTTGTCATTAATAGGGGTTTGAAAGTTAAGTCCACGGTTTATTGGACCTTTTTTGATTGTCCAACGGATTGGAGAAATTGCCTACAAGTTAGAGTTGCCAACACACATGAAAATACATCCCGTTTTTCATGTGTCTCTCTTGGGAAAGTATACCCCACGATCTCCTTCCTTTGGCAACCCACATCAACCTCCTCCTTTTACCCATGATTGATGGTGTAGAGGAATATGAGGTTGAGAGAATCCTCAAGAAACGGACAAGAGGTCAGCGGAACCCCAAAATGGAATATCTAGTCCAATGGAAAGGTTATCCACTTTATGAAGCTACTTGGGAACCATTGGCAAATCTTACAAATGGCAAGATACTTGTAGAGACTTTTGAGTCTTCTTGCAACGAGGACGTTGCGACTTAAATGGGGGGAGGTTTGTAACCAATCTTGGTTAGTCATAGTTAGTTTAGCCAAAGCATAGAGTGATCACTAGATCACAAAAAGACAAGATAGTGATGTGCAATAAAAGCAAAAGGGTAAATGACGAGGTGGCTACCATGCATTGGTGGATCAGATTGTGTGCTAGACGTCTGTTAGGAATTGGGTAGGATAAGATAACAAAACATGCAACCTACGCATGTTAGCCATGTGGCATAGTTTGGATGTCGGATTCCTCTAGTCCTACAGTATATAAATCAAGGAGAGGTCTTGAGAAGACATCTCTCATCTTGGAAGTCATTCCGGAGTCATTGCCTTCAGTGTTACAGCACTTGGGCAACTTCTTCAAGGTTCTGAGTAGTTTTATGTAAAGTTTAAGCAAGAGTTATCGGTCGAATCATCGGCTATCATAATCTTCTTCCGCTGAAGTTCTACCAGTTTATAACGAACTCGAATGTGGATGTAACACTAGGGAAGTGAGGAGAGACCACTTGAATAGCTCAAGAAATTCTGAAGTTGAGAGATCCCTCAATGGTCTCTCTTTCTCCATATATAGTCCTCAAAAAGGTACAAACAAGATAAGGTTATACAACCACCATCCACTCAATTCCTCGTGGATCGATGACGTGGCGGACATCCCTATGAGCACACGGATTGCTGACGTGTACTCCAACTAACACACCAACTAACACACAAGAAACACAACCTAAAGAGCACACGGATTGCTGACGTGGCACCTTTAGATACTCCACTAATAGTCAACTCAAGACAATCTATCTCCTCCTTGCGTAACCTCTACTTTAGTTCTCACTAACTAAAGATGGTTACAAATCTCCCTCCTTTTAAGATGCAACGTCCTCGTTGCACACACGTTCAAACTCTTGAACAATCAAAGGTGCATTGGCTAAGTTCTTTTCCGGCTCCCAAGTTGATTCGTGTGATGGATACCCCTTCCATTGAACCAAATACTCCGTTTTTGGGTATCTATGACCCCGAATCCGTTTTTTGAGAATCTTGTCAACCTCAAATTACGCTTCGATCTGCTACCATAGTAGGTAAAGGAGGAGGGGTTGATGGATTTGTGAACTGCTTGGGACGTGGTACATATTTTTGCAATCGTGACACATGAAATACCGGATGTATTTTCATATGCAACGGGAGCTCTAACTTATAAGACACCTCGCCAACACGTTTCAACACCACAAAAGGACCGATGAATCGAGGGTTAAATTTTGGTGTTCCTACAAGTGACAAATTGGTCGTGGATAGCCAAACTTGATCTCCTTCCTGAAAATTCACCTCCTGCGATGAGCAGGCGATATTGCTTTTGTCGATTTTGAGCAATTACCAACTTCTCCTTTGCTTGATCGGTTTTTGTGTATGTGCTCCACAAAATCATTGATCGCCAGCGACTTTGGTTGAAAACTCCCGCCTCTTAGGAATTCTCAACAAACTAGAAGGTGTCAAAGGATGAGCACCATACATCGATAAAATGGAGACACTTTTGTGGATGCATTAACGTAATTGTTATATGCAAATTCCACTAGAGGCATAAGAGTATCCCACTCTTGTTGTTCCTCCCAAGTGAATGCTCGCAGCATATCCTCTATTGTTCTATTGGCCCTCTCTGTTTGACCATCCGTTTGAGGATGATAGGCTGTAGACATTGCTAGCTTTGTTTTGAATAAACCAAACAAGGTTTTCCAAAACAAACTAGTAAAATGAGTTCCTCATGCGTGATCAAGACTTTGCTTAATCCCCGATTCACAAAAACTGCATCTAGATACGGATGAGCAAGTTGTGGTGCCAAATCCTTTGTCTTTGTGGTAGGTCGGATGTGTATCATCTTACTCAATTTATCCACAAAGACCACAACTGAATCATGTCCTAAAGAGGTTTTTGGTAACTCACATACTAGATCCATGGTAACATGTTCCCATCGTTGTTCAGGAATGGGAAGAGGTTGTAATAAACCTACTGGTTTTTGATTCCCCGCCTTATTTTGTTGACATGCGACACAACTTCGAATATATGCCTCCACATCTTCCCGCATCCTTGGCCAAAAGTACACTCGTTGGATGCTCTCCAAAGTCTTTTCGGCTCCCACGTGCCCCTCGCAATGGTCGTATCGTGGCCTTCGACAATATCATTGTGCGTAAATTTGGATCTTGTGGGATCCATATACATTTCTTTCTTGAAATGCTAGACCTCGCACCTTCCTTGCCGCCTCAGGCTCGAAGTGCTTTCATGATCTCCTCATCCTCCTTTGTTGCGACCATCATTTGAGACCACCAAATCAACTTGGATTTTCACCTTTGTGATGTTGTTGAGACACGGCATCCGCGTGAGAGCATCTCGCAAGTTGTTTTTTGCCCTCCACATACACTATCTTCATGTTGAACCTATTGACGCCATTACGCCCATCGAATTTTGTCGTTTGGAGAGATCTTTCTCGAGTTTCCAAATACACCAACGGTTTGTGGTCGGTTTCTACCACAAACTCCTTGTCTCCCAAGTAATGCTTCCAATGTTTCGTGGCCAGAACAATGGCTAACTCCTCTCGTTCTGTTGTGTGATAGTTTTGCTCAACTGCCACCAACTTTCGGGAGAAAAATGCAACCGGATGCCAACCATCCTCCCACTTTTTGTTGAAGAATTCCACCCACCTTGTTGTACCTGATGCATCGTAGAGCCAACTTGATTGGTCGATTAGGATCATACCACTTGAGAATAGGTGCATGCAAAGAGCATCTTTCAATGCTTGAAAGGCTAACTCTTGTGCCGTTCCCCATCTCCATTTTTGACCCTTTCCTAGCATAGATGTTAAGGCTTGGGCAAGGCGTGCAAAAGCTTTAACAAATCTACGATAAAATCTTGTAAGACCTAAAAAACTCTTTAGTTGAATTTGATCCTCAGGTTTGTCCCATTTACGTATGGCTTCTATCTTCTCACTCATCACTTGGATTCCCTCATTTGTGACTCGATGGTATAAATAATCTGATTTGCCAAATTCACATTTTGAAGCTTTGGCATATAACTCATTCTCTCGCAAAACCTAGAGTACCTCTCGTAAAATGCCTATGATCTTCTAAGGTTGTACTATATACCAAAAATATCATCCAAAAGACAATAACATATTTGTCTAAATAAGGACAAAAAAATATCATTCATTAATCCCATGAATGTGGCGGGTGCGTTGGTGGTGAGACCAAAAGGCATCACTAGATACTCAAAGTGACCGTCTACCTAGTACCTAAAAGTCGTCTTATGAACATCTTCATCACAATTGAACCTGGTTGTACCCGCTCCTCAAATCCAATTTGGTGAAGTACTTGCTCTTGAAGTTGGTCAAACAAATCATCCATTCGAGGCAATGGATACTTGTTTTTCACTGTTTGTTGATTCAACCCACGATAGTCAATGCACAATCTCATACTTCCCATCCTTCTTCTTCACAAACAAAGACACCGGGGGCTCCATAAGGTGAAATGCTCGGTTGTATGAATCCCTTTCTCAACATCTCCTCCACTTGAGCTTTACATTCCTCCAACTCATTTGGAGCCAAACGGTATGGAGCTTTGCACGTTGGGGTGCTTCCGGGTATCACCTCAATCTTGTGATCTACACGTCTCTTAGGTGGCAACCCCGCAGTAGATCATCCGGGAAGACATCCCCGATACTGTAATAATATCGCTCAATGATTCCGAATGTATAGATTGTCCTTAGAACCAAAGAACATCTCTTATAAGTCCCAAGAAACATACATCACCTCTAGAAATGGCGGTCTTATCAATCAAAAAGAGAGGTAAGCTTCTATTTCGATATCTACTTCTATCTCCGTAAATCTTCCATCCACCACTTTTTTACTACTTTCTTTCTCCAATCTACCTCCGGATTGTATTGCTCCATCCACGGCATTCCTAGGATGACATCATATCGAGCTAATCGGATTCTCTCCATTCAATCTCTTCCTGGTACCCGCCTATGGCTAGTTGTACACTCCGTGCTAATGTCTCAATTGGTTCAGTTTGGCCATTTGGCAACTCCACTTCCTCACTCACATCCTTCATCAAACTCAATCCTAATTTCATTGCAACGGATCGTGATAGAAAGTTTTCGTTGCTCGGGATCAATTAGGACTCTCACCTTGTGTCCTTCCATCATCCCATCTGTGACAATCAATCGTGCTTGTTTCTTGCTCCCTCCATGATCTTCCAATCGTTGTCTTCTTCCAACCCCGCCTTTTCTTCGTTTAGTGGAACCAGTAAGGCCGCGAGGCAAGTTTACTAGTGATCTTCGTTTCCCTGCAAGATCTCATCTTCATTGTCGTACTCCCTTCCTTCCATATTGTTGAAAGGCCTTTCGCAACATAGATCTTCCTCCGGGTGGTTCCGATCGAAGTTCTACGTAATCCTTGGCAATGTGACCTATCCTCCCACATGTATAGCATTGACGATTGTCACGAACCGTTCCATTATTTGCAGGAAGATCCGGCAAATTTGGAATAAATGGTCGACGATTATCACCTCCATACCTAGGCGGTGGTCCTCGTGGTGGTGCATATCCTTCCCTACGTCGAAGGTTTCCCAACTCCATGGGTATTGGGCCAAATGGTTCTCGAACATTGCTTGATGGTTCACCGTGTGTGATCCCATAAGCACCGAAATCCGTTGAGCAATTGCGATTGCTTCATTCAATCGTGGATGGATTACTTACCATCACCTCCTTTCGCCTCTCTCCTTTCGACCTCGCTTGAAGACATCTAAGGCTTCGCTCCACTCATATCCATAATGGATACTTGAAGATCACGAAATTCTTCAATGTATTCATGTATGCCTCCTTTCTCGCTCTTCAAATCCCACAACTTCATTCTCGCGGTTTGAAGGGAATCCACCGCATTTGAAAGTTAAGAGCCATTATGATATGTCCTCTTGCATCCCACTCCATGAAATAGAAGCACCACGTGCGAAAGCATTCGTTCCCATGTAGTGTACCATGTAAGAGCCTTATCCATGAGGAGAAAGACCGCATGAACATTCCCCGCAATAAAATCAGAAACATGAAAATGTGATAGATGTATATTCATCCTCATGATCCATCCCTCCAAAACTCCCATGGCCCTACCGCCCTTGTAGGCTTCCACCTTACATGACTTTCCCATCCGAAGTAAGAGATTGGCTTGATCTTCCATCTCTTGAAGTCTCTCCTATTTGCCTCTTAGATTTGGCAATAGCGCCGCTTGCGGTTGGGGTTGAGTCTCTTGTATCGGAGTTTCCACTTCCATCTCACCAACTCTCTCTCTCTCTACCTTCTCTACTCTCTAATGCCGAGATCTTGTCCTCCATGGCTTGTTGCTTTGTATGTCCATCTACAATAGCTTTTCTTAACTCTTTCATTTCTATCATGATTGAGTTCGAACTTCACTCATAGAAACCGACGCTTTCCATGCTTCTCCACCACTCAAACTAATACAATGTAAGTATAATAACAATCCAATCTCTCAAAATAGGGATCACAAAAGGCCGAGGTGATCCTATTACGAACTCTATAGTACTCTTCACCATAATTCCTAACAATAAAGTCCCTCCATATTCTCTTCTCGTCGGTAAATTGTTCTAATTTCTACATACGTGTTGAACGGAACCGGTGCGGGTGGTTCACGATTCAAATCCATCCAACATTCGGTATAGAATGTAAATGGTACAATCCACGTTTCTCCATAACCGACAATCGGAAGTATCATTGGTATTGGTGATGCCATCACTGAGCCAAAAAATCCGCACCCCAATTTGCCACAAGGTACACTCGAAAACATCCTTCTCCATGAATCGAATATGGATGTTGAATAGATTGGGAAATGGAAAGTTTGGTACAGATTTCCCTCGAGCACATCCATACCGCAACCCACAATTTTCCCTTTCCCCTTACCCTACATGCGGATCAATGACCTACGCGGTCTCTATAAAACTCTCAAGAACTTAAAGTTATCATCATGATCTTGCTATTCCAAGAGGGGTAGTCCACACTCAAGGAAAGAGCAAGTTCGCTCTGATACCATTGTAACACTAGGGAAGTGAGGAGAGACCACTCGAATAGCTCAAGAAATTCTGAAGTTGAGAGATCCCTCAATGGTCTCTCTTTCTCCATATATAGTCCTCAAAAAGGTACAAACAAGATAAGGTTATACAACCACCATCCACTCAATTCCTCGTGGATCGATGACGTGGCGGACATCCCTATGAGCACACGGATTGCTGACGTGTACTCCAACTAACACACCAACTAACACACAAGAAACACAACCTAAAGAGCACACGGATTGCTGACGTGGCACCTTTAGATACTCCACTAATAGTCAACTCAAGACCATCTATCTCCTCCTTGCGTAACCTCTACTTTAGTTCTCACTAACTAAAGATGGTTCTGATGGATCTTCGAGGAGAAGAAGAAGAAATTGTCAACTCACGGGAGATTCTAGAGGGTTCTTCTGACCAAGGTATTTCGGGCATTCTTAGAGCAAAGAAATGTCCATGCGACACCGAGCATGCTTATCAATTCTAATTACTGTTGTACCATTCTTTTTTATCTAATTAAAGTTGAAATCATCATAGTTATTCAATTAAAAACTATATATATTCATCCACATAGACTTACATATTTATTTTTTTTGTCATGTCACCATTCACACTAGTAAACACTCATTTGTATTGTTACTAAAAGTCTATAACACATAAAGATGTGTATAAAATTTGATTTATAATAAATGTTATAATAATTATAAATTAATATAAAAATAATTTTTAATAAGAAATTTTTAATTTTATATAGAAAATTTATAAAATAATTAAAAGTTAATGAAAAATTCATTAAAATTTTTCATATATTTAAATTTATTTTTAATAAATTTTATAAAATTTGAAAAAAAAATCATTCTAAAAATTGATTAAATAAATCATTTTAAAATTTGTTTAAAAATTTTATGTCATTTTATTTTTATTTTAATGTTAAAATAAATATATATTGAGGTTATTTTTATTTTTTGATAATTTATTAATTTGTAAATATAACATAAATTTAATTTAAAATTAATTTTAATAATATTTTTAAAATAATAATCATCTATTTATAAAAATATTTTAAATATACACATATATTATATATATGTGTACATATAAGGAATTGAGTCATAATAATTCATGCAAAATCTGAGATTATATCAATGATATGATAAGTCTCATATAAATCTTCATTTTTGAACTATTTCATCCTTGAAACATATTTTATGCAAGTTAGACTTTTAAAATTATGTATATTCTCTTATATAGTATTTGGATGTGGTTCCCATTGAGATTAAAAAAAATATAGATGAGTAAAATTTTAACGCTAATAAAAATTATATCATATTAATCATATTAAGCATATAAAGTTGTGACACTATTTTTAAAAAAATTAAAATTAAAATTTTTGTTTAAAAAATTTTGAAAAGGAAAAAAATTACTCAATCTTCATAGAACCAAGATGTTAAAATACAAGAGTCAAAATCTACATTTCACAACAACACACACAAGCTTTATATACAATTATGTTTTTAGTTATGACATATATGTCATATTAAATCAATATGTATGCCATACTATTGTCAATTCAAATCATGTATTAATTTTTTTATGAAGAAATACCGAAAACATAAATAAGTTCAATGTGTTGTTATGGTTTTCAATGAAATATCCAAATTATAAATTAAAATATATCAAATTAGATTAAAAATATAAAATTATGTGTGATTATGGACTTCAATATTGCTGAGAAATTCAAATATCAATATATGATAAATAAATTTATTGTGAAAAAAATTAATCATCTTTTATATCGTTTAATCACAATACCTCTATGAATCAAATTTGAACTCGAACAAAATCATGTATTGAAATTGAATGATAGATGTATGTGTTAAACATAACGTCTCTTGGATGCATATGAATAAATGTAATGTTATTTTTTGTCCTTGTGTAATGGAATAAGAGATTAATATCGATATGTGACGATTAAATTAATAAATTAACTGCACATGATGACATTTCATGAGTAATTCAACTACAATTCATTTTCAAGAGATATGTTCATCATCAACTCAATTTTTTTTTCCATTATTTTTTTTTTACACGATCTCATAATCTTTTAAAAAATTCATCATAATTATAGTGAAATGGTTATTTTAATATTAGTATTTTCCATCACATTTTTATAAACCTAAGCTCAACATGAAAATTAAATTGCATGAAGTATTTATAACATAAATTATATCAAATGATAATTAATCATTTTTGTACATAAATTAATTTTTTTTTACTTTGTATGAAATATTAATGTACATTAAAAAAAATGTAACAAAAATTGAAATGATTTTAATTTTTGTGGATGAAAGTAAAATCTAGATTGATTATGTTGTTTGTTCCAAAATATATAGAAAAATGTCAAAACTACTTATCTAAATAAAGTATGTCGAAATATCTATACAATTCAAACTTAAATCTATATATGTTTTAATTCGATATACTTAAATATTTTTATCATCAAAATGGAAAAAATAATAATTTTTCAACTAATAATTTTAATATAATTTTAAAAATACTATTTAAATTTATTTATTTTTAAATAGCATATTTTTCTGATATCAAAGCATGTGACAACGCCGACATTCTAGTTCTCCCCCACAAAATAGAAGAATTAACAAGCCCGCAAGGGGGATTGGGACTCAATTGAAGTTGTTATAATTTTTTTTTAAAAAAATATATTAAAATAAAAAATGTTATTTTTTATCACTTCCAATTTTAAATATTTTTTTATTTCTAACTGTATCAATATATAAAATTTAGAATTCACAAGTTTGATAAATTTTAACCTTATTTTTTTTCAAGATTTATAATTTAAAAAATGAAATCATAAAATTTATTTTATATTTATTTAAAGAATATTAAAATATGACTATTATTGCATCAAGCCAATTAATTTTTTTATTTTATGTTTGTTAAATTTATTTTTTATTTATGTATGTTGAATCAAGTAGCTTCTTAAGACAATCATAATTTTTATTAAAAATTCAAATTAAATTGCATGATATTTACATAGATTTTAAAATAACCTGTTATAATATTTTGATTGATAGTTTTTTCATCTCGTCAACAACAATCATTGTACAATTGTATTGGTATAATGTTTACTCGACTTGGAGATAAACAAATTTTAGATATTAAAAAAATAAAATTTATCAAAAGAAAATTCATTCATTAAAAAATATCATTCCTTAAAGATAAAAAGAAAATATGGTTGAAAATAATATGTTAAGGAATCAACGTTTACTTCTATGGTGGCGTTTTGATTTGAGAGTTAGAGCTATATAAAGTATATAGTCATTTGATGTTACTTAATATAATAAGCTCATCACATTTTTTCATTGAATAGGAAATCATAGTGTTTTTGATAAATGTAATATGTGAGGAACAAAGAGGATGCCACCTCTTTGTTCCTCTAGCTTTGGAGTTATATGGAACTATGAACACCAAGTTAGATATATTCTTGAGGAATGCACGAGAGCTTATCATACTAAGGGGCATGGAATATCACTCTCTTTAGTTTATTGTATAACATATTTTAGACATCATGTTTCCATTGCTCAAATGTGATTGCTTTCCTATTGATTGCTGATGCAATCAATAGAAAAGCAATCACGTGAGATGATACTTCTTGGATCTTTCCAATTGTTTAAAGGCAGGTGTGATATAGATAGGTAAGATATCTTAGATGTAGTAGGACAAATTTTTTCCAATGTGATGCTATTGGGGCTAGCCATGGGTATTCCCATGCTTTTTGTTATTTTATTGTGTCATTTGATTGAGTTTCTTCATAATATGACTTGATAGGATCTCACTTTGACAGTCGGTCAGCCAGTGAAGTTCTTGTTTAAAATATCTCTTGTATGTTGTAATAGTACCTCTACTATTAGGCAAGAGATATTTTGTTCACAGATAGAGGTATGACATGAATTCTAGTCCATGTCTTATTTGCCTCTAGTCCAATCAGACTAGAGGCATACAACCTACCTTGATGGACTCACAGTTCAATATGCTCTACACTCTCTCTTAATGGATCCGACCATTCATGTACTACTAGGGCTCGTTTATACTCTTTCTTTGTGCATGCTCGTGGATCTTTGCTCGTCCATGCATCAAGTCTTTCCGACTTGCACCAACTACCTTTTCTACAACGATCAGATTCCGTCTTCATTCTGTTAACCTATTTGCATCTTCATTACTCATTTGTGAGTGTGGTATTACCTTTGATGCAACGGGGATCCAAAGAGACTTGTTGTCAATTTGGAGTACAGAGGATAGTTACTCATGATGCCATTAGAGATGTGGTGTTTGTTATGACATGAGAGGGTGGATAACTCCATGTCTTACGGTCGATTTGAGTTAGGAAAAATCTATACTTGGTTGAAAGGATAAGGTTATTGTTGTGGGCGTTATGGTTACATATCCTACACATGTTATGATTTTTTGGAGGGATGATTTCCTATCTTCTTGGATGAGCGACAGCGGTAGTAGCCAAGGTCTCAAGTATAGGGATATGCAAAGAGATCACATCTTTGTTCATATAGCCTTGGAGTTATATGGAACTATGGATATCGACTTTGAGGCGTGAAAACATACCATACTAGGCGACAATTATATCACTTTTTTTGTCATATTGTGTACTTTATTTTGGACTAGTGTATCCATTGCTCTATATAGGGCATTAACTGATGCAATCCATAGAAGAGCAATGGCTAGTTGATACTCTAATAGTATGTAGAAGTTTGATCTAAATAATTGTGATATATTAGTTGTAGTTGGATATATTTTCCATATGGGTTTCATCCTCGTGAGACTTGATGGGGTCTTGCTATATTACTCGGGTTTTCTTTAAAAGAAATTTCTTTCATATGTGTTAGTGAGAATGTTTACACTCTCTAGTCTACCCAACAGTACCATTAATGAACAAATGACAAGTCATCGAGTTAAATCAATTTAGATGAATAGGATATACAAGAGATGAGGTAATAACTGCAAAAACGAGTACAATAAATTCCATGTTAGATCAAAAGTTAAGTCCTCGCCTGAAAAGATGCTGAGAGGTCTTTCTAGAAGGTGAGATCTTAACAAGGGATTGATTGTCCATGTGCACATTGTACTGTTAGTTCTGATGGGTCAAAAGTAGAAGTCTCTTCGAATTCTGGTACTCCTTGTATTCTGCCATGTTACCACTTCGAACGATTGAGTTCATCGTTCAAAACGGTCTCATAGACCTTTCCAATGACAGTTCCATCGTTTCTCATTTTATTCGACAGTTGTACTCCTAGAAACACTATCAGATCACGTCTTTTCAGAAAGTAGAATGTAGGCCGCGGTGACCTTAGTAACTTTAGCCCACAAACACACATGGGTCAGTATGGATGTGATTCTTTGAAAATTCCTGACTAAATTCATGACTGAAGGATTCATCTGTTCTGATCCTCTCTATAGTATAAACGTGGGTCTTTGGGTAGATGAAAATCTCAGCACCAAAGTAACGATATAAATATATACAACGAATTCTTAAACTGTGAGACACAGTAAAATAACAAAAGGATGGGAAGACCCCATCAAATCGTACAAAAGGAAGGAAGGTAACATGGGGCTAACCTCCATGTTACCTCATGTTAGTTGCTGTAGGACATATTGGGAAATATGTCCTACATATACGAACTATCTAGGAGAATATATACAAAGTGCAGAAGGAGTATACAAATTTATCCATCATTGATAGAATTGTCTTTGAGATCCTTTGGGATCAGAAAAGTGAGGTACCATTGAGTTTACTGATGACGGTTGGTGGATAGCTATAGCAGTTAATCACTCGAGATCCCACGATATCGTTACAGTTAGATATTTCCTCTCCACGGTGTTGCACTGGTAGAATCCACTCATACCAAATATTGTCTACATAGAATGTAGTTTGAAATATAAAAGAAACAGTGGTCTGTACATTCAGTTGGTTATAAAACCAAACAGTGATCAGAATGAAACTTTAATTCGGATACCATGCCCCATGTTATTGCACATTGTATCATTCATGCAGCCAATATATGTGCAGAAACAATCACATCTAATTGGCAAATTTTCAGAGGATCCCATTCATCCCATCCAAAAATCTGTAAAGTACTACATTCTGGTAGGTGCTTTATAGACTTGGTGTTATAAATTTCAAAATAAAAACAATCTAACAATCTAAAAACTGATCATGAGTCAGCTTATGCGAAATTGATTGAAAGTCATATGGAAGACACTAAAAAATATCATTTTCTTTCAAGTACACTACACCACATTAACAATTGTGCACAATTGTGCTAAAATGGCACATAATTAGCATAACTAAGTTTCTCATGCTTAAATTTGCTATATGAATTCAACATGATCTCAAATATTGCTAAACATTCTGCTAATGAGGCGGAAAAATTTCCTCCACGTAAGTTTCAGGTGCTTTGTTCAGTTTCATGAAACCATAAACAGAGATGCATGAGAGTGCACGATTTTAAGACGGTGAGCATACCGACGATCAAACCTGCAACAACACTTGCAACAGTATCCAACTTTTACATCTGGATACCAAAACTTTGACTACGTACATTGTTCATCCGACACTTTACGAAAAGGTGTACTCTTCAGTCTCTGACTTGGTGCCTATTAGCTGTAGCTCCTGTCTTCTGCCCGGGAGAGTAACGAAGTTCATGTACCTTGTCCTCGACACCACTTTCCTCTAAGTACACTGGAACTCTACGCTATTGATGCTTTAGACATATGTCTATCTTATGTGTATCAGTGTTGTTTTACGGTCCATGTGAGGTTCAAAATCTACTATCTGTCCCCCGGGAGGAGAATACAGTATTTTGCATCTGTATTCACTATTATGCTCAAGCTATTCAGATGTACAGTAAATTACAGCAGAATGTGATATTCTAATTCTGTAAATTCACATTGTAATGATTCAGAGAACATTTCAATATTGCAGCATATCGTTCGTATTATTATCTAGGGTGCAGAAGTCATATGGTTTGCTTAGATCCTTTGATATCTGGTAGTTTTGAGACCTCCGGCACTCACAGACTGATAAGTTTAAAAGGACTATATGCCGCTGATGGGGAAAAGAGGACTATGTACATTCATCATCATTCCAACATGTATTGTCCAGTATAAGTTGAATAAGTGTTCTCCACAATTTACACATATACACTTGATTCAATCTCAGAACTATTTTGCAAGTTATCCGATATACATAGTCCTCTTTTCCCATCAGCGGTATATGCTCCTTTTCAACTTATCAGCTTGTGAGTGCCTAATGTCTCAAAACTACCGGATATCAAAGAATCTAAGCAAAACAATCAAACATGAGATGTGAAGATGAATGTTGGTATTTAGGATTATAAGATGCTTGATACTGCAGGTTAATTTTAGATGCTGATGGAAGTGTTGGGCGTAAATACACCCAACACTTCCATCGTCTAACTTTTATTCACATTCAAAGACTTAATCAGGAGGCACGTATTTATAATATAAGAAAAATAACATTTCAAAGGTAGTGTTAAAGTATGTATCGTTAGATGGATAACTCCAGTCTAAGTTAACAGGAAACCTTATCATTTTATTCTATAGTACATGATGGAACAAGTGGATGCAAGTACTGTATGCGTTCCTCTTTATAGTCATAGATTATTCTGGAGAAGTGGTACACATAAAGAGTATTTTGTATGAGGATGATTTTAAAAGAGAGAATTTCTTACATTGTTGACAAAAAATGGAAATCATCATTTTCAAAATCACGAGGTTTAAGTGAGGGAATTTTCGTTGGAGACCTCCTGTGTAACCTTGACGAGGTTCAATTAAAAGTCTTGCACGTACTGAAACACTCTTAACAATACTGTCGTAAATTTCCTTTGTAGAGCGAGAAGCAACCTTAGTTCGAATGAGATACCTGGAGTGCGGTCCATCTTTATCCAGGAAGTATAGTAACCAACCAAAGGTCCGCGATGCATGGCCAGGATCAGGAGAAATTGCGAATACAGTAGTCACATAATGTTACGTGGAAAGGCACGTGCATGGATAAAAGTCGCGTAACTTCCGACCGACAGTTTCCGAGTCGTTTCCCGCCGGACGTGAGCACAGCTGATGTTCTCTGCCTTTCCTACCGCTCTCTGGACCGACCTTGGTACCATGGTTTGATCGTACACGTCAGAAATGTTGTGGACAGAACCCACGACAACACTTGGACAGTGAAAGAACCGACTACGGTATACCTGATTCTATGACGTTTGCGAAAAACATGTCAGTACTCTAGTATTGTACGAGTTTAACAAGAGACAGAAAGTAAAATAACAAAAGGAGACACAGTAAAATAAGAAAAGGGATGGGAAGATCCCATCAAATCAACCAAAACGGTAACATTGATCGTACATTGAAATAACAAAAAGTACCTATTAAATCGTACATGGAGAAACCAAACGGGTAACATTGGGGCTAGCATCACAATGGAAAATTTTCTACGAGTTTAACTGGCCGCTACTCTAGTACCGGTACATTTAAGGTGGTCTTGTAGGTAAATAAATACAAGCAATTCAATTTCTCGTTGTTTTGGGAGCCAATGTAAATAACACGTGGGAAAGATAAAGGTGGTGTGGAGAAACATAAGATAGAGTATGTACTGCTTTTATGGAATCATAGGCTAGACAAACATCTAGGATGTACAGTATATACTGTATCCTACTGCCTTTTGTAGCCATTCTCGTGGGACTCCTTGACACTAGTTAGATGTCTTTTGCATGGGCATCTGCCCGCATGATCGAATGCTTTTAGCTCTTTGCCTTTTCCGGTAAATTCATAACTATGGCCTCATCATGAGACGATTAAAAAATCCTCACATGTAACAGGAAATATGTCAATCCCTTTCAAGAATTCTTCTCCGGCCATTACCAATATTTCCAAATGTATGAAAGTAAGATGTACCCTACAACCGTCGATGATAATAACCTACAGTGTCATGTAAACAGAATTACCACAACTTGTAAATAAATTTTCTGTAAGTGATGACTTTCTCCATACTTCGGCCTCCACATAAAGTGCAATGCAGTAGTGAGATTCCTTTCACCCATGCCACATATGCTTGTTGAACACTCGTCGTTTGTAGGTAAACGGAAAGTGCTGTTCTGAAGATATTTCACAAAGTAATGGGAATATGGAAGATCCCAAGAGACACAGTAAAATAATATGGAAGACAGCTTATGCTATCATCTGAAGTTCTGATCCGTTCCCTGAATCTGCACAACTTAACAAGCTTTTGCAGCTATTGCATGCCACATGACTATACTAAGATCAGATATGACATAACACATAAATTTTCACCTGGATTCCAACATATGTAACTACTTCCCTAATATTTTTTTCTCAGATGTCAACCTTTTACAGATGTAACACGCCAAAGGCTTTCAAGCCTATCACGAACTTGCTATAGTTTTAGAACTCTTCTGCGTAGACTACATCACGTGGGAAAAAATCGAGAAAATAATGTAAAGATGATAATACAGAGAAAGCTAGAAAAGTGCAACATCAAAGAGGACATATTCAGATTGACCTACCATAGATAAAAAAGCTGAAATACTTAGGGTGCATTCTTGGTGCTAAAGATAACACTCTACGGTACTAGAAACATGATCTTTTCAAGAAGACGTGGGCCATGGAAAGGTTCAAAAACGAGATATATAATCCGAAAGCAATTGGCCTTTGAAAATTGAAACGGGCATATCGGATCCATGAGAAGTACCCTGCATCCTTGTTTTCAATATTTGATATATTGATGAACAAACACTCTGCAAATTGGATCACCTCGTTCACGGGTCAAAGTGCACAGGCCTTCTATATCCTTTTAAATCGCCCTAAGCCGTACCTTACCAGAACTATACACACACAAAATACCATGCAAATCTGAGATGGGTGACGTCTTTTGATTTGATATGGACTGTTCAGAATACCTATAATTTATACAGTAAGATCCGAGGAGATTGAGTTTTAGTCTTTTGTACAGGTGAAAAGCGTAAACTGGTAGACTGCGTCCTTATAAATAAATTTTTATCAGTCGTAGAAAATTTCATGTCAGTCTTCATTGTTGTTTTTTTGTTTGGGAATAAGAGGAGAAGATTGAAATACGAGATCTAGAGTCAAGTCAGTACATATAACAATGATTTAAAAAATACACAGAAAACGATTCGGACTATTATGAAAATTTCTACCTGAAGACCCTAAGCTCCATAATCGAAAGGCGATGGTAAAAAAAAACTACACTTGTGGTAATGAAGGGTTTATGTGGTACACAATTATCTTTGTCTTATTGAAGACAGTATTTTACACAGCTATATGCAATGCATATACAGTGTGATTTAGTCTCTGCTATTGAAAGAAATATACTTTTGATTGGTGATGATTATTCTAAAACTATTGTGATCACTTGTAACAAAGATTTGCATTTATGAGGCAACATAGTCCCGGTTGGAAACATAGTGATTTATCATGAGAGATTAGCTCTCTCCTTTTCTTTTGGCCCTCTGGATCTTTTATTACCTGCTTTGTACCTAAGTCCATGGGTTTTCTTACTGCTTTTTATTCCATGCGTCTCCTACCCAGTTTCATTGTCATTCAAAATGATAAGATCGCAACCTACTTATTTTCTGGCTCTATAGAATTTTAGATTAATGCGTGTATAAGTTACTTAAGATAATTGTTTCTAGCTCCAAGTTTTTTGTGGAAGATTGTCTTCTATTTTCCATAATTTTGAAAGTGGAACCCTGGCACCTTAGAAGTCAACCTAGTGATACATATGCACTATTCTATAAAGTAATAATAATACAGTAAACTGGAAAATTCTGGGTTTCCTCCCGGTAAACTGGACGCCTAGGCGCCGGTTCACCGGACGATCATTCCATCCCAAGGCCCGGGACGGGGCGGGGACGATGACATGGTAGCAGCAGTGCGCACACGGGTGGTTGGAAACCACCGTAAGAGAACTGAGGTTGAGGTGAGGCAGCGAGGCTGCTGAGCTGGGTGGAATTGGCAGTGGATTGATCATGGATGATTTCTCGATGCGGCCTGGAGGCAGGCAGGCAGGTAGTCCTGCATGCAAGTACAGATTAGTGCAAATCGGTGGAGCAGAGGTACGAACAGCGAGAGAGATCGAGCGTCGGAATCGCTGGACACCGTGGGGCAATAGCGGGCGACTCTCGAGCTTCCCAGTGTAGTGTGATGGGATAATGAGCTAGCACTGCTGCTACTGCTACTGCAACCAACGAAGCGCAGCAGCGCCCTGAGTGGTTGCGTTGTGTTGATTGCTCACTTGATTGGTAATGAAAAGTTGATAGTTGGAGGGAGGAGGAGGAAGGAAGGAAGGAAGGAAGGAAGGCAGACAAGCAGCCGCAGGAGGTAGTCGACGAGGAGGAGGGATTTTATTTATTTGTTGAGTATGTGTGTAAGTAACTGAGACAGTCACAGCAAGAGTAGAGTCGCCGCTGCTCCTGCTGTTTCACCTTCGGTCTATTGTGGATGTTAGTGTACCGTTACATGTCCGTTGCGTCTAGGAAGGCAGGCATGCACAGGCAGGCTCAACTGCCTACCAGAGCCACCCCCCGCCAGAAAGAGAGCAGCAAGCAAGTGCTCTGCGAATGAGCCAAGCCATCTCCGGGAGCAGGAGAGAGAGAGAGAGAGAGAGAGAGAGAGAGAGAGAGTGAAAAAAGAGGGCCAAGGGATTTGCTGTTTAGTACACTGCATGCGATTTGAATGGGCGGGCCTCGCTCTATCCTTCGCGTGATTGAGGTGAGCAGATTCGGTGCAGATTGAATGAATCATTACTGATTGCGTGAGAAACTTTTTTCCGCTTCCGGAAGTGGTGGGGGGCGCTCGCGGGCGGGGGCGGGGGCGGGCCACCAGTACTGGAATGTACCCGACCTCCTTTCCTCCTCTTCTCAAAGAAATAATACTATAATACTAGTCTGAGGCTGACGAGATCGGCGGGAGATGCGAGACGAGAGAAGAGGAGAGGGGCGGCGAGACTCGGCAATAGGACGGAGTCTCAAGTCAGCGGGAAGGAGCACGAACGTGGAACGATGACAGAGAGAGAAGCAGCAGTCGAGACTTAGAGATAGAGATAGAGAGAGAGAGAGAGGATTGTCAATTGAAATATACAGACAGACGGACGTATCCTTCCAGGCGACAGGTGGGGGATTATAGATTGTGCGGGCAAAATAAAAATTATAAACTGTTTGGCAGCTTGCGCGAGTTTGACCCCTTCGTCTTCTTCTTCTCCCGAGATTCATCTTTCTTCCTCTCTGGGCTGGCATTCGTTCGTTTGCACCTTCTTCTCTCTACTTTGCTTCTGATCTGGTCTTTCCTCCCTCTTGTCCCGTTGATCCTTCAGTCAGTCACCTCGTCACTCATCTCAGCTCAACTCTCTTCCTTACTCCACCGCTCCCCTCCGTCCTTCGCTCGCCCGTGATCATCAGATTTACACCTCAAATTCTCCCACTGCGCCTTTCGGTGAACAAACGTGCGCACAGTAGCAGTGCAAAGCCCAGCTACTGGGAACAGTGAGCCAGTTTCCAGCGCACAGCCGCAGCCGCGAGGCCACTCGCTCGGCCAGCAAGCGAGCGAGCATCGCAAATGAGTGAGCGAGCCAGCGCATGCATCTATGGGGCTAGCTCAGGAGACCAGAGAAAGAGCGACCAGTCCCGGCGAGGAGGAGCGGCGAGTGGAGGACTAGAGGTTGCTCTAGCATCAGCTCCAGCAGCACCTCGTTCTGTGTCAACGGATGAAGTTGATGAATCGTGAACCATCGTTCGAGGCAGCGGCCGCGGCCACTCGCTTGAACCCGAGCCCCTGCTGCTGCTTGTACTCCTCGCTGTTCTCCGGGCCAAAATTTAGTGGGCTCGAGGATCTGGTTCATGCTCCCCAGCCATGCACGCCCTGCTTCACTCCACGTATCTGCAGGGCTCATTCCTCTGGTTGATGTTGTTGTTCTGCTTCTGATGGTGCCGTCACAGGCTCTCTCCGTTGGAGCACTGGCTTGTCCGGAATGAGGATGGGATTCTCGGGCCGATTGTCATCAGGTGGCGAGGAGGGTGCTCGATCGGGGCATTGGTGACCGTCTCCGATGCTGGGGAGAGCAATTCTGTTAGGAGAGTGGGGAGGAGGAGGAGGAATTACAGGAAGAGGGAGGCCACCATGGACAACGTGTGGGAGAGGCTGGCGCAGCTGCAGGTGAGGCAGTTGGGAGATATCGCGCACCGGCGGAGTTTTCACAAGTACAATCACAGGGCGTCCACGGACAGCGAATTCTCGGATTATTCTCGGGACAGCAGACGCAATTCGTTCGCCTCGAGCCACAAGAACCTGCTCGCCTCCCCGCAGCCGTCGGTGCTCGATCTTCTCAAGAGCACGGGCGAGGGCCAGGAGCTCCTGGACGCAGAGATCTGGCGCAATCTCCCCGAGACTCTGATCGAAGCCATCCTCCCGCACCTCCCCCTCCACGCCCTGCTGCGCTTCCGGGCCGTCTGTCGAAAATGGAACTCCATGCTCTACTCACCGACCTTCCTCTCGTCCTGGCACCAGGGCCGCCGATTCCACCATACCGAGAGCCCGTGGTTGATCTTCCGAGGCTCTGCCCGAGAGTGCGTCGCTTTCAATCCGAGCTTGGACAGGTGGATCAACATTCCTCTCCACTTCCTCCCGTCCCCTAGAGTGCGAGTGGTGGCCACAGCCGGAGGCTTGCTGTGCGTGCGCAGGCGGGACGATTCTCTCATGGTCTGCAATCCTTTCACCAAGACCTACGTTCACCTGACTCCCAAGCCCTGGAAATGGAAGTACCCGATTGTGGGGATGGTGGCTGATAAGAACCCCGGGGAGCAGGATTCGTACCGGGTCATTGTGGCAGGAAGTCACGGGAGTGGAGTGCAAGCCACGGATTTAAAGACCGAGGTTTACGATTCCAACAGCAAGAGCTGGAGTCAGCTGAGAAGCAGGCCTCTGAGGCACCACTTCCAGACCAATGCCGTGTACTGCAATGGCTATCTGTACAGCGCCGGGTTCTCGGTGATCATGATTTACGATGTGGCGAAGGAGACATGGAGCGAGATGAGAGGGCCTCCGGTGACGCAGTGTTCGAATCTCATAATGCCACAGATTTGCGAGTGCAGGGGCCGGTTGTTGATGGTGGAAGTGGTGAGCGAGAGGTTCGTGATGAGGAAGGTCTCGATATGGGAGAAGGATCAGCGTAGTGTCGGAGGGGAGGATTACGACGAGTGGGTCAAGCTGGACACCATGCCCGATAACTTGCTGGGCGAGGTGATCGCCATGTCCAACAGCCGCTTGTTCAGCTACTTCGGCCACGACGATCTGCTCTGCTTCGTGATCGCCAGAAGGGAGATTCTGGCCTACTCTGTTTCGGGAAGAACTTGGAGGTGGCTTCCGAGCTGCCCTTTTGTTCAAGGATTTGCTCAGCGCTTCGCAGCCTTCCCTTTCCACCCGAGGCTCGACGCTTGCGTTTAGCTGCTGAGAGTGTACAGAATTCGGTTACGTGCATTCGGGGGTCGAGGCCAGTCGGCCATTCTTTGATGGATCTCTGGACGGGACGGTCAAGGCGTTCGGTTGGTTTCGGTTGAGTGGTTTCGATTGGTTTCGATTCGATTCGTTTCGTTTCGTTTCGGTTCATATCAGTTCGAACATCGTCATCATCATGAGTCCATAATTTTCTCCATTCAATGATTCTTGCAAACTAAACCATGTAAAGACAGGAACAAACAGACAGATTGACAGACAAACAGGCAGGCAGAGAGCTCAAATGGGCCACTGCCATTCAGTATGAAAATTGTAGGTATCACAGCGGAACATGGAATTGTAGAAGTGGACGGACAGGACAGTGACAGTTGGGATCTCCTTGCGTCATCGTCATTTGCAATTGTCAAGGAGACGGATCCCTATTCTGTGACCGGGAAGGTCGATATTGGGCCGAGAGTTAGTAGGGTTACTGAAACCCTCTCCCTTCACATTCAAAGCCTCATGAAATTCTGTCATTCGAACGAGGGATCCAGAGACAGACAGAGAGGGAAACCTCAGTGTCATAGACAACAACAACGACCAGTTGATATTGTCTCCGACACCATGTTTAGAATTCTTATTATTGATCACTGGTCATTTTACTGGATTGGTGTTGGATGCCGCGCTCCACACCTCCCTGAGAACTTCGGCTCTAAAGTCAAATTTGTAAGGACAGTTGAATAATACAAAGTTGCCGACAATCGCAGCTGTTGATGGCAACCGAATATCAAATTGCTTGTGCGAAACTGCCTGCCCCGCCCCATTGTACTTTTCATCGCTGCGTTCCTCGTGTCGGGGGCACATTTGTTTCAAATTTGAGATTGTTTTGCTCTGTCGGGATTTTTTGCAGCCCCTCGGCTCAGGTCATCTCTGGAGCTGGCATACAGCTTCAATTGGTGGCTGCCGGATTGCATCGTCCCAAACGAGGGCCAGCGAGCCCGCCTGACCCTTCGATTCACTGTGTCCCCGACACTCTTGCGGTCACTCGTGGAGGTTTCTCTTCGCCTGTTCGACTGTGTCAGTGGCTGTCACAGACCTAATAAAAAAACATGAGGACTTCGCCTCCTCAAGTCTGTCGTACCTCGCCATGTAACGCAGCAGACAGAGCCAAGGGCACCCCGTAAGGGACGCCGACCGGCAGCAGAGCAGAGCGCATCCTTCGCTCATCGGCACGACAATGGGTTTAGGAGCCAGGTCGCCCAACCCATCGCAATGCTCAAACCCATGCAGACCAGATGGGAGGAGACAGGACGAGACGAGACGAGAGTCATGAGACCATCGTCATAAGTGAATAGATTCCCGAAACGCAAATTGTAGGTGCTGCTAGAGGGAGAGCAGCTTCTTGCCTCCGACAGTTTTATCATCACATCGCTGCGATGAATTCAAAATGCAAAAATAATAGACAGAGCCAGACAGGGAGGAGGAGGGAGAGGAGGACTTTGCACCAAGGCCACGCAATGAGGGGATGACAAACGTCACCGGCATCATTAGGGCATTAATACGCCCCTCGAAACCAGGAGCTGCTCCTAATACAACAAATGCTGCTCCGCTTCATGGGAGGCGACAGTGATGAAAGACGTAGCCTCATGTCCACACCACAAACCCTTTGTCCTCATTATAATCCGTTCACTCGAAATCGGTCAACAATATCACACTTTCAGCTCTACTTTCAGATTGGACACCATCTCGGAACGTGATCTAATGGATGGACACAGAGAGAGAGAAGGAAGGAAGGGATGCACATTTTATAATCTACTGCACATCTGCGCAATCATCCTGATACTGTATCATCCATTGTATTTTATTTCTCTGCCCGGCAGAGAAGGAAGAAGAAAGGTTGTGCTGGTGATGGTGGATGCCGCCCCAAGAGCTACTAGGCCCAGCTTTCTAAGGGATCTGCCTGATAGAGTATCAATGCTTCCATTCATGTAGAGCCGGGTCAAGGCTGGCCGTTGGCTGGAGCCAGTCGTCGAATGGCACCTTTCAGGACATTTGTCACTCGGTGGAACGGATCTGGCAGGAAACTAATCCTTGGTCTCTTGGTGTATGAGTCCGGTCACTTGAGTTTGGTCACTCGGGCAGTCTTGGCGGGTGAGTCTCCTCTTCCTCGTCCTCCTGCTGCCAGACTTGTCCACCAAGAAAGAGCTTGCAAGCTTGGAAGGCGATGGAAGGACAACGTACTTTGGGGCCGGGACTTGACTGGGGCGGACTGGACGGACCGAACTGGTAACTGCAGTAGTGGTGGGGGCATGTTGGGAATCCGAGTTGAAGATGATGGATGACATGGGAGAAAATCTGGACTACTGGAATCCCGGTAGTCCAGTACTGATCACTGGCAGGATAGTACGGTGGCAGCGTCGTACTCATTCCCTTGGCTGCTGCTAGTGCACTTGTAACTCGCTTGATTTGTCATCCGTGGATGGTGTCTTTGATAAGGTTGTGCTGCTGTACGCTCCCTTTGGTGTGATCTCGAAGTTCAACACTCACACTTCCACCTTTTTCCATCTTTTCGTGAAGCTGTAGAAGTCTTTGCACACACACACACCCTTTGGGTGCACTCCACAGTTCACAGTTGAGTTGCCGAGCGCCGTACCCTTCTCTGCCCTGGTGTGCTCCCTACTGTGATTCCACTCTCGGCGTTTATGCACATGTTACTTCTGCTTACAGGCCGGACCGTTGTGAACAATTTCTGCCACTTGTCATAAACCGTTTTTCTGCGCTTTAGTACTTGCTTTTCGCATGCTCATGAACATAATTTATTCTTAATCAACTGTTTAGTAGTTGAAGGACTAGAAGAAGACTGGAAAAATCCACTCTCTTGACTGCCCAGCGGCAGGTAAAGCCTGGGTGGGAGTAGAGCCCTCACGAGCCCTTTCTTCATCTTGCTTGCCGGTTCTGCTACCGAGAAAGATTACGCGATGATGCAAGTTTCCACTGTTGGTGGAATGATCCTCCTAGCAAAAGAAAGCTCTCCTACTCCCTCGTTCACGTGTCAGATCACCGCAACCACCTGCCGTGAGGTCGTATCAGAAGCTGGAATATTTGCTTTTTGGGAGTTGCGTTTGACATTCTCTAGCATGAAACGCGCGAAGTTGGTTGATCATAGGAAAAGTAGTGGAAGGTCCAATCCAGGCTAGAAGTTTATGTTACCTGAAACAAGATGGAAAGTTGACCTTGTTCCCAAAATAACGCAATGTGCAGATTTGAGTGAGACAACTTGCACGTTCTGAACATTCTCAAATTGTGTCATGCCCATCTCAGCAACAAGCTTTTCTGCCTCTTTTGTTGGCTCAGCAACACCGAACAGTCAAATCAAGAACCGTAATACATGTTACCGGTAAAACGTGACCTCATTACCTTCTCATTCATTGGCAGACACCTTCCAGGAATGTGAGAATTCCTGTAGACCCGTGAGGATCACTTTAACTGGTTAAAATCCTTTCTGTTTATCGTTTATCGTTGATGTATACAAAAGTACCTGAAAGTTGCGAGAATCTGAGAGACGCTTGCTAGCCCTAGTCTGCGGGTACAAGAAGAGGATTCTCCCACTGAAGATACCTCCAGAGTATACACAAAAATGTGGCACCATCAACCCAGAAGCCAGAAACTTTGGAATAAGGCCACGCTCAAGCGCAGCCTTCCTCGTATTATGATGTGATGGAACAGAAGTACGTCGTCGACTTGAAGTCAACAACTTTAATAAGTATATATTCTACAAGTTACTTACAGTTCACATGTCCACCCAGATTGCACCATGCAATGGCCGAAGATTACAACAAATCTCTGCAGTGGCAGCTACTCCTAATGCTAATGGAAGCCCAACAATCTCATGGGACGTAAGTTGGCCCATATGTAAGGGATCCTTGTAGGTCTCCGCCTCTACAATATATACCTTGTGTCCATATCTAACTGATCCGATGCATGGAAGAAACTCAACGCCACCTCTGACTACAATGCATTTTTTTATTTAACATTCGACTTCAAATTCTTGAAGTCATGGAAGGGCCCGACTTCTCCAGCAGTCAGATATGAACCGGGAAAAACTCCTCCATGCTGCGATCAGCAAAAAACAATCAGAAGTAGAGGACGTTAGACGTACTGCAGAATCTTTGAATGAAGGAATCTCTGAAAACTTTTGAGGTATGACTGACGAGCTTGACCTGGGACCCAGCGAATCGATTATATCAGTCGTTAACGTGCTCCGTTTGTGTTTGGAAAATGCATCAGCTGCTGACTTCCGTAAAAGGAGGGAACCTGCCAGAGCTCCCACAATAGCGGGATTGCTGGAGAGTCTGCACCCCACAAATAACTTAGCCATAGTCATCCGTCACCAGTAAAAATTCTCAAAGCACACAACAGTCCGTTTTCTCACATAGTATTTGCCACAATCTCAGATCTGAATATTCCGACGTTGAAAACAATGAGAAGACCTTCACCTCTCTGAGATATTTGCTACAGCCTTGCTATCTCCAGTTTGAATATATTGCCGAGCCCACGAGAAGAAAACAGCCGTGCTGCAATATATACAAACTTTTAATTCAGCGAGTTCACAGAACACCAATACAGCTTCAAAAAACTTTCCGTGGTAGCGACAAATGTTGGGAGAAGATTCAGTATAATACTATCAACTTTCGTCTTAAAATTGGGAGTTTTCAAGTAAAACATGATTACTAAAAATTGAACATTCACACCAAATTAAAATACCTCCCAGACAAGACATCTCCTTGACCGCCACAACGTCGTGGAGACCCGAAGTAATCAGAAGCAATCACTGCAAGCAGTAAATAACATTTGCATCGTAAGATCAGGTCAGACGTGGGAAAAATATCATCAAAACTGGTTCCTCTGACGAAACAATCTGCCGTCGTTAGAATGTGCCTGTATCAGCCTGAAGACCACAGACCGCGTGCCTGGACTACAGACTCCTGTAATGACAACAAAAGACAGGATGAAACGAAACACCCTAGAGGAGCACTAAAATGTGGTGTGGGCGAAGAACCTCCTATAGAGCATTGACTATTATTTCTCATTGTTCGACATTTACGACAAGCTATCCCGTGCCTTGTTGCACTGACAAACAAAGGAAGTGTGTAGTTCAAGCTTCAGCTGACCTATATGGCCATCGCTAATAAGGTCAAATTTTCCTTTTTGTACAATTGTAACTCCTCCCATCCTGCGCCCAAAACCATATATACAGATTAGAAGCGTTCCAGGCAAACATACCCGCAACGAGTTCTACATCATACTCGCAATAGACAAGTATGTTACACAAGTCATCCGACGAACGACCTGTGGAGCATATGCACCATTTAATTCTCTTGCTTTAATGCAACCATAACAAAATTTACTTCGTACTCCAAAGATTAGCTCTACAATGCAAAGCTAGAAGAGAACCAAAAGCTGAAGTCTGCAAAGAGTAATGTAATACCGCTCCGCAAACTTTCAACTGGCTGGGCATATCCTCAGGCACGCCTTCTTTCCTTCCATCATCTTGCCCACTAGGCGCTTGTGCTCCATTACGTTCGGAGTCAAAACTGCTAAGGGGTATCCACAAATCAGTTCCGGCTGGTTCGTGATGAGGAACAGTCCATCCTGAAACATAACCGCATTGAGGATCAGATAACTCTTTTATTCGACGTTTTAATTTCAAAAGCCAACAACAAGCGAATGCCGCCTGAAAATTCGCTTGCTGTTAAGGAAAACAGAAAGTGTCCTTCCTTATTGCCGTGTCCACCTTCAGAGGAAACGGACTTTATGCGTCTTAGATTCTATTCTCATAATGGTTAACTATTTAGATATACTCGCACCACTGGGGAAAATGTACATACCAAATCTCGATAATCATGGGGTATTATTTTCTCTAGCCATGAGAATAATCTCAGATACAGATTCCTGCATCAATCCAAACACACAATGGGTTTGGTTAACGTCCGGTAGGATCCTCTCCGTTTATATTCTATATCAGCCTTAAAAAGGATTCAGTGTGTTGTGAATGTGATGATCAATACATTAACACCTTGTATGCTTGTAAGGATAAATATATCCAAATCCTCGTGATTTATTTAACGCCATCATATTGTTCCAATCCCCAGGTTCCCAAAACTTCCACCACTATTGAAGCTAATACCTTACTCCTAGAGCACTTCAGCACGGACAAGCTTTTAAACAGAAGACATGCGAAATCGGAAATACGTACCATGAGCAATTCATCTCGGCCCAGACCAGGACCTATGACCAAACAGTCGAACTTTTCAAGCCACTTTCCAACGTCACCAACAACCTTCTCCACTAACTTGCGCCAGCTAAGGTTTTCTGAGCTGCACGAAACAAAAATGAAGACACGAGCTTCGCGGTCAGGACAAATCAAACTTGACAGAAAACGACTTCACCGACAATCTGAAACTGTTCCCCAGTTGTTCGTGAAGAAGCAGATGTAAGGACTGCTAGCGACATTTCGTGGAGGTCTTTCACCTAAAAAGACCATTACGTGTGACAGAAAGTCAAGCCAAAGATGGTCTGCCGTAGTCTGACACAGTACTTATGGTGTCATGACTTTCCCTCAAAACTGGATGCACAATTAGCTCTGGGCTGTAGCTCTTTATAACCGTTCCAGCGCCCTCAGTGCAAAATACATGCGAAAGGTCTGCTCCTGATCCATCAAAATAAGCATATGAGTCTTTCAGATATGAAGGTTGGTGTCAGCATCATCTTATGCAAGGTACAAATACGCTATTCAGACCCGAAAGAGAAAAATACTTATCACCCCTACAGACAAACAATTCCGTTATTTCTGAGAGAGTTACTTCGACATCCTCAAACTCTGAGGTTCTAAGTTATCAACCACTGACAACACCTTTCATTCCTATACACCAGCTAATTTATAACGGATTGAAACATTGTTGACAGAGCTTATGTAAACATAAGCCCTAAGAGACCCACGACTTGGTCGGTGGTTGGAACAGGTCTAATGTAGTTAGAAAGAGGTATCCATGTCTATGCCGGTCTCTGGGTTGCGAGAGTACGACATGCATGATAATCGTTTGCATGACGTCTTCAGTTCTTTCAGATGATTTTACACCAAGACTGAGGCTCTGCTCATATCATGAACTACCCACTGATTATGACATGTCAGAGTCTTTTAGCCTAAAACAGAAGTACTAGGTGAGAACCAACACAAGCAGTAACTTCATCGGTCTGATGAACAAGAAACGATAAAGGTCTTGAAATTTGAACACAGGCTGGATCACATATTTTCATATGGAGGACTTAAGCTCGTCTATTGAAAGGAATCAGGAGCCTCCTCATGAATGAGAGAGAGAGAGAGAGAGAGAGAGAGAGAGAGAGAGAGAGAGAGAGAGAGAATGTAGCAAATTCTATTTCCAAATCTAAGCCTTGCCCTTAAAACGAGCAATTGCAAGAAAAGAAAGAAAGAAGAAGAAACGAGCCGAAAGTTTGCAGTCCCAAAGATGTTTCATTCAATCAAACTCTCTTCTTAACAAGACTACCCCCAATTCCTTTTCAATAACAAGATTTCAAAAACCAATTCTAACAGTCAAATACATGACGCACATATAAAGACTTTTCAATAGTTGCCAGGTGAAATCAGTGCGACTCGGAAGCACTTCATGTGATGCTATAGCGTGGCTCTTATAAAGAAAGTGGAAAAGCAGATATCTTGGGCGTCTTTACCATCCTGAGAGCTGAAAATGCAGCATAATACGGAGCTCGGTGTATTCTCTGCATCCTCCCGATGACGGCAATTTTGCCTGACACCCAAAGTCAGAATAAAACTCTGATGTGTACAAATATCGAGCCATAACTCTAAGCGTTAACTAAAGCCTCATAATTCAGGACTAAATCGTGTAGTTTTTCATAGATGGGACCTGTCACAGGATTGAAACACGACGCTGGTGCTAGACTCTACATCAAACACACGATTATTTCAACTTCTCACATTTTTGTTGTTCCTCAAAATTATCCAAATTTCTCTATCCATTTTGAAGCAGAATTGAAGTGGAAGACAAATTTTTTTTCAAAAGTCCACAAATGCTGAATGGAGCGCCACCTGCTTGTCCTTTGTGACGATTATCTGATTAAGACCTATATCTTCAACCTAGTTTCATCCAAGTGAACGGACGAAGCCCTTACTTTCACACGCCATGAGCTTTTTGGAGCCACAAAGATGGAGCTGCAGTCGCAACCATAAATGGAAGTTAAACGGTCTTCTGCCTAAGAAGTGGCTGCGAACGACCCTGAGCACGGGAGCTGAGGAGGCCATGGCCTGGGACCTGCTGCGAACCGAGAGTTCTATAGGAGGAGCCGATAGACCTTACTGGCGAAACCTTTAAGAAGATGATGATCGACCCCAAATGTTTGTTCGTCAGGCAATGTAGAAACAAACTTCTGCAGTTTGGCATGTCTGAAATGCTCAGTCCCAAGGCAGCCAATCACTGAGAAATGTTCTCCTGGCCTGGCCCTGCAACCAAATCTGAGAAATCAATTCATGCTAGCCTCAGAAGATTGGCTTTATGCTCTAGGGGAATGCACAAAGGTGGAAGACCACCAGCAGGTGACACTAAAATTAAAATGCATGCCTCTCCCACAAAGCCAGATGAGTTGTCAAGCTCCTCCGCCATCAATCTGTGTTGATCCAATGTGGAAATGAATTCAGATCTATCGCTTAAGTATATAAGAACTGATGACCGCGATTTGGCGGATTCGGTCTGTCTAAAGCCATATGGATTTTGGTATGGTCAGTTTGGCAGTTGATTGGCTTGATAGTTTCATGTTTGCCTCAGAGGTCCTTAAAGGCCCAAAGCGTTCGAAGGATGGAGAAATGCTTGGCTGCCATTGAGGACGACGACCATGTAAAATCATGAAATGTTGGACTGCAGGATTCATGGATCAAGGTGTAAATTCCCTGTGTCGAAATGAAAAAGTCAAGTTCTATTTTATTGAGATTGTGCAGCATGAAGTTGCCTGAAAGCAATGGGGGCTGGAACTAGACAAGTAAAGCAAAAGCAGAAAGCCAAGCATTTAGAAAATCATCAAAGTGCTCGGACGAGTAAAACATAAGGACACGGCTATTTTAATTAATGGTGTGGTTTGAGAACAGTCGAAGTTCCTTCCACAGGGTACGCCACTGACAGTTACTGAGGCATGAAACCGCATCAATAAACTTGTGACGGACAGCAAGAATTATATTCGAGAGAGCAAACATCAGAGAGAGCGAAATAGAAATGTTGAAATCGAGGACATGCATTTTGTCGAACCTGAGGCCTCTGCACAGAATTTTCAGTGAGGAAAATATTCAGTTTCAGCATTCATAGTGCTGCCAGTAATCAGATTAGTCCTTCCAGTTTCACAAATGGACAAATGTTCCATTTGTAAAGTTCAAAATGTTCACCAATTGAGAAAATCTGTAATCTGGTCCGATCACACTCCAATCCTTTATTCACCTCCTCTCAGATAATTTGATTTGCATGGAACGACTACATCCATCTTGAGAGAATGAAATCATCATCATCTCACCCACTTTCCATTGAGAAAAGTCCTAGCCATGAGATGTTACCCAGATGGGAGTATCTCTTCTCCTTCTGACCTGAGCCACGTGCTTCTATAAGAGTGTTATCCACCGTGGATCGCCCTGTTTCCTTCCTTCCTGTCCCTCTCCTCCAGAAGACAGCTGAGCGAACACTGCTGCTGATTGTATAACTTTGCTAAAGCCTTTGTGTCATTCATGAATTATTTGCCCACTCTTCGAGTCTCACACCTGGCTGGAATTTGATCCCGCCACCCTTCACAAAGAGAGAGCCTGCCTGAGATGGGAGCGGGAGAGGAGGCTTCATCCATCCGCCCAGCACTAAATGCTATGATCCGTGTTGAATGGTGTCTATTGACAGACTGGCACAGACTGGGCAGCTCAACGAAGCCCAACTGACAACACATGGTTTACATTTTTGGCAAGCTGAAGAATGTTTTGGATCTCCTGCACGTGGGGTCATGATTTTAGTCTTTCTTTGAAGGTCTCTTTCAGAGGATTTTTCTACTGCAACGCCACTCCTTTAACTCAGAACTATAAGCTATGTTGAAAGGTGCAATTAGCCCAGCCTCTTACCTCAGAATAAGCTGCCAAAGTCTGAGACGGGAGATGCACTTATTCAGTTTGACGTCCATTTATCCTGAAGAGGCCAGAATTTCTGTCATGGGTGCTGTTGTGAGCTGACTTCTGAAATGCATATTTACCACAACAAGACGTGACAACAAAATAAAAGCTCTAGAGGCAATAAACCAAGTTTATGAATGATGGGTTTTAATGAGTGCTTCCAAGTGCCCTGACCTTATTCAGCTGTGTTTATGTGGAAGTTACCTGAAGTTAACATGTGGAAACTATAGGTCTGCAAAAAAATTTTGAGGGGTGAGGTGGAAAAGGAAGGCGTGAAACAAAGTGCCCAACTGCATGCCAACCAGTGACCTCTTCAGAGAGAAAAGTCTATACCCTTCGGGCAGTCCATCCATAGTTGCCAACTCGATTATATCAGACTCAATGTATGGAAGAATGTGGAGTTTCATGAAAAGGGTCCTGAGTTAGCAAAGCTCTGCGTTCTCTCCCTTTACACCCCCACCAATTTAGATAAACCAACCAGTAAAGAAATCGTTTATACTGATGCGTCAACTTTGATTTGACCATCGCAAGGTGATATCCCTGTCAGAAACATATGTTTGGACGAGTTCTGTAGAAACGCTACAGAATATGATACTTTGAGGAGCCAGAATGCATTCCTTAATTTCGCCATAAACATCTGAATAAACTGGTGTCAATATGCCTTTGCCAGAATTTATTGTTTAATTGAAGGTCTTGTTTAACTTTAAACATATAGTGACAGAGGGTCCCTCGACCTCGAATTCCATCTCCTGTTTGAAAGTTCCATGAATTGCTTGCTTGCCTTTGTACCTCTGTTCTTCAGTTATAAACGTCTCCAGTCATATATTCGCCAGTTCTCACCTGACATCTGCGTCGACGAACATGACAGTGACAAACAATTTGAACATGAATTTGAAAGACCACCTACTATTCTTTTGCGAAAGTCGTCGATTTGATAAAGACGAATGAATGAATGAAGTGGGACTTTAGCTCATAGTCATCGTGTATCTTTCGAATGAATCAATGCAAAAGCTATCATCTCCAATGTATGAAAACCTTGCCACTGACAGAGCTTGTAGCCCAAGAGACCTAAAGGTCCACTGATAAAGGTGAATCCAGAGTCTAGACCCACTGCAAGAACGTTTGTCAGCCACTAACTCCAAGTGTCGAGTCCAAGATAACTAGGGGATGAAAAATGAGTCGATAACATGATTAACAAACTGGCACAGAGCTCCACTTGGGGATGGTGAGCATCGGAATGGGAGACATAGAATACTGCAACAGCAAATAACGGAGTTTGCATGTTGAAACTAGTGGGATGAAAGAAACATGATCAACTGGTAATCTTGACCAATTGTCAGCAAAGGAATGGTATGGGCAGCGAAACCCCAGGGCCCCAATGCTTCATCGTCTTCGATCTTCGAGATGAGATGGCGGAAGGGGATTGGATGTGATCTCACTCTTGATTGCTTCAGTGGTCGGAATGACTCCTCGACACAAGTCACTGGCATCAGCAGCAGAGCTGTAGTATTCAGCACCCTAACTACTGTATGCTGGAGATGATTGGGCTCTGGGTACTTTTATCAGTGTCACACACCCATGATGGCTAACTTTTTAATTACCAAGCTACAAGCGGACCGACCGACTTTTCTTATGCTGGAATGGAGGAGGGAGGACTGAAAATGACACACCTCTTTTGTAGCAGATTCAAGAGAGATCCCAGAATCTGGATGAGTCTATGGCATAGAATCTGTGTTCATATCCTCTTCACTGCAACTTTAATTGCCCGCACAGTTGTACGCGACATCTTGACTAGTCAAACCAACTCAGAAAGTGACCACCTCTAGACCTGCCAATCTGAAGGATGGTAGGATGAGAAAGGATGAAGACTGAGTATTCCAAGACGCATATCTCTCATTGGCTAAATAATAGTACCAAGTAATATAGTAAAAATGAGTAAGCGCTTTAACAAATGGCTCTCACCGCGTGCATTTTTTGGGAGAATGTAGAGCACAGGACCTCCTATCGCTTCCTCATTCCTTTGTACCATCTTTCTACCAGTTTCAGCTCTTTCTTATTTTATCAGCATGGGCTTTCGAGAGTGGTCATCACTGGCTGCACTGTGGGAGATCCTTTGGGAGGACCCTTATTTGCCATGGCTCATTACAGGTTCTTGTGTCGCTTGGTCAAAATTCTGCCAGTGTTCCTCCTTGCCGGATGACATTGTGGGCCATAGACAAAGATTGTGCCAGTGCCTTGACATTAATTACCTATTTACCTTGTATACTGGAGAATTGGCCAAGTGTCAAAGTGTGGTTGTATTCTCAAAGATTCCGCTCATCTTCGCCCAGAGTATGTATGACAGCTGATGTATTACTTACTTTATTCTGCGTGAAAGGCTACAGGTTCGAGATTGCTTCACGCTACCTGACGCATTTAATGGCGATGTTTGCAATGCACGACCTTCCTTACCAGGTGATCCGCAGCATTACATACTATCACTCAGCATTGCCTCTACCCACCACCTATCTTCTTTCAAGATCGTTCCTCCTTCACCTACATTCATATCAATGCTTGGACGTTTTTGATATGGCGATCATGGCCGCCTTTATGTGACACCATCTAATCAGCACATTCGAGTGTGTGACCTGAGATCGGCTGAGACGTAATATCTTTAAGCACCGTGTGGAGGCAGAGACATTATTGATGGAGGAGACGGCACTGCCAAGATTCTTACGAAGCGCACTTGTTGCACCTTTGTTATCTTCTCGATTTATGATCCAGAGTGACTCATTTGGAGATATATAATGAGGACGCCGATACGATCATTTCCCATAAGTATTATTACTTAATATTACCTATAGACGCTACCATGAGGCACGACATGAATTCATCTTTTCCCTCTTCTTGGCCACCGATGGATTCAGGTACTACAGCCTATCTTGATAATCGACAGTCAGAGCTTCTATATTCACTAAGTGATCCGACCACTGCATTAGAGCTCGCTTCACGCCTGTTTCCTGGGCAGCAGGCAAAAGTCAGGATCTGGCCTGATGCACTGGCTCGACCGCACCAGCCTACTTTCTCCACAAATGATGAGGTCTGCCTTTTACTAATACCCCATCCATCTATCTTTCATTACTCATGCGAAGATCACCCCTTAGATGCAAAGAAGACTCATTCATTCTGAGGCAGAGGATACCCATTAGTAATAAGTATGTTTGCTACAGACGGAGTAAGGATACCCCACATGAGAGTAGCTGCTGGTATGCCTTGCAATTTAATTAGGTTAGGCTGCACTGGTTCTATGACCAGTCATGGTATACGATCCTACTAGAGACACAAGGATCACCATCCTCCAAGTGATCGGCGGCGTAGTGGAAGCACTCTGCCCCAAGTATAGAGGTATGCGCATGCGCCACCTCTTTGTTCCTCTAAATTTTGGAGCTTTTATGGATTATGGACACCGACCGGACATGTGAGGGAGTGCGCGAGAGCCTACCATACTATACGATGTGTATCACCTCTTTAGCCATCAGAGTAGCCTATTTAGGCAACGTGTTTCCATTGTTCTGGCCGGCAGGAAGAATAACCATGAGAAAGCAATCACGTTATATGATGCTCTTCTGCCCCTGGCTCAGAACTGGGACATCCCTATATATTTGTGAGGATTATTGATATCATTGTGGGCTCAGTTCTGAGTTACTGTTTGTCCCTTCCTCATTTGATGGTTTCTCCCATCCTTGTTATTTACTCGCTATTCACGAAGAGATGGGAAGACCCATCAAGTCCCTCCAGATGAAAACCAAACGGTTAATATGTTCTCGTAAGTAACGTTAGATATCTCTATTATCTAGGTAAAATATTTTTACATACTAAAGAGCATACAAAGAATCACATTATATGATTATTGTTACCTAGATTACACTAATTTTCACGATTCTTTATAAAATAATGAATACATGCACCTAAAATAATTTATATAATAAACTAAATATAACATTTCCACTAGTAAATATATTATACAATACCTTACCACCTAGTATAGTAGATTTTTTGAGCATTCTTTCACCAACATGTTGAAGTGGATGTTTATAGTTAAGTATAATTCCAAAAATTAAAGTAACAAATAGTTGCTTTTTGCATACCTCTACTTGGAAACATTATTTGCTGTCGCCTCCACTTTTCATATTCATCTAGAGATGGATAATGCCACTTCTAAACCGTGTAATGTAAGATAATGCAACTTACACTAGAGACCTTGTGGTTACAGATAATTACACTATAGCCACAACGTATACAACAATAACTTGTCATCTGGAATCAAATATAGGTTTGAGTTAACACAAGGCATATCAACGTTCTATACATGTGATGTATTCTCTCTCAACAAACACCATGCTAATGGCATCATGGTTACCTTATACTTTACACTCCTATCACTAGGGTTAAACAATCTGCTGGAAAATTTGCAAAGATCCAGTCTCATCAAGGCCTGCTACACGATGCCCACTCAGCTGGAAGACTAGTCAGAGGAGGTGACCAATGGTGGTGACAATGTCGAAGCGATTTCTACGGCAGTGTCGTTTCATTTGGGAGATGCATATGAAGGTCGGTGAGACAATAGTCACCTATCCTGTATGGCATGGCAATGAGGAGGGCTCGTTCAGACTCCCAGATGCCATCTAAAGGGCCTGTGGATATGGCATCTAGATTTTGGAGCTAGCGACCAGTACGAACTTCAAAATCACGAGGAAAGGATACCAAATGGTCCAATGGGAAATCTCAACTTATTCTAAATACTGCCGGAAAGCACTACACTATGTACCGACCAGGTTTTGACTGGACTCAAACCCTAAAGTTGACGAGATGAAGGACCGGAACTGGAGAATACTGATTCTACAGAGAAGATTCTTCAGTGCAGCAGCTTTGGAAGGCAAGACATCTGGACTTAGCCATATACCTACCTGTAACCTTGAACACGTGGTTATTAGGCCAATGTACTTAGCAAAGAAGACCATGATTACACTAGTTTGAGCTGAAACTTCCTGATCAAACATGCGAGAAGTAAAAGTATAACGACTTAAGATTAAATTGACTGTCCTCGGTGATCTTGAATGTTTGATTGCTGGTTTGTTGTCTGAGACTGCGGAGCAAAGTTTGTGTAAACTGACCAGGTATGCTGGACCATACTATAGACAACGCTTGCTTTCTCTTCCAGCTGTAACATGAAGGCAGTCAAAGTTCGTGTGAGCTGCTGTGGCGTGCATGGAAGAGGATTGGACTCTCTTGACTGGCAGGATTTTAGTATAATAATTAATCACAACAAGTGTGACGATTATCTAGTCATCAGATTATACACTTCACTTTGGATCTTCCACATCTCCCATGTCAAGTTCTCACATGGCATCCAACAAATTGTAATCAGTTCTGAAACATGTGAGCAGTTGGATCACATGTGTTTCTACTTTTAGGTAGGCCTTGAGGTTCTTGTGTCGGCACTTGAAATGCACAAGTAAAGCCCACGTTTAGGATCTGTGAAAAGCAAAGAACTAGAAGGTGAATACATAAACTGACAGTACAGAGAATGACAGAGGAAGGCCAGTTTTCATTCACAATGAGTAAAAGTGACAATCGCTTTACAAATTTGGAATGAAGGTACAAAGTGACAATCTATCAATGCTACGTAGTCATGTTACGCGACAAGCTGTACCCACTAACTCTGTTAATGGGAATACTTATCCAGAACTAGTATAACCGAGTAGAACTGTCAGTGCCACAATTGAACAGAACAGCGGTCTGCCAATGAAACCTTAAGATTTGTAAGACGACGGACTCTTAATAGTAGAGAATTCCGATAAGACAGTAAGCTAAATGTTAAAAAGGCAACATGTCCTGCTAGATATAATGGTGAGAATATAGGGAATTGGGTTGCTTTCATTATTCGGTGCTAAGTTGGATGTTTCAGAAGGGTGGGAATTGGACAAATGTGATCTGCTTGCTCTCTAAACCTCAACCTAGACTCCTCGATGCAGTGACGCTGTGCTGATCCGCCAACCAATGGTAGACCTCTCGCCCCGCAGAAGGCTTCTGCTAAACTTGAGAATACTGCTGTTGATCAAGCAGAGACAGTACTCTCTTCATGAGGGAATGTGGCGTCTAGGCCTCCCACTGCAAAAGACAGATCGAAGGCAATTGACAGCTTCTGTCACGGAGAGACAGGAACCTGTCACTGTATGACTGGTACGACTTGAGTTTTTCAAGTCTCCAATCTTATCAACTGGATGGGAGATGATTGTGAGTAAATGCATCCATTGCGTTCCCCCTTCCTCCTCTGGTCGTTTGGCCCATGTGACCAGCTGGTACTATCGTTTAAGAACGTCAACCAGGAGTTCTGCATATTGACATGACAATCGATTCTTACAGTTAGGAGATGTCACCAACAACCTCCGCCTTCAGGAGTCACGAAACCGACAAGTGTGCGGTTATTGTACTGCAAATGCGTTTCATGCTTCATAGCTGCAGTACGTGGGCCAACATGAATCTGCAGACCATCACCGGTGAACATATCCGATGGAGATTTCCCAACAATAGAAAATATACTGCAGCAAACGAAACTGTGCAGTATATGATTGTGTTGTGGGTAAAGACAATTTAGTAACCTGCTCGGTTTAATTTCTATTTCCATATTTTGATACATAGAATTGGACTCAATTTCTGACTTATACCTTCTTATGTGACTCACAATTCATGTACTATGTATGGGTCATGAAGTTCAGCTCTGGTAACAAATATGGGGATATTATGCCTTAAATGAAGAGATTTCTGCAGATGGAATCTTTTGGAAATCATAAGCTGCTACAATGCACTCTACCGTAGTCTTGGGACCAGGTCAGCTTTGCAGTCTCCGGGCAGATTTTTGTTCGAGAAATCAAAGTTCTGTGTTGACGACAAGCTAATTGAGGTCATCAAAATGTGTTGCTACAGCAGGCGATGGTAAAGGAGAATCGTATTTTGCCAAACTTAACTGCAACGTTCACCATTCCTGACATGAAAGTGATGAATTGCTGTAGCATGAAAGACAGAAAGGTCCAGTACCAAGTAGACAACCTACAACAGCATCTGTTAAAAGTACTCAAGTCTACCATACCAGAAAGCTCAAATCTCTTTTGTGGAGATTGTTTACGCATATTTGAGCTGACTGGTACTCAGTTCTTTATCTCTTCCTACTGCTGAGTTCTTTGGGGTCCTCATACTTCAGGAGTGTCGAAGATCTCGAGACAGTTATGTGTAAAATAAGTATTCAAAAGAAACGGGAGATTTCCAGCCTTATTAAGATATTTTAGTGCTTCTCTTTCACCTTCGGACCGTGGAACTTCATACGACCGTTATGTGTTCCCAATGAGAATTGCCTACTTCTGCAATATTACCAACGTTGGTACACATTAAAGCAATTTAATATCCCGATGGAGTTACAGTTCAATGCTTCTGTCAGGTTCGGGGGATCAGGTTTCTCCATTTAAGAGCCATTTCTCAAGCCGAAGAAAATCCCCGTCCTTTGTTCATCCCTTGAAACCGCATCTGTCCTTTGAGTTTTGTTTACCATGTAATGTATCATGGTTTAGATTACAATGTGATACCGATTGTCCATAACTGCTGCTGAGCAGCCTTCCAGAATATGTGCGTCCATAATAACCTGGTCTCAACCTTTACTATGATCTCAATCCCCATTACCATGCCTCGCTCAGTGGGCTCCATTACTTCACTCAACTATCGTTACCTGTAGCATCCATCTTCAATTAAGTTCATTGTTCATACTTTGTCTTCGGATTAAGTTCATATATGTACTATTCAAGTAACTGGTTTACGTGCCTCGCAACCGATTTTCACCATGAGATTCCTGTTTGTAAAGATGTAATGTCGTCTATATAGTTTCAGAGATGAATTGGTCTGTAATTTATCCTTAACTGATCAGATTTGCAAATCTTTGGTATCATTTATATCACCACCCACATAGTGCATGTGATATGTGTTAAAGACCAACTACTGTACTTTTGTGTTGCTCCATAAAAAGAGTTCATCAAATATATAAGCGTACTGTCGTAACGTTATCATAGACAAGAATCTCACTTTATTAAAAATCAAGGGAGGAGTTGCCTCACAAGCATTTTACCATGCACTGTACTCAAAATTTAAAAACTACATTACAATTCTGTATTACTGACTCGAAAGTTTACACTTGATCAGATTTATTGTGGTTAGTGTGCGACAATGATATCACACTTTAGGACTTCTCTCTTGCGGTACATAGTGTATGAACGCGACTCCTGACGGATTGATGTGACTTTTGACGATGGTGCAAAGAGAATCTTCAATTGCATATCATGCCCATTACAGATGGTGAGTATAGTTTGAAGAATATTTGTTCTTGTGCTCTGTACTGAGGTTGGTTACAGCATATTTTTTATCCTTAAGGCATGTCGCCTTTGAGAGATGACATCAGTAAAATAAAAAGAAATATGTACAAATCTAACTTAAACGAAACTTGCAAAACTGAAAATACAAAAATGATATTACAAAAGAAACTGTACGAAAGTTGAACTCCGCAATGAACCCTGGTTTGTCGTGTTTTTCAAAGCCTTAGAGCCCAGAATAAGTCGGATGGCATTTTTTCTCAAACAAGAAAAACAGCATATTCAATGTTACCAAGCAGATCATCTTAATTCGCCTCCGCAGGAAAAAGCTGGAAAACTGTCGTACCAAGTTTCAGGAAGTGTAATCCCTCTGTTTCCATGAAAGAAGATAGAAATCCAAGTTGTCATTGTCGTCTCCTCTGATGACATTGTGGGACCAGGTTTAAGACCAGGTTAGAGAAACTAAAAACTTTTATGAAGTTGAATTGTTCCGTCTTTTATTCGCCCTTCGCAATACCAGAATCATTGTTTAGCGACAAAACTTGCGAGGTTCTTGCACTAGCGTTTTTCACGTCAACAGAAGAATGTCCACTACTGTAAAATTGTCAAGTTTGAATGCAAAGTTGACAGATACTTCCATTGTAGACACTCCGGACATGTCCGGGTAAGCGAAAACACACACTTCCATCCTGAGAATCAAATACATGAACGTAAAGGATAAGTTAACAAGAAGAACAAATTAAAACACTAAATACCGCCTGGCACTGAAAGTGTTTATTCTGCTATTTCTAATCATTTCAGCAGGGCCTTCACACTTGTTCTGTCGTTCTACCGTTTTCCAATGAGTTTATTGTCAGTACAATGGAATGGATATTTTAAGTCGCGCAGCAATACCAGCTCAGCTCATCCAAGGCATGAAAATAACCAGGAATGGCGCACTTCACAAAGGTCTCATGAAACAATACGAGAAAAAATGGGCCGGCTGCCCACATTCCTGATTTTCTTTCGGGTGAGATGCATGACAAACCCCACTGCGAGTGTTGTCCACTCAGGCAATTTAATAATAATAATAGCAAGTACTTGGCAATTGAGGAATTTTTTAATTTTCCAGCACCTTAAAACAGAAAGCGGATAGTTCAGATTCCCGATCTTTAGATTCCTTCCTTAATTCAAGAAAAATAATAGATAAAAGTGAAGGCCCAGGGCATGGAAAGAAATACTTACAATCACAACGACCTCTCCCTGTCAGAGAAGTTGACAGGACTAATCAACTCAAACGATAACGATCGGAGGAACCAGTCCACCACAAAAGAGAGGTCAAATGATGGAAGATCCTCCAGTCGAAAGAGATGGGCCGGGATCAAAGCCTTCTGTGCGTATAGAGCACGTACTAACAAGTACTGCACATCACGGTCTACTTCACATCGTTATTCCACGGCCTCAATTCAGTTTTGAGTTTGAATCAGTGAGATCAGCTCAGACTGACGCCACATGCTTTTGACAGTTGAAGCTACTCAAAGGATAGTTGGATCTAGATACCAGTGAACTGTTCGATCACAATTCAAAGTTGAGCTCCGGATATGTCGACCCGCAGCCCCATGACTGTGTCGTTCGTGAGCTGACAATGTGCTCGGATTTGCTGGCGTTGGTGGCACCTGCTACTCAGCAGACTTCTTCCGAATTTCACTCTCGACGCGTACTTACAGGTACTGCTGATGCACATGAAGGAAGACCAAACTTGCTGCAAGATGAAGCATCTGGCGTTCTGGAGACGATTGCTGAGTACTGCGATTCATCTCTCCGCCATTATGGTACTCACTGTGGTTGCTGCTACGGTACGGCAGGCGCAGCTCTCTGCGGAAAATCAACATTCTTGCTACATCTCACATGGCGATCAATACTGCTGTACATGTGTTAACTGGAGGGATATAAGTTTGCTCTCGTTTCTTTTAGGAAGAAGGTGACGGAATGGAGTCAGTCCGAAACCCCCAAGGGACAAAATATAATAACAAAGGGATGGGAAGACCCCATCAAAGCGTACAAGGATGGAACTAAACCATCAACATGGGGCTAGCCCCAATAGTATCACACTATTAAATATATCATACAGCACCTAAGATATCAAACTGATCTTTTGGAAAGTATTTGTAACTGGGCTTAATCACAACCTTTTCAGATCACATTTGATTTAGAAGTTAAGGACTATGAATTTTAGTGGATGTGTGACAGCATGTAACAATTATTTTATATACTAGTATTGACTACAACACTAGAAGTGCACAGTACTTAGCTGCTCGGTTGTTACCCAGCGGTATCATACTTCGTAACATGATATGGTACTGCTGAGCATCGGCGTTTTCATGCGATAGCAGTTAGAAGCTCTTGTTTTGGACACTACTACAAACGGTAAGTTCTCTTTTTGCACTACTCCCATTATTGGTACTGTCTACCTTGTTTACACGTGCTGTTTACAATCACATTTATAGGAATCAAGTAAGACTAGTTTTTGAAGTTATAATTGTTACCCATGGAAATAGTGGATTTTGGTCAATGTCCATTATTCATTGTGCAATGTTATTAATACCACAATTATTGAAGGGCAATACTATTTTAAAATTAATGATTATATGCAGTTTTGGGTGCCTAAAGATAGATTGACCGATCAAATAGATGCTATCAAACAGTAGATGAAGATTGATGTCCCTAATATTAGAACACTTCAAACCCTGTACCATAGAAGTATGTCTCTTCCATTCATTCTTATTTAGAAATACATTTGTGAAAGATAAAAAATTGGAATTTGTTAACAATTGAAAATTCCTGTAATTTTAAATTTTCATGAGAGTTCTTGAATTTTGTTAATATTATTCATCATACTAAGTGTCAATGAAACATATCGGTCAACCATCACTACAAAACTTCTCTATTCATGAAAATATAAGTTTTGGGTATTGATTTTTTCAAGAATACCTTAAAGTTGAGATTCAATTTTAGCCTCAATCCTGCAAATTTATATATATAATATTGCTATCATTTCTATCAAATTACAAATACTTACATTTTTCATACAATCTGAATTTATGTAACATCAATTATGTACTTCAAGATCAATGACCAATTATATTTATGTGTACTTAGTAAAAATGAACATTTTGAATATTACATGAACAAGTTATTCATGCCAACTTTATACACATTACATGCATGAAAAAGGGTAATTCTCATTTAAAAAAATACTCATTTTTTAAGAGATGATAAGTCATAATTAACATATACAAAGATGGTTTGGTACAAATAAAATTTTTATTGATTGATGTAGTTATGTATGTATCAAATACAATATTGATTTAATATTTCAAACCTTTAAGTTTTGTTGCATATTTTCATCTTTTATTAGCCATGAAATCATGAAAGGATATATATATAATATTTTTAATTTATTTTTTGATGGTATATTTTAGTGATTTGGACCATATATCATATTATTAATCATTTCTAGAGATAAAATATTGTTTATTTTTTGTTAAATATTTGCAATAAATATTATAATTAACCAAATTTAAAATTTGAAAAAAAATAACATTGATGTCAATTAAGATGCATGGCATGCTCTTCCGCGAGGTGTATGGAGTAGTTATGCCACTAGCAAATTCAACCAACATGGTAACTCATAGGGTTTATAACTTTGACTACCCTTGTTTAGTATTCTCATTATAAATGTGCTAGATGCAGTATTATGTACTCACTTGACCTTGCAAAAAACACTTTCCATCTTCTTATTCAAATTTACTTGTGCTATTGAGACCAACTATTCATGAGCCATGTTCCCACCTTCAAATTGGACAAGTACCTAAAATTAAATATTATGAAGAATTGTATAGAATTTTTAGTGATTTTGTTATTTTTGAGTTTTGACCTCTGATTTTTTATCAAATCAAATAGATGGATCAGATTTTTATTTTATCTCAATTTTTATTTTTATTGCATTGTTCTATTGTAACATAGTTGGAAAATTATGGAGATTGGAATAAAAAAGTTATGAGTGTTTTATTTTTTAGGGTTTTCATAGTTAGCATTTCCTCATGTGAGGTGGGGTGTTAGTGGGTTTTGGTTGTGCAAGTGGTAGAAGATACATGATGGAATACAATGTGTTTTATTGTTCATTTTTATTGTGCTCGCTATAGGTTCATTTCTTTTTTGGGACCGCATAGTAGGTCGTGATACAATATGTATGATGTGTCATTGTCTTTTACCTCACAATGGGTAAAGATCCATGTGCAAAAAGATATAGAAAGATTATGATTAGAGCCGCCCAGGGGGCCATCATGATTTCAAGGTGACTCTCACTTAGGTTTACCTCCGATGGCTTTTGGAAGCTCATCATGAATCTAGAAGGACTTTAGTCCCACCCTATGACCATGACCCATTGTTCGGCTCTTACATAAATCTCAAAAAGTCCAAGCTCTATTATGCACATTATCACCAAGAGTAGATATCACTAAAAAGAAAAGGATACTTTGGTAATCAAAGTCTTCATTGAATCAGGTTCCCTTCGAGCATGACATCTCCAAAACCAAGCTCCCCAAAAACTAATATCTACCACACTATCTTCTCCCAAAACTAACTTCCATTGAAAAACTACTTGAAGTCTTTCTCAACCCCTCTATTTATACTACTTAGAATCTTACCCTAGTAACTACAAGTAATCACCATGTAACTTCATCTTATCAAGTTTAAACGAGGTAGAGATCACAAACCCCAATGAAAAGGGCATGGCAACATGCAATTGGTCACTTGGATCTTTAGAAGCCCAACTACTCCTAATTGACTTCTAGTATTACCAAGTCAATCCTCGCCCCTAGATTTAAGGGTCTTCACTAAGTCCAACCAATGAAACTAGTCCAAGTCCAAGGGAAATCAAGATACTTATGTGATGGAATCTATTCTTTGATTCCTACTAAATAACAAAAATAGTAGTTCTCATCTACCACCAAAAGTTACTCTATATTTTCCTCCAACTTAACCATAACTAGCTAAATATAGTCATGACTAAGATAAACTTAGGCACAATTTAGATATACTTTCATTTTATCCTATATGTACAACCGGGTCTTACATTTACCCCAGGACCAAGATTTCCTCCGTCCTCGAGTGAAAGAATCCCGATAAATCGATGAAACGGCTTCAACTTGTCGATTCACCTGGTCATTAAAAAATTAGTTGTCCCAACTCCTTCAAATCATATGTAAAGTTTCCCCACACCTTGTGAACTATGAAAGGACCAAAAGTATTTTGGAAGAAATTTTTTCTTGCTCTCTTATATCTAATGGAGTCGCAAAGCATTTACCAATCACCTTTCTTTTGAAATCTTCATCTTAACTTTTTGTCCCAAATCAGACATCATGATACTTCTTTCGCAATTGTTGAGCCCGCCTCCACACGCACCATGGCCACTGACTCGAGCCTCCTCCAACTCCAACGGTTGCTGATGTCTTGATTTGATGCGCTTTACTCCATTCCTTTCCTCTTTAACTTCCGTTGATAGTTAAGAAGGTCGGCCAAATCAAATTGAATTGGAAGCTTTGACCTCGACACCATATACCATAATGGAAAGGTGAGTACTCTGGTTGATGTCTTCCAAGTCGTCCGATACTCCCACAAGATAAGCATGCAGCCTTTTGTCTCATTTTGCTTGCTCCGCCCATGTTAAATCCTTGGCCAATATCATGCAAAGCGTATAGTTGGTTTCGCCAACCCATTAGTATTTGGTTTGTAGGAAGTAGTCACCAGGCTTTTGATGGAGAAATGACCTAGCATGGCTGGTATAATGCCCAACAAACTCACCACCCTATTAGATACAATTTCAGAGTGGCATCCGAATCTATTATCCCTCTCATACGCAAATCTCATCCACTTCTCTCCTCACTAGTAGATTTAGAGGCCTAGCCAAATTTACAGATAATCCTAGAAATACCACAATGAACTTGTTACCCATTGGAGTAAGATTCATGGTCCCATGCACCATTCCCCATTTCTCAAAAGGACCCAAAATTAACCGATGTCAAAGCGAGGGGTTATGACTTAAAGAAAAGCTTGGACACACATCACAAATCCCCTGCAAAATTCCACACCTTTTGAAAATGCCCTTCCAATGATAAAATGTATCTAGGATCTAATGTGCCATTTTCCTAAAGAAGTCCTCTACATACCGGAAGCTCATGAAACTCTTTTCATAAAGCTGAATTCGACTCCTCCTTCCAACAAATTTTCCTTTAGGCCCATTCGCTTCCTTGACAGAAAACAAACACGCCCTCTTATGACAGTATAAGGTTCAAGCCCTCTCCCGTGAATGCATGCCTGGGGAAACTCTCCCTCCCAGATGAAATCCCATATCCCCTGATCCCACCTTGCTATGTCCATCATCGCCAAACTCTCATCTCGGGGAAATGTATCACCACTGTTGACTTCCTTCCTCATCGTATGCTCAACTTGCTGATAATAAGCTACTGATCTCACGATGTCAATAAACTCCGCCAAGAATAAATTTATCCCGCTTGGTCTCACATTGTTGTCAAAAGGTACTAAAGTTCTTGTGCAGCCGCAATCTATAGTAAACTCTCCCAAATGTATAGTGTCGAAACTTCTTGAGTGAGTAAGATCACAGCCAAAGCCTCCTTTCAGCCACGAATAAGTTTCAGCACTATCTGCCTACCAAAGATACAAGCAATTGACGATCATACTATCTTCATCTAATC